>OW443350.2:2986534-3586534 GCA_937001555.2 Hypsopygia costalis
ATTTTATCACGCCTATTTCGGTACTCCTACTCACTTGGCATGGTCCCTCCCTCATCATGCTCTCATGGAAGGAGGCTTTAGTCCACCCGATCCCTAAAAAAGGCACTTGCTCAGATCCGTCCAATTATAGGCCCATTGCGATAACTTCTATATTTTCCAAAATCATGGAAACTATTATAAACAAACAGCTGGTAGCTTAGTTAGAGGATCACCAGCTGATAAATGATCGCCAATATGGCTTCCGCCGTGGTCGCTCAGCTGGTGATCTTCTGGTATACTTGACTCGCCGTTGGGCAGAGTTGGAAAGCAAGGACGTGGCATTGGCTGCTAGTCTGGACGTAGCAAAAGCGTTCGATCGGGTGTGGTGGAAAGTAATGCTATATGCATTACTTTCCAAGCTTCCTTCCTTTGGGCTACCCGAGAAGCTTTGCTTATGGATTGCCAGTTTTCTAACTGAGCATAGCATCAAAGTTTTAGTTGACGGAGCACGCTCCGACCCACTATCCTTGAATGCTGGCGTACCACAAGGCTGTGTATTGTCCCCCACGCTATTTCTTCTGCATATCAATGACTTGCTGCTTATACACAATGTTCATTGCTATACGGATGACAGTACAGTGAACGTAAGATACACTGGCCAAGGTAATGTTTCTCGGGATTGCGTCAATGAGAACCAAACAAAACTTGTGTCTGAGATTGAGACATCCCTTGGACACGTCTCGGATTGGGGTAGATTGAATTTGATGCAAGACATAGGTTTGTGCGTTTACCGCTAAAAGTCCCCATTCGTCGTAACTCCTAGTTTGGAAGGTACTCCCCTTAGTATTAGAATTATCATTGCCATCTTGGGTGTCGACATATCGAGTGATGTTCAGTTTCGCGGTCACTTGGAATGCAAGGCCAAACTGGCTTCTAGGAAGATTGGTGTCATTAATAAAGCCAGGCGGTATTTTACACCACGACACCGCCTTCAACTATACAAAGCCCAGGTTCCACCTCACATGGAGTACTGTTCGCTTCTCTGGGCCGATGCGCCCCAGTACTTGCTTGCTCCATTTGACCGCATACAACCAAGATCAGGTACCACACTACCTACGTACAGCTGTTGTTATTATCGACATCATGTGACAACGCGGTACCTATGTGATATAGGCTATGAAGCAAGTTAATTGATTTCGTTATTAATTTTTTCAAACTATTTTAACATTTGGGGTGTAAGTGGTTCATCAACATCTTTGAACCAAAGCCAACTTCACCTGCACGCGGTGCACCCTGCTGACTGACAAACGAAGCTCTGGCGAAAAGAGAGGTAGGGAGCGTAATTGTAAGTTACCCGGCTGGGGAATGTACCTCCACCTCACAGAATACCGCAGCCAAATAACAATTCCCTTGAGGGTTGTTGTGTTCCTGCGAGTGAGTGAGGTCACCAGAAAGGAAGGAGATGCTGCACTGGCAGGTGGGGTGGCGGCGCGCGAGCGATATTTTATGTTGCGAGCGTTAATATGGCTACGGTAACCGCTTCACATCAGGCGGGCCGTATGCTTGTCTGCCAACCGTCGTAGTATAAATAATAATAATAATAATAATAATGATATCGGGACACCATATTTCTTCACTATCGTAACAAGTAGCCATAATACTATCTCCTATATAAGTCCTAGCACTTACAAAAAAAAACACCTATATAGAGAAGGAGTGCAGAATGTTAATCTATATCTATATCTATACTACTTATAATAAATCTGTAGAGAGGTCAATTCTGTACATGAAATATATTTCCAAAATAACTAAAAGGGGATTATTAGTGATCGATACTGATGCCAAAAAATTGGTTGCCTGTAAAGTCGGTATACGGGCGAAAGTTTTACGTGACAACGACTTTGAGTGGTAAAATGTTTTCGAGTGGAAGGGACGCATGCCTTTCACTTTTTATGTCTGTCTCTCTCGCTCTTAGAAGGGACACGCGTCCACGACACGCTTACAATGAGAGCGAGTGAAAGGCACGCGCCTTTCACTCGCTCTCATTGTAAGCGCATAACGTGACCCAGTTTCTTGAAGTGTCACCCGGCTAACCAATTTATAAGACGTTGTCACGTCAAAATGCAATCAGTAAAATTTTTGTCTGTCTGTCTGTCTGTATGTTCGTTATAGAAACAAAAACTACTCGACGGATTTTAACGAAACTTGGTACAATTATTCTTCATACTCCTGGGCAGGTTATAGTATACTTTTCATCACGCTACGATCAATAGCAGCAGAGCAGTGAAGGGAAATGTTGGGAAAACGGGACAAGTTACTCCATTTCTTAAGCTTCCGTCGCGTGTACAGCCTTAATGGTTAAAGCTACACAGAAATCATGTATGACGGAAATGTTCTCCTTAAAATTATATTAAAATTATCCCACGACAGCTACAAAATGTGAAACTGAAATTAACGCGAGTAAGAAACTTGCCAAGCACCGCGCCCGTACACAATGAGTGCTGCCGCGCGGAGCGGGCGGGGGGTCGTTACGCGGCGTGGCTTCCGTACCATCTAAATCTATAAAAGAAGTAACTGACTGACATATATATCAACGCACAGCCCAAACCGCTTGGTCTAGAGATTCCAAATTTGGCACGTAGGTTCCTTTTGACGTCTAGGGGTGCACTAAGAAAGGATTTTTCAAAATTCATCCCCTAAGGGGGTGAAATGGGGGTCCAAGGTTTATATGGGGAAACAAGATTAGTTGGACTATTTTATCCGAAACTTTACATGGTACTTCTATAGAGAAATGAGTGAACACGTGTTTCAGGATTTTTCAAAATTCAACCCCTAAAGGGGTAAAATGGGGCAAAAAAGTCTGAAAATTTACATAGGTATTGTTTTTATGGTTTATCGGGTCGCTGATTACGAAAACAATAACCCCAATCCATACTAATATTATAAATGCGACAGAATGTCTGTCACCTCTTCACGCTTAAATCGCTGGACCGATTTAGATGAAATTTGGTTGAGAGATACCTTGAGTCCTGGGAAAGAACATACCTATGATAGTTTTTATCCCAGAAATTACCTGTTATTGTTATTTATTGTACCTGTAGGGCGGGTTCTATGTTCGACAGTATGTATTTTTTAAATATAGTTTCAATGATTTCTCCGTTAATTGAACAGCAATTTTAATCATTCTTATTTGTTTGAAAGGGCACACTATTTATGTGATCCCATATTAAACAAATCAGTATCTGATGATGGACTACCTGGGAATTCGTGAGAAAGGGTTTGAAATTTATAGGCATGGACATGGATACAGTAATTGACGAGTTTTCTGATGTTATTAGGTTACATAATTTGCATTTGGAAGTCAGCTGAGCTGATGAGGAACGGTTAGGCAATAGAGTTGAGTGCTTCTTAATTAAATAAATTAATGTATTTTCGTCTAGAATGCACCATGTCACTACTACTTACCCATTATTATAATAAATAGATAAAAAAATATTCACTAAAAAGAAATAAACTTAAAAAAAAATTAACTAACTACAAAATCCTCACAAGAAAAAGCCAAAAATAACTAAACTACTACCTACCTTCTGAGATTTTTGAAGTCGGTGTTATTTTTTTTAAGTTGAATTTATCCTTTTTAAGCTGATGGATTAAGACTTGTGTAATCCTAATAGGATTTTAAATTTGTATTTGGCGTCAATCAATGCTTATGCGATCGCGAGGGTGCGGCGGGAGCGAGGTGTAGGAGTTATCGGGAAAGTTCTTGCATCCGTATTTAGTACAATTAAAAGTACTACATGAAGGTGGTTGGGTGTATTCATCATCATGAAACTTTGTACACATATTCTTTAAGGTATTAGGAAGGACATAGGATACTAAAAAAAGTAAACGCGGGCGAAGCCGCGGGTGAAAGCTAGTATTTTAATATGTTAATATTTTTGGGGTGTAAGTGGTTCAAGATCTTTGAACCAAAGCCAACTTAACCTGCACGTGGTGCACCCTGCTGACGGACAAACGAAGCTCTGGAGAAAAGAGAGGTAGGGAGCGTAATTGTAAGCTACCCGACTGGGGAATGTACCTCCACCTCACAGAATCCCGCAGCCAAATAACGATTCCCTTGAGGGTTGTTGTGTTCCTGCGAGTGAGTGAGGTCACCAGAAGGAAAGGAAGGAGATGCTGCGTTGGCAGCGGGGGTGGCGGCGCGCGAGCAATATTTTATGTTGCAAGCGTTAATATGGTTACGGTAATAGCTTCACATCAGGCGGGTCGTATTGTCCCCCGGCTTGTCTGCCACCCGAAGTAGTATAAAAAAAAAAAAAAAAAAAATACACACACTATCATATATTTGACACACACACACGTATACTCTTTTGTTTATTTTATGGTCTAATTTCGGCTAGCGGGCGACCACTAGTAAAAATCAGTTGCGAGTTGGTCCAAGTGTCCTGCGCACTCTCGTAGAACTGTTTACTGTGAAGTCTGTTTGCAAAACCATCGTAATTCCTGACCGTCTCGCTTGTATTTGGTCAGGCATTGTAAATATCTCAGTAGCCCTCACCAAGGTAAATACTTCAGTCGATATTTCGACTTATTCGTAGCACAGAGACCGATGTGATCATGGAACAGAAACGAGTTAAGCTAGACTAGATAAGGAATACGAAATTTTCAGACATGCGTTTTTAGAATTTTTCTTATCTCATTTTTTTATACTACCAGTGTAGCAAAAAGGCATACGGCCCGCCTGATGGCAGATACCGTAGCCTATGAACGCCTGTAACACCAGAGGCATCACACGGGCGTTGCTGACCCTGTAAAAACCTCTTCACGCCCTTTTTCAAGAACCCCATGCTGAAGTCCCTTGAGAAAACCTCGACAGGCAGTTCATTCCACAGCTTCACAGTACGCGGGAGAAAACTTCTCTGGAACCGCACAGTACGTGACCACTTAGATATGATGCCAACGGCCTCTTTCTACAGTCGCACCGCTCGCCATCGACAGGGAATTCATCCTCACACATTGGAGCCTAAGCGATGTTAGTCGCCTTGTACAACCTCCACGGGAAGAGACGGAGTGATTCTATTCTAGTCTGCCAGAAACCACACGGCCAATACACGGTCAAGCATATAAAGGTCTTTGTGACAAGTTTCGTCAAAATCGGTTAAGTGCTTTTGGAGCCAATTCATTTCCAAGAGAGTCTTTTCGGCGTTTCGCGAGCGTTCCGCTCGCTCCATTGAAAAATCTTGGAATATAGATTCTAATACATTTATCACACAAACAGACAGTCAAGTGGCCATCATTAATGAAGACGTAAACATTCCCGGCATAACAATAGACGGAAATTTGGAAATTACGAAAGGAAAAGTAGGTCCCTACAATAAAAAAAATCGCCTCGAAACAATAAACACAATCCCCTTTTTAAGAGAGGGAACTGTGAAAGCAAGGAAAAACGTCTCGACAGTATATTTTAAATACCTTAAATTAAGCTTCCCTCGGTCATAGATTAAAATAAACGAGTGCAGCCAATGCTTTGATGCGCTGGTTTGATGTTGTTTTTTTAGGATTCCGTACCCAAAGGGTAAAAAGGAACCCTATTACTAAGGATACTACTGTCCGTCCGTCTGTCACCAGGCTGTATCTCATGCATCGTGATAGTTAGACAGTTGAAATTTTCACAGATGATGTATTTCTGTTTCCGCTATAATAACACATACTTAAAAACAGTATAATATAAATATTTAAGGGGGCTCCCATACAACAAACGTGATTTTTTTGCTCGAAATTGATAACGCTAATAGGTAGACGCTTGAAATACTCATATAATATTTAGTTATATATTCACTTTAAAAAATAATAATTAAATAAAAATAAAACAAATATTTTGGGGGGGCTGCCATACAACAAACGTGATTTTTTTTGCCGTTTTTATAGATAAATGGCACGGAACCATTCGTGTGCGCGTCCGACTCACACTTGGCCGGTTTTTTTCTTACTACATCGGGTGACAGACAAGCTTACGGTGTACAATGCCGTAATAACGCTCGAAACATGAAATATAGCTCGCGTGCCACCACCTCTGCAACAGTAACTTCTTCCATTCTGATAACTTCACTCACTCGCAGGAACACACCAACCCTCAAGGGAATTGTCTTTTGGCTGCGGTATTCTGTGAGGTGGAGGTACTTTCCTAGTGGGGCAGCTTACAAAATACGGAGTTCTTTTCGCCAGAGCCTCATTTGTCAGTCAGCAGAGTGCACCACGTGCAGGTGAGGTTAGCTTTAGTTCAAATCCAGTTAGCTGTTTAATTGCGAAAACCAACAAACATTTATACATCCAAACAAACTTTCCCATTTATAATAGCAGGGGACAAACCCTCCACCTCTAATGGCTCCACCGACCTCGCGGTCATATGACCTGAATCGCGAGAGATGCACGTGGCACTCTTAGGCTCTTTCGTGCCGCGGGCATTTCTTGACTCCCTATAATTTATTTAACTCTATATCCTTTGTATATCTATAGCTACATACAGTCCTACGCCTTCACTTTCTCCCCTATGCTCTACTCCTCTCTTTTCTTCTTTCTCCTCCGCGCTCCCGCGCGCATGCCAACCGTGGGCGACCCTGCAAAGAACTGCGAAGTTCGCCGCCCAGGAAACGAGTTCGGTGAAATACACCAGATCCTAAGTGTTCTCTGCGTATGTATAACAGGAGTACAAAGTAGGATTTGTGTAACTTCAGAGTTACATTGTATTCAGGTAAGAAAACATTATTTATTTAAAACTCGAAAAACATCAGCTTTCAGTGTAAAAATAACGTTTTTCATAATGAAGAGAGTTTATTTCAAGATGTTTCCCTTAAAAATACGAAAGTACGATTACAAGGGGCAGGCATTAATACAACTCGCCATTTTTATGCCAATGCGCCATTTTAAAAATTTCGTTAAGAAATTTAAGAAAACATTGCTTTGCTCTTTGCTAATTGGCTCCAATAGATTAGCAAATCGGAGCATAGATTATCAAATTTGAGTATAGATTAGCAAATTAAAGCATAGATTAATAGATTAGAGCATATATTAACAAATTAAAGTATAGATTAGTAAATTGGAGCATAGATTTACCGTAGATATATGATGTTTATAAGATTTAGAAAATATTTACTAGGTGTACGCGCGACTTTGTCGTGTAGATTTTTTGGTTGAAAGTCGAAACAATAATATAATAGGCGAAATAACAATTTAAATAACATAAAAAGTAATCAAAATATATTTAAAATCACATTTTTGGAGTTTTCCGAAAAGGCTTCATAGGTTAGGTTAAGATGTCTTCTCTCTCTATTTTGTAACTAGTCTAGTTTTGTACCTGAAATCAAAACTTTAGTAGTAGTATTGTTTCTCCAATGGTAAATTAGACTTTTCCATCAAACTTTGATCGATCATAAAACAAGTCGGACTTAAGACATGCATTCTGCCGACGAGAGAAAGAGCCTCTGTCAAAAGAAAGGTAGGTTATAGCGTATTCTTTATTATATTATTAAATTTAAAAATAACATTTTTTTGGGGGTTGTTGTGTCTCTACGAGTAAGTGAGGTCTAGAAAGGAAGGAGTTGCTAGATTGGCAGCGGGGATTGCGAGCGTTAATATGGCTACAGAAAACGATGTTTTCAATGGCCGAATGTCTAGCAATGGCCACTTTGACTTTGATGTCGAGGGTTTGAACTCCGCACAACACAAATAATGAGTGTGCATGAACTTATATGTTTATTTTGCACTAGGTGTTTTCTATGTATTATCGTTTACAAAAAAAGTATTCAGGTATTATTTTCAGTTATCTAGCACCCGTAGTACACACTTTGCTTAGTTTGGGACTAGATAGCCTTGTGTCCAGGAATGTTTATTTATGGAGACAAAGACATAGTTACATCAACTAACGAGCCCGGTGATCGAATGGTAATCAATGACCACTTTGACTCCGAGGTTCCAGGTTCGATCCCCGTACAAGACAAATATTTGTGTGCATGAACATGTCTGTTTGTCTTGATTTGGGTGTTTTTCATGTCTTATAAGTAATATGACTGTATTTGCAAAAAACGAAATGTATTTAAGTCTAATATCAGTTATATAGTACCTATGGTTGAAGAGCTCGGTGGCGTAGCGGTCAATGACGCGGCTTCGACACCAACGCTCGTGGGTTCGATTCCCACACAGGACAATCTTGTCTGTTTGTCTTGGTTTGGATGTTTTCTATGTATCATATGTATTCACAAAAAAAAATGTATTTACGTATGTTTATCAGTTGTCTAGTACCCATAACACAAGCTTCGCTTACTTTGGGGCTAGATGGCGCTGTGTAATTTGTCTGACAATATTTATTTATTATTTACTATCTAGCACACATAGTACAAGCTTTGTTTAGTTTCTGACTGTGAAGATGGCAGTGTGTAGATTGTCCAGGAAAATTTATTTATTATTTATTTATTCACATCAAGCGAGCGTGACGCTTGTCTGTCACCCGACTTAGTATCAAATGTTCGGCCAATCTTTTCTATGTTAACCGCTGACCTGTATTATTACCTGTTCCACATGTGTTCGATATTGGGTCCTTCAAATGGATCGTGAAGAGGCAACTTCTAAGACGGCCGAAAGTGGACGAGATGACACTAAGTACATTAAGACATGTAATTTCGTCACTTAGATTCTTGGACTCCTGTGTCCAGTGGCCCATCAGGTAGGCGCTGGATGTCAAATAGCCATATTCCAGTAATAAAACATCGGACGCGCAGCATGCGCCACCATAGCGAAATTTATTTATTTTATTTATTTATTTATTTTGGCCACTTTCCCAAATTGATATCGGAAAACCAAGGTCACTTTACAGTCCTACTTTTTGATGCTCTACACGAATCCGAAGTCAGAATTTAGAAATTTTGAGTTTCATGGCAACGGACGGACAGATAGAACGACAGGACGATTTTATAAGCTCAATAAATTTCGCTGAAAATAACCTGATTGGCAAGAAGTTTCAACTGAATCCATTAAGTAAAACATTTTTGCTAATTTATTGACATCAATCGACCATACTCACATCACAAATGGATTGCAAAATCACAATACTTGCATGTGGTATCTCTATACATACAAACTCACATACACAGACGTATAACTGCCTAGGATTGACAAATTGGATAAGACCGAGATCTTTGCCTCTCACGGTCGTTTAATCAAGTGGAGAATACTGGATCAAATAAAGGGCGTTATTTCTTATTGAGACAAGATGAAGGGAGGTAAAGATTTAGTGTGCTCTTATTGCTAATTTTATTTTTTCTACCTTAGCAATACTTAGTGTCTGATTGCCTGCAACTCGAGTGAGGTCGTTTGTTAAGAAGACGACCGAAGCATTTGTTAGCCTCTTATGTATTAGAAGTGTTTAGTCGGGTACCTTCTCAAAAAGTAACAAATTAATAAAACATGCGAGATATCCGAACTCGGCAGGAGGCGCTACCGGGTAAATTTTACCACAGAGTGCATAAAATTCAAAAAAAAAATTCAAAATTCAAAATATCTTTATTCCTTGGACTTTATAAAGCACTTAGAAACGTCATACAAATTAAATATAAGAATATGTATAAATCATTACTACTCTAAATCCGCAGAGCTTAGATTCACTTTCATCACACTATCTTGAATGTGAAAGTGAATTTAAGTGCCAGTTCCGGCGACGGGGCTTCTTGAGAAGAACTGGCAAGAAACTCAAGGCCGACTCTTTTAATTGCCAATAACGTTACATTAAATACAAATACAATCATTAACATAACATAACAAGAGCAATTCATTTCCAAATACTTTTATCATTTATGTAATCCGAGATACAATAGTAAGCCTTTTGACATAGTCTAGTTTTGATATATTTCTTAAATTTACCCATGGATAATTTAAACGCGTCGTTTGGAAGTTTATTGTAGAAGCGTATACATTGACCTGGGAACGAGTTAGAGATTTTATGGAGCCTAGTAATATGCATAGCGAGTTTGTTTTTATTTCTTAAATTTAATTGATGGAGATCACTGTTTTTCCTAAATTTGGTTTGATTTTTATGAACGTAAATAAGATTTTCATAAATATATTGAGAATGTAATGTCATAATATTTATCTCTTTAAATTTATTTCTCAGTGTCTCCCTGGGACTCATCATATAAATATATAGTTATTATCTCTTTTTGCTTTAGTTCTTGCGTGGTGGCGTTTGAGGTACCTTTCGACAGATGTATGAGGGTCCACTATTTTGAATATTTAGTCACCTAGCTAAACTCTGAGTTTTTACAATAGTACCACTGTGGTATTTTTTACCCGGTAGCGACCATCCGTGTTTGTAAATGGCATGCGCCTCCCGCCAAGTTAAGAGAGTCCTCTAGTAAGTTAATTTTCAAAAAGAAGGGCGAGGCTCATTTGCCGAACAATCTATAATATTCAGACATTAATCGTTATTGTCCTAGTTTTTTTACCTTCTGTATGTTAAGTATTTATCTAAGTATATATACGAGAATAAAATAAATAAAAATATATAACTATATAAATAAAAATCAATCCCTCTTTCCCTTGGTCATAGCATTACGCGTGAACGCTGGACCGATTTCACTAATTCTTTCGTTTGTTATTATCACGAGAGGGTTCTTATGAAAAAAAAAATAAGAAAGTTGCTCAGTTTTCTTAATTTTTTTGATTCCCCATGAATCAAAAAAATTAAGGAAACTGATCGACCATAATAACTTTTCTAATGTAACGTTATGTCGTTTGACTTAAATCTGTCAAATGACTGACAGTTGTGTAACTGTCAGTCATTTGACAGATTGCGCGAAACCAATTCGAATTCAATATTCATTGGAAGACAGGACAACGTATGTCAGGACAGTTAGATATTGTATATTTTTGTAGCATCTTTTAAGCAGCATTCATGTTTTTTTTCATACTACGTCGGGTGGCAGACAAGCATACGGCCCGCCTGGTGTGAAGCGGTTACCGTAACCGTATTAACGCTCGCAACATAATATATCACTTGCGCGCCGCCACCCCCGCTGCCAATGCAGTATCTCCTTCTTCTGGTGACCTCACTCACTCGCAGGAACACAACAACCCTCAAGGGAATTGTCATTTGGCTGCGGTATTCTGTGAGGTGGAGGTACATTCCCCAGTCGGGTAGCTTACAATTACGCTCCCTACCTCTCTTTTCGCCAGAGCTTCGTTTGTCAGTCAGCAGGGTGCACCACGTGCAGGTGAAGTTGGCTTTGGTTCAAAGTTGTTGATAAACACACACCCCAAACGTATACCTGATTTTCCCAAATATGGACTTGTAGAGAATGCTCTTAGCATTAAGTGCACCTTTTGTACATTTATTTTGTGGTTAACAAAGTTTCAATAAATAAAAATAAGAAAATTGCTCGGAATATTAGAATATTTAAGAAAATGTAGTTTGACAGTTTGCTCCGCCAACCCGCAGTTGAGCAGCGTGGTGGAGTATGCTCTAAATCTTTTCGATTGAGGGGAGACCCGTATCCCAGCAGTGGGATGAATAAGGATTGACGACGATATAAAAAAATTATATATCTTGATTTTCGATTCTAGTTTCTACCACGCAAAGAAGCAATCAACGTTGTCATTTCAGCTCGAATATTCTTTTGTTGAACATAAACCTTTTTCTTAGACTTCCATGTCGATCTGTTATATGCTGTTTGCTTCCATTGCCTCCCTGGGAACTTTGCCAGATCTATTGGGCGGATGAACTACACTGCGTTTTCCGTTCCATTGTCGCAGTTCTAAAACTTTTCTGCACCAACGGCTGACAGTTCTGCGAACTACGAGTATGTGACCTGTCCATTGTCACTTCAACTTGATTCATAAACCTATGTCGGTAACTTTAGTTCTAATAGTCTGTCACGTAAACAAGAACACATTCGAAATGATTGATTTTTTAAACTAATGTTTATACATTTTTATAGAAACTACTTTTATACTATACAAACAAATTTTTATAGAAGCACGCAGAGTAGTGTCTATCAAATTTACTAAAGCGAAAAGTCAAATTTTAAATTTGACTTTCGCAAAATAACACCTGTATCAACTAAAGTATTAGAAGTTTTCTTTTTTTTTTTTGATGTGATAATGTTCTCGATGAACGCCGGCTGCACGCGCGAAAAAGCATGACTTATTGTCACGTACCGTGTGAGCCGCGCGTGAGCGCGGAACAAGCGATAGAGAGGCGCTATCGGCCTAACCATTCGGCTTGTGACGCATATTATATCTCCTTTCCACTCCATCGTCCGATGTTTTCTTATGACGTTATCACGGACGTAAAATTATCGACCGTAAACCGACTTTACAGACAATCAATATTTTTTTTGTGTACACTATACGCCTCAACACAAACAATATTCCATATATTTTAGCAACATGACAACACAAGGACAGCACACATATGTATATACGTATACATACACAGCATAGTTTTATCAGGAGTCGTAAAGTTGTCGAATGGGCCCCGAGGTTTGGCGTAAGTGAAAATATGGGCTCCCGCGAGAAAACGCTTCTTAGAAAAAATACTAAGAAATCATGAATGTGTTTTGGTGAAAACTTTTATGGATGTGGTATACAACACGTATAAATCTTACTACAAATACAGCACTGATTTTCAGCTAGGACCAGTTTGTGACACCACGGACGGACAAACAGACCATGGGAGAATTTTGCCAATACCTTGGTTTGGTTTTAGTGGCGGAAGCACGCAAAGTAGTGTAGATCAAATTGCCTATAAATTTCACTTCCTCAAAATAACACCTGAATCAATTAACTAACTTGGTTTGGTTGTATTGGTAAAATTCTACTTTTTGTGCTACTCTCATTGTATAGGCAAAAACAAACTGGTCCTAGCGGAAAATCAGTGCTGGGGTCTGACATAGCCAGTCCACGGCATGATGCTGAATCGGGTTCAATTTGTGGCATCATGCAGCACTATTACATTTCATCTTTCTGTCTTACTTATACAGGTAACTTGTAATTTATGTAATAGTGTTGTGTTATGTTGCAATAAATGTTTCTTCTTTTTGTTCAAAATAGTTTTAGTTAGAGCTCGGTGGTCGAATGGTTAGCAATGGCCACTTTGACTCCGAGGTCGTGGGTTCGATTCCCGCACAAGACAAACATTTGTGTGCATGAACATGTCTGTTTGTCTTGGTCTGGGTGTTTTCTATGTATTATAAGTATCTATTTACAAAAAAAAATGTATTTAAGTACATTTATCAGTTCTCTATTACCCATAACACAAGCTTGGCGCTGTGTAAATTGTCCAGAAATATTTATTTATTTATCTATCTTCAAAAATTCCGTGTCACAGTGTTTGTGGACTCCTACGTAACAGTTCGTCTGATTTTTATTGGTAGTAATATTTCATATCGCTAGGTGGTAAGGGTATCCCCATCGAGAAATTCACTAGAAATATTTTATGTGGTAGAACAACGTTTGCCAGGTCAGCTAGTTTATATATATAATTTTAATTACTTGTAATTTTTTATTTATGTTAAATTAGCGCTTTGGTCTTAATTTATATTATTTTCTATTTATTCTCAAGTTACTAGTCTGTTTACCAGTACGTTTGTATTGAACCATTATCTTTCTTATGTAATAATCTTTCTCACAAATATATCTAATACAAGCAATACGTCCTGGCTTCGTATGGGCCCAACAATATAATAGCTTAAGTTACTCACTGGTCTTAGCTTTCTACTGACGAAATAATTTTTAAAATCGGTTTAGTAGTATAAGAGTTTATCCATTACAAACAAAAAATACAAATCTTTTATCTCTTTATTATCTCATTATAGCATATATGTTATAAGACATTATTTTCAAATACAAAAAGAACCATATCCATAACAACTGCAATTACATTCGTACATCTATGTTTTAGTATCATGCACGAGGTACCCTACGTATAAAATAGGAAGGGCCCTGTAAGCTTGGCAATTTTGCCAACCCTATCTTACTCGTGGTAAGGGTTGATCCATATGTGAGAAAATATTTATTTGCAGCAAACAAGGGGTCTATTAGATTTATTTTGTCTGGTATCTTAGTAGTACTTCTTATTTTTATTAGGCATTTTTATAGCACAGTGTTTTTCGACCAGTTCGAACAAAAAACAGTAGTATTTTTTTTTAACAATTCACAAGTTTAGATTTCCTACAGTTGAGTTTCACATGATTAGTCATCAAGCTTATATTTCCCATAGACGGAAGTCAAAGTTTCGGAGAAATTTAGAGCGCTAAACAGTTATATGACACCCGGCTGATTGATGCTATTACTGCAGCCTTTGAATGTTTAAAAATAAATAAATATTCATTGACATATTACACATCGATATCCAATCCCAAGCTAAGCAAAGTTTGTACTATGACTACTGGGTAACTGATATTATACTTTTTTTTTGTAAATTGTGATATTTAAAATTTTCGTGTCACGGTGTTTGTTACCAGACTCCTCCGAAACGACAGGACCGATTTTTATGAAATTTTGTGTGCATATGAGGTAGGTCTGAGAATCGGCCAACATTAATTTTTCATACCCCTAAATGATAAGGGTAACCCGGGGTGGGTTACCCTTATCATTTAACAATTTTATTTTATCGACAATTTTTTTTATTTTTATTTAATTAGGATTTAGCATTAAAAAATATATACAACCCTAAATTTTCGCACGTTTGTCGGGTCAGCCAGTATATACATACATATAATAGATATAAAACACGCAAACGAAGACAAACAGACATTATTCGTGCACACAAATATTTGTCACGTGTGGGAATCGAACCCGTGACCTTGGAGTCCTAGTGGCCATTGCAAGCCATTCGATCACCGGGACTCGTCATAACATCAGGGATATGCCTAGGGGTTTTCAAGTCAAACAAAATGTTCGTTTGAATACTTTCCCACCTGTATAATTTCAGCGGACTGCCGGTTACTCAAATACATGCCTTTATAATACTGATGGTGTTCCACCACACCACGCCCACCCATTAATTACAAATAAATATATTCATTCATTCTGACATTAATTCAATCATTCTTTCGGTCATTCATTAATTCATTCGTTCGTTCATTCATTCATTCATTCAGTCATTCATTCGTTCATCAGCCTAGGTATGCCTAGGAAATCCCTAGGCATACCTAGGCTGATGAACGAACAACTTTGTGCATGCAGTTGAAATAAATAAAATTATTTATTTCAACTGCATGCACAAAGTTGTACACATACGGACATACAAGCATTCTCTACCAGCCAAGGATTTTCACGTCAAACAAAATTTTCGTTTGAATACTTTCCCACCTGTATAATTTCAGCGGACTTCCGGTTACTCAAATACCTACCTTGATAATACTGATGGTGTTCCACCACGCCTACCCATTACTAAATTGCCTGCCGCTGCTTCCTGCACATTTTGCCCATAGATTGCATTGTATCACGGTGAAATACGATTATTACAAAATAGCATGACGGAAGATATCAGCCTGAAAATGTTTGGTCATTGAGATAGGAATTCGTGTTTATTTATAAACTAGCGGCTTGCCCTGACTTCCCTCTGGGGCCCTACCGCCGAAGCTGAAACCGATCCATCATCATCTTCATCAGGTCATTTTAGTCTCCACTACAGGAGCACGATCCTCTCTCGTCCGTCACAGACAGGAAGATTTGGCCTACACTCCCCACGCTGGCCAGACGGGTTGGGGAGGCCTGATCGATATTTTATAATGTATTTCCCTTAGTCGCCTTGTACGACATCCACGGGAAGAGACGGAGTGATTCTATTCTAGTCTGCCGGAAACCACACGGCCCACCGATTACCATTAGATTATTTGACTCCAAAAATTGGTCTTAGATCAAAGTTATTGACAAACATTTCCAGCTTAGGCAGTAGAGCTCTAGAGTTTCTTCTAGCTGAGCTAAACATAATTGGTACATACATATACATGACGAACATGACATGACGAGCTCGGTGGCGTAGCGGTCAATGACGCGGCTTCGACACCAACGCTCGTGGGTTCGATTCCCACACAGTACAAACATTTGTGTGCATGAACATGTCTGTTTGTCTTGGTCTGGGTGTTCTCTATGTATATTAAGTATGTATTTACAAAAAAAAAAAAAATGTATTTACGTATGTTTATCAGTTGTCTAGTACCCATAACACAAGCTTCGCTTACTTTGGGGCTAGATGGCGCTGTGTAATTTGTCTGACAATATTTATTTATTTATTTATTTATAATTACTTTATGGTAATCGGCTTCAGCTTTGGCGGTATGTCCTCCATATACATATGTATGTATTCGGTGGTTGAACTAAATATTATAGTTCCATCAGGGACCCTACAACTGAAGCTGAAGCCGAATACCATTAAATATAATGACTCGAATAATAGGTCTTACGTTTTAGTTTACTACAAACAATTTCAGGTTAGTCGCTAGACCTCTAGTGTTTCTACCAGCCGAGCTAATCACATCTACCATAAATCTAAGCTGAAGTTTGATATTCGCAATAAAAAAATCCAATGGTAATCAGCTTCAGCTTCGGCGGTAGGGGCCCTGGTATAAAGAATCTTTTTAATAATTAAATATTTTTTCAAATTCATGAGATGCAATGATTTCAGAGTTTACCCTTCACATATTTACACACGAGCTTGCCAACTTTGCACTTTGTCTTTTTTGTTCGGGACTTTGCACACGCATAAATAAATTAGTTAAGAAACATCTAAACTATTTTGTATAGAAAATATACCTAACCGAGAGATCGCCGAATCGAGTGGGGATGGAGTACCAGAAATACGACCGCGTGGCGACTCGTCGCCATGCCTGAACTGCCACATTAGTTATTTCACATCAAATAAAAACCCGGACAAGTGCGAGTCGGACTCGCCCACCGAGGGTTCCGTACGTAGTATCATTATTAAATTTGATATTTTTCATTATAAATAAGAAATAATGCGTCGAAAAAAATAAATAAAATATATTTTGTAATGTGTACATCAAGCCCTTTCATATGATACCCCATATGAACTAGTAGTTTCAATTTGAAATTTCGACACCCTATAAAAATATAGACCCCCCATTTTTTAAGATCTATTTACAAATGTATAGTTTTGAGATTTATTCCTGTACTTGAAGTCTCTAACGATGTTACTTGCCAAATTTCATAGTTCTAGGTCAACGGGAAGTACCCTATAGGTTTTGATTCCCTTGAGAATGTGTCGAAATATACGTTTTTTGCTGAATAAACGGCCGTAACTTTTTTTCACGTAAACTTAGCAGTTTGATTTTTTTACAACTTCATGGGACCGTAGACCTGAATATACTATACAGTTCAAATTTCAGCTTGATACCTCCACGCATTCTCGACATAGAAATTCTTGACAGACAGACGGACAACAAAGTGATCTTATAAGGGTTCCGTTTTTCCTTTTGAGGTACGGAACCCTAAAAATGTAGAAGTTTCTACAAAGGTTCATCGACAAATAAATTAAATAAAGAAATATAATTTTGTTTTCTTCGGACCCGAAGTTTATGGAATCGTAGGCGCCTGGTCATTCCAAGCCTGGAGACCACGAGTGAACGTAGATTTGGCAGCTTTCTAGCACAGCATGAAAGCATAAATGCTTATCTAAAGCGGATGTTACAGGTCGTCGTCAGTATTTTTTTTTACGGGACGGGGGCCGACCACACATTCCCATTGTGTCTCCGGTGTAGCCAGGATTAACAACGGCGACCACCAACAATGCAATTAACAATGTAGTCCATTGTAGTCCCGGGAGCAAAACTACGGCTGCCTTGGAACTCATAACGAATTTAATCAGAAGAAATTAATACGAGTAAGAAGCTATTGGACTTCCCCTCAGCCCGACTGCCCCTGCCCTTCTTAGCAATGTGAGAGATAGCATTATGACAAATAAGGCATTAAAAGTCTAGAGAGATGGCTAGTCAAGTGAAGCTCAACTGCCGTGCACTATGGGTTTTTATATAACACTATTCGGAATCTAAAACATAATTCTCATTTGTTGCTACCTAATCAGAATAGGGCGACGGCACAAATTTAAACGAAAAGAGTTTGGCTTTAAAATTGCCATGCCTAAAAATTGCGCAACGTTGAGATCGACTGCTAACCACTTTTTATTTAATCTATCTCTTAGCGATTGAAAGAACAGATACAAGTGGCGTCCTTTAGTAGAAGTTTCCCACCATTCTGCCATTCAGACAGCAATGTTTCAAGTACCTCATTAATAGGTTTGTACAGTCTAAGTATTTTCTCACCATCACGCATTTTCAGAAAATCAGGGACCATATTTTTAGGTGTACGGCGTCAATATATCAAAATAAGTTTTTGGAATAAAGTATAAGTTTACTTTGAAGGTTTCAAAGCAAACTTTTCTGTACTTTATTACGACCGACTATACACGTACCGACTATTAGTAAGCAGGTACGCTGGTTCTTTATGTAAGCACCCTAACGCAATAAAGCGAGAAAACGTTCCCAGCATCGGTCATTGGCAAGTGGGTCAAATTTAAGGTCCAAATTTTAATTAGAGATACCGCGGTGGAACTACATAAAAGCTTAGAATAGAAAATAATGAGGCGGGAACACAGAAACATGGGCAGGCCTGTGTCACTCCGCCATTCGGCCGAGTTATTTACCTACACGCCCGACGCCCCCGAGAGCAATAATTAGTCGAGTGTCACGCGCGCTCTCTTACGCACGCGGTATGCGATGACCACCACGCCTACTAAATATCTCGGTATTTATGGTCGGTTATTTTGTTTAGCGCTTAAAATACATACCTACATCTATTTTACAAATACTTTCCGTGTTAAAGATACATCCGAGTTATTATTGGGACAATGTGAATAGTAAACCTGATCTGTAAGTACGTACAGTCATGATTCCTGTTAAAACTTACTCTAAAATTATACATTTTATCAGTGTCAACATTACGTAACATTATTGTTACTAAGTACCTACCTATGTACTTAATAATCACAGAGTATGATATAGTAATATAAGTAATTACAGCAGAGTAATAAACATACACATACGTAAACCTACTACATTTTTTGGTAGTTTAAGTATATGTATTTTATTGATCATTAATAAACAAGCGTATCTATTTATACCTATCTACGCGAGCGCTTCATGTTCTACACGTGGTTCAACCCTATGAGCGATACGCAGCCTTGTTACGTCAACGGCGAGACAAACCATTTTGCAAAAGCAGCGGCGGTCGCTCGTAACGCGTTACATATAGGGGTTACTTTCGATTGCCCCTGCCGCTGAAAGACTTAGGTACGAATACAGCTGCAGAATTATTTTGGACCGTATTAGCGCGTATCGAAGGTTGATATTTTATTAATTTTTATTCCAATCGTGTCGTAAGTGGATCTTCTGTTAGAGTATATTATTCTGTGACATGGGTTCCGAAACAAACAAGGAGTGATACTCGTAGCCATTATAATCTCTAACATATGTTCTGATCATGATGATGTGATGTGATCGGCATTGGTAGTGCCATTACGCCGGATTTGTGACCGTTGTCTTAATATGGATATGCCTCCCAAATCCTGGCATTTTCATTAAACAATTTTATTTAACTTTAAATTATTTAGTACTATTTGTATTTTACGTACATATTTATACGCTTTACCATGCTATTATTTAACGTAACTTAACTTTTATTTTATTGTTTTTCATTTTTCATATACATGACGAACATGACATGACGAGCTCGGTGGCGTAGCGGTCAATGACGCGGCTTCGACACCAACGCTCGTGGGTTCGATTCCCACACAGTACAAACATTTGTGTGCATGAACATGTCTGTTTGTCTTGGTCTGGGTGTTCTCTATGTATATTAAGTATGTATTTACAAAAAAAAAAAAAATGTATTTACGTATGTTTATCAGTTGTCTAGTACCCATAACACAAGCTTCGCTTACTTTGGGGCTAGATGGCGCTGTGTAATTTGTCTGACAATATTTATTTATTTATTTATTTATAATTACTTTATGGTAATCGGCTTCAGCTTTGGCGGTATGTCCTCCATATACATATGTATGTATTCGGTGGTTGAACTAAATATTATAGTTCCATCAGGGACCCTACAACTGAAGCTGAAGCCGAATACCATTAAATATAATGACTCGAATAATAGGTCTTACGTTTTAGTTTACTACAAACAATTTCAGGTTAGTCGCTAGACCTCTAGTGTTTCTACCAGCCGAGCTAATCACATCTACCATAAATCTAAGCTGAAGTTTGATATTCGCAATAAAAAAATCCAATGGTAATCAGCTTCAGCTTCGGCGGTAGGGGCCCTGGTATAAAGAATCTTTTTAATAATTAAATATTTTTTCAAATTCATGAGATGCAATGATTTCAGAGTTTACCCTTCACATATTTACACACGAGCTTGCCAACTTTGCACTTTGTCTTTTTTGTTCGGGACTTTGCACACGCATAAATAAATTAGTTAAGAAACATCTAAACTATTTTGTATAGAAAATATACCTAACCGAGAGATCGCCGAATCGAGTGGGGATGGAGTACCAGAAATACGACCGCGTGGCGACTCGTCGCCATGCCTGAACTGCCACATTAGTTATTTCACATCAAATAAAAACCCGGACAAGTGCGAGTCGGACTCGCCCACCGAGGGTTCCGTACGTAGTATCATTATTAAATTTGATATTTTTCATTATAAATAAGAAATAATGCGTCGAAAAAAATAAATAAAATATATTTTGTAATGTGTACATCAAGCCCTTTCATATGATACCCCATATGAACTAGTAGTTTCAATTTGAAATTTCGACACCCTATAAAAATATAGACCCCCCATTTTTTAAGATCTATTTACAAATGTATAGTTTTGAGATTTATTCCTGTACTTGAAGTCTCTAACGATGTTACTTGCCAAATTTCATAGTTCTAGGTCAACGGGAAGTACCCTATAGGTTTTGATTCCCTTGAGAATGTGTCGAAATATACGTTTTTTGCTGAATAAACGGCCGTAACTTTTTTTCACGTAAACTTAGCAGTTTGATTTTTTTACAACTTCATGGGACCGTAGACCTGAATATACTATACAGTTCAAATTTCAGCTTGATACCTCCACGCATTCTCGACATAGAAATTCTTGACAGACAGACGGACAACAAAGTGATCTTATAAGGGTTCCGTTTTTCCTTTTGAGGTACGGAACCCTAAAAATGTAGAAGTTTCTACAAAGGTTCATCGACAAATAAATTAAATAAAGAAATATAATTTTGTTTTCTTCGGACCCGAAGTTTATGGAATCGTAGGCGCCTGGTCATTCCAAGCCTGGAGACCACGAGTGAACGTAGATTTGGCAGCTTTCTAGCACAGCATGAAAGCATAAATGCTTATCTAAAGCGGATGTTACAGGTCGTCGTCAGTATTTTTTTTTACGGGACGGGGGCCGACCACACATTCCCATTGTGTCTCCGGTGTAGCCAGGATTAACAACGGCGACCACCAACAATGCAATTAACAATGTAGTCCATTGTAGTCCCGGGAGCAAAACTACGGCTGCCTTGGAACTCATAACGAATTTAATCAGAAGAAATTAATACGAGTAAGAAGCTATTGGACTTCCCCTCAGCCCGACTGCCCCTGCCCTTCTTAGCAATGTGAGAGATAGCATTATGACAAATAAGGCATTAAAAGTCTAGAGAGATGGCTAGTCAAGTGAAGCTCAACTGCCGTGCACTATGGGTTTTTATATAACACTATTCGGAATCTAAAACATAATTCTCATTTGTTGCTACCTAATCAGAATAGGGCGACGGCACAAATTTAAACGAAAAGAGTTTGGCTTTAAAATTGCCATGCCTAAAAATTGCGCAACGTTGAGATCGACTGCTAACCACTTTTTATTTAATCTATCTCTTAGCGATTGAAAGAACAGATACAAGTGGCGTCCTTTAGTAGAAGTTTCCCACCATTCTGCCATTCAGACAGCAATGTTTCAAGTACCTCATTAATAGGTTTGTACAGTCTAAGTATTTTCTCACCATCACGCATTTTCAGAAAATCAGGGACCATATTTTTAGGTGTACGGCGTCAATATATCAAAATAAGTTTTTGGAATAAAGTATAAGTTTACTTTGAAGGTTTCAAAGCAAACTTTTCTGTACTTTATTACGACCGACTATACACGTACCGACTATTAGTAAGCAGGTACGCTGGTTCTTTATGTAAGCACCCTAACGCAATAAAGCGAGAAAACGTTCCCAGCATCGGTCATTGGCAAGTGGGTCAAATTTAAGGTCCAAATTTTAATTAGAGATACCGCGGTGGAACTACATAAAAGCTTAGAATAGAAAATAATGAGGCGGGAACACAGAAACATGGGCAGGCCTGTGTCACTCCGCCATTCGGCCGAGTTATTTACCTACACGCCCGACGCCCCCGAGAGCAATAATTAGTCGAGTGTCACGCGCGCTCTCTTACGCACGCGGTATGCGATGACCACCACGCCTACTAAATATCTCGGTATTTATGGTCGGTTATTTTGTTTAGCGCTTAAAATACATACCTACATCTATTTTACAAATACTTTCCGTGTTAAAGATACATCCGAGTTATTATTGGGACAATGTGAATAGTAAACCTGATCTGTAAGTACGTACAGTCATGATTCCTGTTAAAACTTACTCTAAAATTATACATTTTATCAGTGTCAACATTACGTAACATTATTGTTACTAAGTACCTACCTATGTACTTAATAATCACAGAGTATGATATAGTAATATAAGTAATTACAGCAGAGTAATAAACATACACATACGTAAACCTACTACATTTTTTGGTAGTTTAAGTATATGTATTTTATTGATCATTAATAAACAAGCGTATCTATTTATACCTATCTACGCGAGCGCTTCATGTTCTACACGTGGTTCAACCCTATGAGCGATACGCAGCCTTGTTACGTCAACGGCGAGACAAACCATTTTGCAAAAGCAGCGGCGGTCGCTCGTAACGCGTTACATATAGGGGTTACTTTCGATTGCCCCTGCCGCTGAAAGACTTAGGTACGAATACAGCTGCAGAATTATTTTGGACCGTATTAGCGCGTATCGAAGGTTGATATTTTATTAATTTTTATTCCAATCGTGTCGTAAGTGGATCTTCTGTTAGAGTATATTATTCTGTGACATGGGTTCCGAAACAAACAAGGAGTGATACTCGTAGCCATTATAATCTCTAACATATGTTCTGATCATGATGATGTGATGTGATCGGCATTGGTAGTGCCATTACGCCGGATTTGTGACCGTTGTCTTAATATGGATATGCCTCCCAAATCCTGGCATTTTCATTAAACAATTTTATTTAACTTTAAATTATTTAGTACTATTTGTATTTTACGTACATATTTATACGCTTTACCATGCTATTATTTAACGTAACTTAACTTTTATTTTATTGTTTTTCTTAACTGTTCGTCTGAAGAAATTATTTTTCTAATTTCTATATAATCGAATTTTCACGTATTACACACTTAACGATACAGCGACAACTGGAAAAATATAATGTACTACTAAACTAGACTTAACGTAATCCCGGAATCCCGTGGTCATATCCATATTAAAATCTATTCATGTCCATTGACCCCAAATGGCACTACTAACGCCGATCACTGGTTCTGATAGATAGATGGATAGCATATGCTTTATTTCGGCATTAACCCATAATCATCCCACTGTTGGGATATGGGTCTCCCCTCAATCGAAGGGGTTTAGAGCATACTCCACCACGCTGCTCAAATGCGTGTTGGCGAATACTATAAAATCTCAGTTTACTGAAGTTGGAATTAAAAAGCATAGAAATTATTTTTAAAAAATAAGTAAAATTTCTGTAGACTTTGCAGTTCTGATAGCTACAGGTAAGGTATTACAAAGTCCGTAAGATGCAGTACAAGTAGACCATGTGAACTCAGCCTTCGAGAACAAAATTATATCGCGTCTCCGCTACAACCACGAGAGCGGAGTTCCTGTCTCATTACCAGAAAATATCATTAGCGAGAAAGTGGCAACAAAAATTTAACTTTATTACATGTGTGATTGATGATATCATCATCATCATTAATTCATTATTAGCCTCTATCTCACTGCTGGATAGGCCATCCCAATGTTTGTTACTATATGAGATCCTCCGTTTTCCAAATTCAACCACTACCAGCCATTTTTTTCAGATCATCGGTCCATCCAGAGACGAGGCACCATACGTGTACGAATAATAAATAATATTTCTGGACAATTTACACAGCGCCATCTAGTCCAAAATTAAGCGCAAAGCTTGTATTATGTATACTAGACAACTGACAAATGTACTTAAATATATATTTTTTGTAAATAAATACATGTAATACATATAAAAGACCCAGACCAAGACAAACAGACATGTCCATGCACACAAATGTTTGTCTTGTGCGGGAATCGAACCCGCGACCTCGGAGTAAAGTAGCCATTGCTGGACATTCCACTGACTGGCTCGTCGAATGATGTTATATTTTTATAAATATGACACCAAGCGTCAAAAATACGTAAAACCCAAAAACTTCGACAAGCAAGCCAAGCGAATCTAACGTTTGTGGCAATCGATTAAAATAAAACCCTCTTTTGTATTAAATAAAGTAAATAAAGCCAAGGAACCACATATTACACGAAAATCGCAATCTCGTTATACTTTAGTTAATTTCATACTCTCATAAGGAAAATACACGCCATTATGCGCTCAGCGAGGAAAAGAGATAATAAGTGTATTCAATTGCTAATTTGATACGCATGGCGAGATACTATGTTCCAGCCGACGTACCTAGCTATAGGAATTCGACAGTTTAAAGTTAAACAACGTATGCCATATCTATGGTAAATAATATATCATTGTAAAACTTCACAAAAAAAGTGATATTATTTCAATTTTATATTAGTCCTTCATGGAAAAGTTGCTAACAAATCCACAGTCCTGGGGCCCTACCGCCTAAGCTGAAGCCGATTCCGATCGAATATTTGGATTCCAAAAATAGGTCTTAGGTAGAGCACTAGGGTTTCTATTCGACCAGCTAAGTGAATGAATGATTCTGAACTACACTGCAAAGCCTATACTTATTCCATTATTTTGCATGCATTATTATACATACATTCTAAAGGCAATTTACACTTGCCATACTATGTGACATTTGCCTAATATTTACAATAACGACTGTAAATGAGCAAATAAAGAATTTCATTTCATTTCATGAACTTTTTGAATGAATTAACTTTATTTGTGACAGATGTGGTACAATCCCACTTAATCTACTTAATTAATTTATGCTACAATATTTACTATTGACACAATTATAAATTATTATATTCTATCTCATATTATTATAAATTTATTTAATACATATAATCACTATATACATACAGACACTATAGACAAGAATAGAAATCTACCCAAGTTAAGGGAGATTTACATATACTGACGACACTGTATGGTAAAAGTTCTCTGGTTACCCTCTAAATATATTTATTTTTAATATTTAATTTTTAATAGCTTTTTTTATAACCGCTTGGTGTATATTTATTAATTTAGATAATTAGAATTAGGTTAAATACAATTACCACCAGTCTAAGCTGAGCTTTGATTGTCGCAATAAAAATAAAATCCAATAGTAAGGGGCCTTATAATAATAATTAACGTATGCCATCGGTTGCTATGACAATAATGAAAGCTTATTAGACGGTAAACCTCGGGTCTCCGAGTACCCACGTCGAAACTAAGTTAGTTCTAGGAATCGAGCAAAATTACGTTTCCTGGGAGCCAATTATGAATCTTGAACGAGATTTCAGGTTGATATAAATTAAGAGCCTTAGTGCTGCAAAAGTGACGCCAATTTGACAAAAAAAATATTGTAGCGTTTAGAATGCATATCAGAAATTGTATGTATGTATGTAATCTCTTTATTATACCACAAAACAATACAAAGGAATTAAAAGTAGACAAATAAATAACCAACACATTTTTTTTTTATTAAAAAAAAATATAGAGTATAAAGGCGGGCTTATCTCTGCAAGAGATCAGTCTCTTTCAGCCAACTGTAGAGTGTTTGTAAGGATTCATAATAGGTATGATTAAATCAAATAGATTAATATAGTAAATAAGAATATTTTTTTTTTCACTGAATTTTTCAACATACGTATTCCTTAGTGAAAAATAAAAATTCTTAATTCATGATAACAAAATAGAAAACATATATTTTAATTTTATTAATATTTTTATTCGATAATTTTTGATCTATTTTCACCCCCTTCCAAGGTATCTAGTGTAACTAACTAGTATATAATATCAAGTGTACCCAAACAAGCAAATAACAGGGAATGTCAATATTTTTGTATTTTCTATTGGAATTAAATCTTTATCTATGCTAATTTATTTTCCTATCACTAACTTAACTTAACTTTTAAAACAGTAAACAGAGAGCGCCAAAAAGGCAAAGTAAAAGTTACTACATACGCTGATCTCAATGTGAATTGTAATAGTTCTAACCTTTTAATTTTTTTTTTTTTTTTTATACTACGTCGGATGGCAAGCATACAGCCCGCCTAATGTGAAGCGGTTACCTTGGCCATATTAACGATCGAAATATAAAATATCGCTTGCGCGCCGCCACCCCCGCTGCCAATGCAGCATCTCCTTCCTTTCTGGTGACCTCACTCACTCGCAGGAACACAACAACCCTCAAGGGAATTGTTATTTGGCTGCGGTATTCTGTAAGGAGGAGGTACATTCCCTAGTGGTGTAGCTTACAATTACGCTCCCTACCTCTCTTTTGGTCAGAGCTTCGTTTGTCAGTCAGCAGGGTGCACCGCGTGCAGATGAAGTTGGGTTTGGTTTAGAGATGTTGATGAACCATAACTGTGTTTTTGTCAAAATTTATTAATTTGAACATTCCCTGATCCGGTGGGAAGGTAACGCGTTATCGCCCCATACGAGGTCTCCACTCTAGGAATTTCCTCCCCCATCTGCCATCACTGACTCAGCAGTTGTGGTTAGCCCACTGCCACTTCAGCTTGTGAACTCTGAGAGCTATGTCGACAACTTGATTCTCCGTCGAAATTCTTCGTTCTGGATTCGGTCCCTTGTCTCTTAGACAATATTTATTAAAAATAATTATTTAATTAGGGCGAACAGAAATTCTCGAATGTGGTTCTGAAGAAGCAACATAAAAGCTGATTTAAGTAATAAACATAAATAATTATTTTATTAATTAGTTTTAACTAAGGCGTCCGTCCCTATTTTGTAATAGCCCGGTATTTAGTTCACCCAGATCTCATCTCCATAACCCATTTATTTTCCATCACACTTCGCAATAGTCTCAACGCCTGCCGAGACCTGCTCATGGGTATGTCGTTCCATTGACATATCCTGGAGCGGGTCACGGCGGGCGTACAACATTACATTAAACTTCTCAAAGGGGCCTCTACGCATTGGATCTATATCCCCGCTCACGCCCATCAAATGACCGGGCTTGCCCCGTGATTAAAAAGAGATACATAATACTAATATTATTTTATTAATTAGTTAAAACTCAAATTTATGTAAAAGAAAAAAAAATATTTCGACTATAAAATTTTACATATTACATTTTGAGGACTAAGCAGCTCACCACAATCTTTAAAGCCAAAGCCAACCTCACATGCACGTGATGCACCTTTCCCACTAGCGAAAGAGGCTAGCAAAAGAGAGGTAGGATACAGCGTATTTGAAAGCTGGAACTGGACTGGGGAAGACGAAGGGGACCTCCACCTCACAGAATATCGCAGGAAAATAATTCCCTTGAGGGTTGTTGTGTTCTTGCGAGTGAATGGTCACTAGAAAGGAAGGAATTGTTGGCGGCACGCGAACGATATTTCATGTTGCGAGCGTTAATATGGCTACGGTAACCGTTTCGCATCAGGCGGGCCGTATGCTTGTCTGTTACCCAATGTATAAAGAAAACAACCAAAACATAGAAAAATAAGAAATAGTACACATATTTTTCTATATAATTCGATTTGGTTAATTTAGCGCGAGGAAAGATACCCGGCGTCTCGAAAATATGTACGAGTAACATAGATAGTAAATTTCTAGATACGATTCAAAGAATCTCGCTACAAAAAGTTGAGATATAAATACCCTTTTGTGTTTGTACTAAGAAAACAATAACTTCCTTCTTTCTTGGGTCTCTAGGAAAAGTAGATAAATAAATAATAGTCCGGGACAAATTACATCTAGTTATGAACTAATCAAAGCTTGTACGATGGGTACTAGATAACTGATGACCGTACATAATTTTATTAAATACATATATGTAAAATAGAGGAAACCCGCAAATTAAAACAGACAAAGATATTCATGCACACAATTGTCTTGTGTAGGGATCAATCGAACCCAATTACATCAGTGGTCGCCACCGGGCTCGTGAAGTCGTCGTATTGTAGTGCACACTGACCTATCTCATCTTCATTCACTTGTACTTTTCTCATTATTCGGGTTCGGTGTAATATATCTTCTTCTTCCATATTTTAATATTGTTCTACATGACTTGACTATTTTGAAATAATATATCTTTATTGGTACCACGTGAAAAACTTATCAAATACTTAATATTTACATATAAAATATTTTCATAGAGATAGAAAAAAAAGAAACAAAATATTTCGTTATCGATACCCCTCAGTAGCGGACCAAGAATGCTGACAGCATTACCTCGTTGAATAGCAATGCTAATCCTCTGAGCAAGGTAACTATTTATCATTATCCCGTAAATAATATTATTCAAAGCACACATCCATCGGTGGCGCGTCTATAAAATTGTACATCTCTGTAACAAAACCAAGTTTTCCAAACATAGTTAAGTGTAAGAGAGGATATCACAGCTGCTTTGAGAGAACGGCCATGTCGACCATATTAGATTTATTCTGGTGTGAGTGGTGTGTGTGACCTATGAGGAAACTGTTATAATGAAATGAAATTATTTATTCTGTCATAGGGCCCTTAAGGGCCTACACATTTTTATTAATAATATTATTATTTATGATTAATAATGATTTATATAATCATTGTGATACACCTTAATTACGTGAAAACACGAACACTTTACAATCAAACGTTTTTTTTTTATTATTATTACAACAACCTCGGGGCAGCAGTTGACTTTTTTTTTTTTTTTTTTTTTTTATACCACCAGTGTGGCAAACAAGCATACGGCCCGCCTGATGGAAAGCAGTTACCGTAGCCTATGAACGCCTGTAACACCAGAGGCATCACACGCGCGTTGCCGACCCTGTAAAAACCTCTTCACGCCCTTTTTGAAGAACCCCATGCTGTAGTCCCCTGAGAAAACCTCGACAGGCAGTTCATTCCACAGCTTGACAGTACGCGGGAGAAAACTTCTCTGGAACCGCACAGTACGTGACCACTTAGGCTCCAATGTGTGAGGATGAATTCCCTGTCGATGGCGAGCGGTGCGACTGTAGAAGGAGGCCGTTGGCATCATATCAAACAACTCCTCTGAACACACCCCATTGTACAGACGGTAGAACACACAAAGGGACGCAAAATCTCTTCTCAGACTTAACGGTTCTAAACCGTCTGTTAGTTTGGGATCATCGACAATCCTCACAGCGCGCCTTTGAATCGAGTCACAAGGTGCAAGCTGGTATCTAGGCGCTCCCGCCCATAGATGGCAACAGTACTCCATATGCGGCCGTACTTGAGCTTTGTAAAGCATAAGTCTCTGCCGCGGATTGAAGTACTGCTTCGCCCTGTTGAGCACACCTAGTTTCTTCGACGCCAGCTTGACCTTCCCCTCCAGGTGACAACGAAACTGGACATCGCTGGAGATTTCAACTCCAAGAATCCCAATGTTTTTGGCGATGGTAAGGGGTGTGTTTAGGAATTGAGGAGCCACAGCAAAAGGGGTTTTCTTAGCGGTGAACGCGCAGACTTGTGTCTTAGTGGGATTGAAATGAACCAGGTTCGTTCGCCCCCAATCGGACACACTATTCAGTGTGCTCTCGATCTTCGACACAAGCTGTTCGCGGCTCTCCTCCACCAGAGAGCGGGGAATATTAGCGCGGCCCGTATAATAAGCATCCCCGGTGCTGTCGTCAGCATAGCAATGAATGCTGTCAATGGACAACATATCATTGATATGCAGCAAAAACAGCGTCGGGGACAATACCGAGCCTTGCGGGACGCCAGCATTAATGTCCATGCTATCGGAGCAACTGCCATCTACAACGGCTCTAATGCTTCTGCAGGACAAGAAGCTAGCGACCCATTCGCATAAACCCTCTGGTAAACCGTATGCAGGCAACTTCGAAAGAAGACCACGGTGCCAGACCCGATCGAACGCCTTCGCCATATCAAGACTGACAGCTAATGCCTCACCTTGACTCTCCACGGCTGAAGCCCAGCGATGTGTAAGATACACTAGAAGATCACCAGTCGAGCGACCATGGCGAAAGCCGTATTGATGGTCGCTGATTAAGTCGTGCTCTTCTAGGTATTTCAGGAGCCGGTTGTTAATAACGCGCTCCATTACCTTGGAGAGAAGGGAGGTAACATTATTGTTCATTTGACGAGCCCGGTGGTCGAATGGTTAGCAATGGCCACTTTGTCTCCGATGTTGCGGGTTCGATTCCCGCACAAGACAAATATTTGTGTGCATGAACATGTCTATTTGTCTTGGTCTGGGTATTTTCTATGTACATATTATATGTATGTATTTACAAAAAAAAATGTATTTAAGTATTATATTAGTTATTTAGTACCCATAGTACAAGCTTTGCTTAGTTTTTGACTGGATGGCCGTGTGTAATTTGTCCAGGAATATTTATTTATTTATTTATTGCATTATTAATAGTCCTGGGATCCTACTGCCTAAGCTGAAGCCGACCGCCATCGGATTTTTTGATTGCGAAAATCGAACCACAGATTAGATTAGTGCCAATTGTGTTTAGCTGGTAGAAATCATGAAGCTCTACCGATAGAGCTAAAAATATTTGTCAATAACTCAAACTTAACACCTATTTTGAGGATCGAAATATTCGATGGGAATCGGCTTCAGCTTCTAGGGCCCATGGCTCCACAGAAGACACAGTGCAGTGATGGGAAAGTGTAGTGGGAAGAAAGTACCAATCGGTACCTTATGATTTGCTATACTGTGACTTCGGTGTAAAAATACTCGAAAAAGCAAATAAATTTCTTGTATAATGGGGTGTTAATGGTTCAGCCAAAGCCATGTTCAACTGCACGTAATGCACCCTTGTTGTCTAGCTTACAAGGTTCTGACGAAAGAGAAGTAGTGGATTTTTTTTTTTTATACTATTTCGGGTGGCAGACAAGCATACGGCCCGCCTGATGTGAAGCGGTTACCGTAGCCATATTAACACTTGCAACATAAAATATTGCTCGCGCTCCGCCACCCCCGCTGCCATGCTGCGTTGGCAGCATGGCAGTGGATTGTCAGTTAGGATGGCTCCTTCCTTTCTTTCTGGTGACCTCACTCACTTGCAGGAACACAACAACCCTCAAGGGAATTGTTATTTGGCTGCGGTATTCTATGAGGTGGAGGTACATTCCCCAGTCGGGTAGCTTACAATTACGCTCCCTACCTCTCTTTTCGCCAGAGCTTCGTTTGTCAGTCAGCAGGGTGCACCACGTGCAGGTGAAGTTGGCTTTGGTTTAAAGATCTTGATGAACCACTTACACCCCAAAAGTTCCACCTTACAGAAGACCTCAACTAAATACCCATGAAGTTCGTTGAGTTCCTAGTAGTGAGTGAGGTATGTGGAGATGCGTTAACAGCTGGAGTGCCAACACGTCTATAGGTTACAGTTACCCTTATACCTCACACGGACTGCTTGTTTCACACTCGGCATAATAAATGAAAAAAACAAATTAGGTTAATTAAAAAAATCAAAAACCCGACTGCACATACAACAGATTTATTAATCACGCGTAACAATAATATAATTCCATACAAGCAAAGCCGCAGGCAAAAACCAATATATCAAATATATATTTGAAATGAGATGACCTCATTTCAAATATATATTTGAGAGACCTTTATTTTGATACCCATACAATACAATACACAATACAATATATATCCATACAATACAAAATACAATATTCTTTATTGCACCAAATAAAAGATTACAGAGGTATTAAGTAATAAAAGTACAAAAGGCGGTCTTATCGCTAAGCGATCTCTTCCAGACAACCTTAAGGTAGAGGAAACGAGAATGATAGTAAGCAAGTAGGAGGCGCATAAACTACATAAACGTACCTACATACACACATACATACATATACACGTATACCACATAAACAATAAACATATAACATATAAACAATAAATATACAATATATAACTATAGTGTATAAAAATATTACATAAACTAAATAACAAGCAAGATACATAATAAGTATATACAATAAAGCGACAGACCAGAGAATAAAGGAAAATAAGAAAAGTTACACAGAGACAAGTGAGAGATAGTGAGCTTTCACAAGATTTTTAAAAGCGGACAAAGTTTGTGCACTACGAATGGTTAAAGGCAGAGCATTCTAGAGACGCACAGCTTGAACCGAAAAGGACTTAGTGTAATATTGGGAAGAGTGTGATGGCGTAATGAGGCGAAGAGTTAGAGTATGACGCAAGGCACGACCCTGCACCCCAGTGTGAAATAAGAAGCGCTCTTTTAGATATTGAGGAGTTAAGGGATTAAATAAGATGGAATAAAGAAGGGATAGGATATGACTGTTACGGCGAAGTCTAATACGAAGCCATTTGAGCTGACAACGAAATTGTGACACGTGGTCATATTTGCGAAGTCCAAATATGAACCGGATGCAAAGATTTTGAAGGCGCTCAAGTTTATTCAATTGCTCCTCAGTGAGATCGAGGTAACAAGAGTCGGCGTAATCAAGAATAGGGAGAAGCAAGGACTGTGCAAGCGCGATTTTGGTGTCCAGCGGCAGAAAGTACTGCAGTCTTCTAAGAGAACCAATGGACGCGAATATCTTTTTACTAACAGCGGCAAGTTGAGCAGTCCAAGTAAATGATTTGTCAAAAAGGATACCAAGATTTCTTACGCTATCGCTGTAGCAAACAACAGTCCCATTAAAAATTACAGAAGGGAAATTAGGCCAGTCAATTTTGGATATCAACCGGGAACTACCTATGATAATGGCCTGCGTTTTTAATGGATTGACAACTAGACCGTGGGAATTACTCCATTCAGATATACGAGAAAGATCTTCATTAATAATGGAAATAGTACTTGATAGATCGTCAAAAGAAGCATGTGTGTAAATTTGTAAATCGTCTGCATACAGGTGGTAAGAGGAGCGAAGTTTAGCAGTAATTGAGTTAATAAATAGAGCGAATAAAAGTGGAGATAACACGCCACCCTGAGGTACCCTGAGGTACCCTGAGGTAGGTGAGGCAGCTATGGGACACCAAGAAGATAATGAATCCTCGATACGCACTCGCTGCTGACGCCCATGCAGGTAAGAATGAAACCACTCAATTGCCGTTGGAGATATATTGAGAGAACGCAATTGGCCCAACAATATATCAAAATCAACTGTGTTAAATGCATTGCTGAAATCCAGCAGAGTCAAAACCGTCAGATGTGAATTATCCAAAGCAGCACGAATGTCATCGGAAATTTTCAATAGAGCAGTAGTCGTGCTATGACCGGGACGGAAACCGGATTGCAATGGATTGAGGATGTTATTATGGTTAAGAAACATGTTTAACTGTTGATGAACAAGTCGTACCCATATCGATATATTTAGAAGAAAAAAAAATTACCGCAACGACAATTTTGCGGCTCACAACCGCCATATTGTTTTTTTTTTATATTTGATATAGCCTATGTCACTCTCACAGCAAATACGAATCTAACGACACCTCTCAAGCTAAAATCCATCCAGCCGTTCAGGCTGCAGAGCGTGCCAACAATTATACATACATACATACATACATACTCTCGAGAAACATAACCCTCCTTCTGTCGCATTCGGGTAATAATTTTATTCCATTTTATTCTCCAATAAAGCTCACTGGAATTCTCAATGGAATGAAATCCTCGATGGAATTCGTGATTGATCAATCAAAATAAGATACAATTGAAGTGTCCACAAGGGAGCCAGACACATTTAATACAAACACATTTCCCGTGTAAATCTTATTTGTGTTTGACATATTCAAATGACGGGATGGCATAGATGTATAATATTACACGTAGATACGTTATCCATGTATTAGAGACACCGACTTAACCTTACCGCCTTTAGTTAAGGAACAACACTGCAATTACGTTACATATGGCATGGTATAATAAGACATTAACTATTAGTACAGTCACAGATTAAATAAATATATATTCCTGGACAAATTACACACGGCCATCTAGTCCCAAACTAAGCAAAGCTGTACAAGCTTTGCTTAGTTTGGGACTAGATGGCCGTGGGCACTAGATCTGTTATTATACTTAAAAACATTTTTTTTTGGAAATACATACATATAATACATGGAAAACACCCAGACCAAGAAAAGTATACATGTTCATGCACACATATGTTTATCTTGTGCGGGGATCAAACCCGCGACCTCGGAGTCAAAGTGGTCATCGTTAACCATTCGACCACCGAGCTCGTCATTACTTAATAAATTACTTACATAATACTTAAATAATAGTTACTTTGTTTCAATTTCTAAACTCACATGAACTGCAATTCACAAACTGAGATGTTTTCTGTGCAACATCGCAACTTAATGATATCTTCTATGCCTGAGTAACTAGTGTTTCAGGCAATCACTGCCTACCGTCAGAAACTATAGTTTTGTAGCAAGTGTATGCTTCTTTTATCATAAACTTTCACATACCTTGATACCTATATTCATAATAGATAGATAAATAATAGTATCCGCGTCTCTCAAACAAGATACAGAAGAAGCCAAAGCATGAATTGAATGTGGCAAAAAATTTATGTCTTATATATTAAAATTTATGGCTTAGTCGATTCTTCTAGCTGTAACTAATATCAATTATTAGAAATACTTTATAATGCAATAGTAACCTCGGCCTAGATGGGATTTCAAGCCATGACCTCTCGATTATCGGTAATCGTTTTATCGTTTTATCAAGTCCCACCTATTTATAACATTCCGGCAAATTCGCCGAAATCAAATATTAAAATAATAATAGCTACTAGGTATATCTAGTTGCCATGCCGCGTATAAAAGTACTTTTTTTACTTCTCAAATGAATTGTCACATTCAAAACAATATTGTTAATATAGGGACCGACATCTAGCCAGAGCTTGCAGATACATAAGTCAGAGCAATTTCCAGTCACAGTAATAGTGTACACGACGCATCTATCTCCATTGCAAGAATATCATTGCACAAAAGGTCTCTTTTTGAGTAACTCATGAGAATATCTTGGTGTAAAGGTGAGCTGTTATGTTTCTTCATTCACATATGCATATACGTTTTCATTTGAAACCCACATTTGTTGTAATAAAGCAAATGATGTCCTTTCATGTGGAAAATAAGGGAGAATTCTTTTGATTCGCTTGGGGAAATAGGTTATTACGTTGTAAAGGAATAAAGATAACCTATAAAAATATATTTTTGAGAGTTCCTCACCTTAATTCTCAGCGTTTCTGAAAATTGTTCACTGTTGCTCCACGCCTGCGTAATGCTATTCCGATCAAAGTGAAAATGTCCCAGTCACTTGACTCCTTTAAAACTTTAAGTGAAGAAACATTACGAGTTAAAAAAAACAACAAACAGAGGCACTGTTTGTTGTTTTTTTTATAACTAACTCCTTGCTTTGGTGACCCACACTCACTCGCAGGAACACAACAATCCTCAAGAGAATTATTATTTGGCTACGGTATTCGGTAAAGTGCTTCCCCTGTCGGGCTTACAACTGCTGTACTCTACTTCTCTTTTAATATACTCCTTGTATAGCAACGGATCGGCGATCCCTTGGTGTTGCTGCATAAATGGTGGTGATTGCATTTACTTAGGTGACCCACATGTTTGTTTGCCCCCCTTTTGTATAAAAAAAAAAGTTATCGATAATAAAACTCAAATAAAAAACAAAGGTTGGCTGGAAGAGATCCCTTTATGGGATAAGTCCGCCTTTGTATAAATTGTATGTCAACATTTCTTATTATTCTGTGTACTGAAACTGTTTTGTACAATAAAGATATTTACAACAACAACAACAAAACTCTTCATTTCATAGAAATGAACTTCATTGTGACAATACAGAAACGACAAAATGGCGGAATAATCAAAATGATAAAATTACAGACAATGGTCGAACTGTGGGAAAGGTACACTTACGGCCATTGAATTGGTGCTCGCAATTAATTTCCAGTTTCGAAATTTTTCAATAATTGGATTTTACGAATGTTGGCTTATTGTGTTTGCTTTAAACGAAAATGGTGGACTTTTAGTAGATGAAGTTTCAATGTTTTTAAATAAACTATTTAAAGCCATTTTAGCCGCGAAAATGGCGCCAATCATAATTAGCTTCGCATTTAGGATATGTACTCGTACCTAGGGCACACTAAAAGTTTTGCGTAACTTAAAAAACATCATGTTATAACCAAAATATTATGTTTATTGCTTTTAAAAATACTCTCCTTTACATTTTAAACATTTTTTCATGCGATCGAACCATTTTTTTTAAAACAGGAGGACCACAGATCTGAAGGCATGTTTTCTATGTGCTGATTGAACGCTATCACTGAACGAAAAAGCTCGATCAATATTCCAACGAAAAATCAAAAAGCTTCAGATTTTTAAATATTAAAAGAGCAACACCATCTGATGATAAATATCTTCTTTGATTTTTACTATTAAGAATAAATAATAAAAATCAAAGAAGATATTTATTTCATTCTTCTGTCTTGCCTTTTCATTTTCTTTTCTTGCGAACCCCTACCTACTTCATGACTTGTAAAGTTACCTAAAGGTTTAAATATTTTTTGAAAAATGGAAAAATTCACCTGCCCCCCTAGGTGGGATTTGAACCCACGACCTCTCGATGACCGGTCGAGTGCTCTTCCAACTGAGCTACCAGGAAGGTTTGTGTTGCTGACGAATTTTTGCATCTTATATATTACTGTGTGAGTCACAGTGTGACTCACACAGTAACATAGTTAATCTACAGGTTGCATTGAAAATTTCGATTTCAACAATTAGGCTGCCTTGTTGCTCTTTACTTATTGTCGTTCATATAAAGCACTACCGGCCCGGTACGTCCTTCGCTACGTATAAAGTGAAATACTAAAAAAAATTAATTGGAACATCAAATTCATTTATTCTAACAATAAAATATTTTATTAATTGCTAGCTATTTTAAAACTTAATCCAAAACATTAGGATAAACAATATTTTTTGTTCCATTTTGAGCATGAATAAACAACCGACTCTGGAACAGGCAACATAAAGTTGAAGCACGTCCAAAATTAAATGACCGCATGAATGACATAACAACATGCTTGTACTGTCAACACTGAAAAAAGTTTCAATTTGACAGCACAATCCCCATCTGAAAAAAATTTCAATTTGACAGCAAAATCCCCATTAACAAAATGATCCGCCATTTATTGAATTCATTTGTTACAAATAAATGTAATAAATGAAGAACCGCTCTACCGATTTTGTGCAAACTTCACATAAACCATCTAATAAATAGTCCGAACAAAGCCTAAACATTTGGTTTGGATAGGTGAGCCCCTTCTTGAGTTATAAAATTACAACGAAAAGTGGCATTGATTTTTATATATATAGATATTCAATGGGTCAATCAATCTACATCTGTAAGAATTATTATGTTTCATATTTGACAAAAAAATATTTTTTTATACTACGTCGGGTAGCAGACAAGCATACGGCCCGCCTAATGTAAAGCAGTTCCCTTATTAACGTTCGCAACAAGAGATATATAACGCAACAAATTCTTCCTTCCTATTGACCTCACTCACTCGCAGGAACACAAGCCTCCTTAGAGTTGCCTCAGGGAATTGTTATTTGGCTGCGGTATTCTGTGAGGTGGAGGTACTTCCCCAGTCAGGCCGCTTACAAATACGCTGTACCCTCTTCTGCCAGAACGTCTTTTACTGGTCGGCAGAGTGCACCACGTGTAGGCGAGGTTGACTTTAGCTCAAAAGATCGTGATGAGCGACTATCACCCCATGTTTACACCCCGTTTTAACACATGAAATAAAGTCGTAAAGAACTGAAAGTCACAGTTCCGAAGTTAGAGAAAAGTAGGTCGTTAGCCGTCGTAGATCTAGAAAAATCTAGACATTTATTACGTTGTTTACCAACCTTGTTGTGTTTTATTGTTTTTCTATTAAACATATTTAAGGCCGTACCTCCTCCTCCAAAATTAGTACCACTCGAGTAAAAAAAATATATTAATTGCTATGAACACAAAAAGTCAAAAAACTGAGTTACACCATTCCTAGTTTTTTAATATATTATTTTGGCATGATTAAAGCAAGTAGTTTTAAAACACATAAAATAAATATACATCCATTGATCGATTTTTTGTAAATATTCTATAACGAATTGAACGAAGATAATGTAAAAAATGAATATTATAAGTCTAATTCGCCTAAACTAAAAACACCGGCCAAGTGCGAGTCGGACTCGCGCACGAAGGGTCCCGTACCATTATCTATAAAAACGGCAAAAAAATCACGTTTGTTGTATGAGAGCCCCTAAATATTTATTTTATTCTGTTTTTAGTACTTTGTTGTTATAGCGGCAACAGCAATACATCATCTGTGAAAATTTCAACTGTCTAACTATCACGGTTCGTGAGATACAGCCTGGTGACAGACGGACGGACGGACGGACGGACAGCGGAGTCTTAGTAACAGGGCTCCTTTTTGCCCTTTGGGTACGGAACCCTAAAAAGTAAAAAACTTAGGCGGTAGGGCCTCTGGTCTATATATAAACATCAAAATCCCGTACCAAAAAGTTTGAGTGAGGTCTCCAGAAAGAAAGAAAGGAAGGAGTATGGGCTGGCAACGGATCGGCGGTCCCATGAAACTTGAAAAAGGGGAAACTTATCGTACCGCCTCCAAGACGTTGAAACATTAAATATAAAAATTGAGTTATAAAACTATATTCGTTTTATGATTTTTATAACTTAGATAAGGAAAATGTTAAGAGTTTTATCTGAGCTAAAATATTTCCACCACAATTTATTTCGTGTCCTAACGTCCGCTCGTGATCTAAGCCGGCTTTATATCTTGCTTGTGTATGTTACGAGTTTTGTAAACATTTCTCAAGAGAACCCTGCATGAAAGATCTGCACAATTTAAAATTTTATGGGTGAAACTAAAAATTGTTTTAAATATGCTCATTCTCCGGCTGAGAAATCGCGTAAGTAAACCTACCAGATTCCAAACAAAGATTTCCAACAAAAATCTTCTTTGAGGAAATCCCGTCGAATGACAGAATTGTTAACGACGGGATTTCCTCAAAGAAGATTTTTGTAAAACTTCTTTACTCATGCTTGACTTGGGGAGTACGCTGGTAAATGCGTGACGAGAGCGTTACGAAAAGTGTGATCGGGCGAGGAGAACGGAAGTTGAGAGAGATATATAAGTTAGTAGAGCTAAAGAAGTTTTACTTCTGTCGTCTGGTCCAAAGCACACATAAGTATTACTCTCGGGTTTCCGGCCCTGTAAGAACTATTAATTGTAAGAAAATATTTTGGGTAGTTCGAGACAAATTGCCAAAATTGACGTGGGTGTCCTCTGTCATACTTAATAATTCGGTTATAACTTTTAGTACCAGCATCTCGTCAAAAATCTTGGATTCTATTTGGACTACGATGAACTGGACAGCGCATATTACCGAAGTTATATAAAGCTTTCTATCTACAGCATTAAGAGTACTTTCCTTCCAGGTGGCATTAGAAGTTTCCACCTGTATAGTGTCATATCTATAGTATTTGTAACATGTTTACTACTTTTGTTGAAGGTTTATGGACACTAAAGTAACGTAATTATTATAACTAATTCCTTTAGTGGAAATACTTTAAGCCCATTCTTTAATAGAAGAGTAAATGAAACTGGTGAAAATGAAAAATACGAATTTACGAGAAGCAAAATAGTAAAACGCTGGAAGTAACTTTCTGCATCGAGTACGGTGAAATATCTAGGTTTTATTAGACTGAACCTAGGTTTTAATTAGTGGACTTTTAATAAGGAAAGCGTAGAGTTTCCTTAGCTAGTAATAAAAATATTTTTTGCAAGCCTGAGAGAAAAATGCAATGTGAGTTTCTTTTTTTATTACTTCGAACGACAGACTAGAATATTGCTGACTTGATGTGTGCGATGATCGTAGATATATACATCTAATTAAATCTTATGTACATTTCATCGTCAATTTTTTTTTTTTTTTATACTACGTCGGGTGGCAGACAAGCATACGGCCCGCCTGATGTGAAGCGGTTACCGTAACCGTATTAACGCTCGCAACATAATATATCACTTGCGCGCCGCCACCCCCGCTGCCAAGGCAGCATCTCCTTCTTTTCTGGTGACCTCACTCACTCGCAGGAACACAACAACCCTCAAGGGAATTGTTATTTGGCTGCGGTATTCTGTGAGGTGGAGGTACATTCCCCAGTGGGGTAGCTTACAATTACGCTCCATACCTCTCTTTTCGCCAGAGCTTCGTTTGTCAGTCAGCAGGGTGCACCACGAGCAGGTGAAGTTGGCTTTGGTTCAAAGATGTTGATAAGCCACTTACACCCCAAAATCATCAATCATCATCATCAGCCTGTATCTACCCACAGCTGGCTATAGGCCTTTCCCAATGCTTTCCACCATATGCGATCCTCCGCTTTCCGCACCCAACCGCTACCAGGCACTTTTTTGAGGTCGTAGGTCCATTTAGAGAGCGGCCTACGCTTCGTCGCCCCATACGTGTCCTCCACCCTAAGACTTGCCTCCCCATTTGCCATCGCTGACTCGGCAAATATGGCCAGCTCCTATGTCAACCACTTAGGTTCTCCGTCGATTTTCCATTCCGGATTCAATCCTTACGAGAAACTCCAAACATTGCTCTCTTCATCGCTATGTATATTTAATTAAATTTTATTGAAGCTGCGGGACGAAAATATTGTCTCTTTTTGCACTTATTTTTTTTTAAATATTCAACAGATTCTAATGCAGAAATAAATAAATCTATTAACGATATTGACAGGTGACAGTGAATACGTTATTAAAATTGCTTCCATAGGGGGGCTATAAAAAAAAACGAATGATACAAGTCTATCATCATAATCATCAGGTCCATTTTAGTCTACACTACAGGAGCACGACCTCCTAGACGGAAGGAGGATTTGGCCTACACTCCCCACGCTGGCCAAACGGATAGGGAGGCCTGATCGATATTTGATAATGTATTTCCCTTAATCGCCTTGTACGACATCCACGGGAAGAGACGGAGTGATTCTATTCTAGTCTGCCGGAAACCACACGGCAAACGCGATACACAAATAACTAAAGCTTGGTCTTTGAACATCTGAACCAAATAACTCTCCCGAAACACATTGGCAACATTTTTTTATTATTTTTACAAGAGTCAAGTTTCTCAATTCACTTAATTTCGAGTAACATCAACTGTAGACCGAATGGTAATTTTATACGAAGTTGCTGTAACTTTTTCCTCAAATCCTACTTTTTCGTTCGAAAAAACTGCCTTCTCGGAACTGAAGTTTTCAAATTTGTTTTTTAAATAAAAATGTTTCTTTTCGAAATAAAGTTAAGGTCCATTTTAAGTTGCTAATTTAATGTTTCTCATTACATGGTAAATATTCATAAGCCGTGTTTGTTTCACAATGTTTGTCAGTTAGACGTTAATTAAATAAATTCATTTTTACAAAGTTTTTTTAAAAAAGTTAGTTTGAAGATATAATGCGTACTTTATAATATGAATATGTACATATGCTTAGAGTGTTCCTCCTCCTGGAGTCGCTTCCTCATTGTTGAAGGTCCTGACATGATCCTCCTACGGACAATATTACGCCATTTGTGTCTGTCTGTTGCGGTATGGATGGCCTCGCAGATGATTGTGTCGAGTGAAGATCGAACTCGATCGGACCAACCCATCGGACTCCGCCTCCTAGGTCGTTTTCCCTCAACCTTGCCAGTTATCAATAGTAGGTTGACTCCGCATTTCCTAGCAAAGTGGCCAAAGTATTCGATAACTAAGCAAAGACATGTGAAGAGTCTCGTGTGGCAGACAAGCATACGGCCCGCCTGATGTCAAGCGATTGCCGTAGCCATATTAACGCTTGCAACATAAAATATTGCTCGCGCGCCGCCACAACCGCTGCCAACGCAGCATCTACTTCCTTTCTTTCTATTGACGTCACTCACTCGCAGGAACACAACAACCCTCAAGGGAATTGTTATTTAGCTGTGGTATTCTGTGAGGTGGAGGTACATTCCCCAGTGGGGTAGCTTACAATTACGCTCCATACCTCTCTTTTCGCCAGAGCTTCGTTTGTCAGTCAGCAGGGTGCACCACGAGCAGGTGAAGTTGGCTTTGGTTCAAAGATGTTGATAAGCCACTTACACCCCAAAATCATCAATCATCATCATCAGCCTGTATCTACCCACAGCTGGCTATAGGCCTTTCCCAATGCTTTCCACCATATGCGATCCTCCGCTTTCCGCACCCAACCGCTACCAGGCACTTTTTTGAGGTCGTAGGTCCATTTAGAGAGCGGCCTACGCTTCGTCGCCCCATACGTGTCCTCCACCCTAAGACTTGCCTCCCCATTTGCCATCGCTGACTCGGCAAATATGGCCAGCTCCTATGTCAACCACTTAGGTTCTCCGTCGATTTTCCATTCCGGATTCAATCCTTACGAGAAACTCCAAACATTGCTCTCTTCATCGCTATGTATATTTAATTAAATTTTATTGAAGCTGCGGGACGAAAATATTGTCTCTTTTTGCACTTATTTTTTTTTAAATATTCAACAGATTCTAATGCAGAAATAAATAAATCTATTAACGATATTGACAGGTGACAGTGAATACGTTATTAAAATTGCTTCCATAGGGGGGCTATAAAAAAAAACGAATGATACAAGTCTATCATCATAATCATCAGGTCCATTTTAGTCTACACTACAGGAGCACGACCTCCTAGACGGAAGGAGGATTTGGCCTACACTCCCCACGCTGGCCAAACGGATAGGGAGGCCTGATCGATATTTGATAATGTATTTCCCTTAATCGCCTTGTACGACATCCACGGGAAGAGACGGAGTGATTCTATTCTAGTCTGCCGGAAACCACACGGCAAACGCGATACACAAATAACTAAAGCTTGGTCTTTGAACATCTGAACCAAATAACTCTCCCGAAACACATTGGCAACATTTTTTTATTATTTTTACAAGAGTCAAGTTTCTCAATTCACTTAATTTCGAGTAACATCAACTGTAGACCGAATGGTAATTTTATACGAAGTTGCTGTAACTTTTTCCTCAAATCCTACTTTTTCGTTCGAAAAAACTGCCTTCTCGGAACTGAAGTTTTCAAATTTGTTTTTTAAATAAAAATGTTTCTTTTCGAAATAAAGTTAAGGTCCATTTTAAGTTGCTAATTTAATGTTTCTCATTACATGGTAAATATTCATAAGCCGTGTTTGTTTCACAATGTTTGTCAGTTAGACGTTAATTAAATAAATTCATTTTTACAAAGTTTTTTAAAAAAAGTTAGTTTGAAGATATAATGCGTACTTTATAATATGAATATGTACATATGCTTAGAGTGTTCCTCCTCCTGGAGTCGCTTCCTCATTGTTGAAGGTCCTGACATGATCCTCCTACGGACAATATTACGCCATTTGTGTCTGTCTGTTGCGGTATGGATGGCCTCGCAGATGATTGTGTCGAGTGAAGATCGAACTCGATCGGACCAACCCATCGGACTCCGCCTCCTAGGTCGTTTTCCCTCAACCTTGCCAGTTATCAATAGTAGGTTGTCTCCGCATTTCCTAGCAAAGTGGCCAAAGTATTCGATAACTAAGCAAAGACATGTGAAGAGTCTCGTGTGGCAGACAAGCATACGGCCCGCCTGATGTCAAGCGATTGCCGTAGCCATATTAACGCTTGCAACATAAAATATTGCTCGCGCGCCGCCACAACCGCTGCCAACGCAGCATCTACTTCCTTTCTTTCTATTGACGTCACTCACTCGCAGGAACACAACAACCCTCAAGGGAATTGTTATTTAGCTGTGGTATTCTGTGAGGTGGAGGTACATTCCCCAGTCGGGTAGCTTAGAATTACGCTCCCTACCCTCTCTTTTCGCCAGAGCTTCGTTTGTCAGTCAGCAAGGTGCACCAAGTGCAGGTGAAGTTGGCTTTGGTTCAAAGATCTAGATGAACCACTTACACCCCAAAACCACCTGTGATGTGTAGTATATCGTGTTATATAACATTATTTATATTTATATATTATATTTTCAATATTTGACGAGATCGGTGGTCGAATGGTTGGCAATGGCCACTTTGACTCTGAGCCCGCACAGTATAAACATTTGTGTGCATGAACATGTCTGTTTATCTTGGTCTGGGTGTTTTCTATGTATTATAAGCAGTGATCGGCGTTAGTAGTGCCATTTGGGCTCAATGGACTTGAATGTTGATGTTAATATGGATATGACCACGGGATTCCGGGATTACGTTAAGTCTAGTTTAGTAGTACATTATATTTTTCCAGTTGTCGCTGTATCGTTAAGTGTGTAATACGTGAAAATTCCATTATATAGAAAATAGAAAAAGAAATTCTCCAGACGAACAGTTAAGAAAAACAATAAAATAAAAGTTAAGTTAAATAATAGCATGGTAAAACGTATAAATACTTAAAACTAAATAATTCAAAGTTAAATAAAATTATTTAATGAAAATGCCGGGATTTGGGAGACATATCCATATTAAGACAACGGTCACAAATCCCGCGCAATGGCACTACCAACGCCGATCACTGATTATAAGTATGTATTTACAAAAAAAATGTTTGTGGAGCGTTGGGGTTCGAAATCAGACACTTTTTTATACTTTTTCTAATTTATTCGACTTCTTACTTTAAATCACACCCGTCTTTCGTCTTACACTTTCCGCCATCTTCATTCCTACTTTCTTACGTCCCTTTCATTCGTCTGTCCAAACATCATCATCATCTCTCACTCGCACAGTGTTACCATCCTACACTCGGCCATCCTGCAATTTGGTTGTCCTCGACCAAACACATCATCAAATCAAATCATCCTTGCATTACAACTCGTCTTCACGCATACATAACTCATTCGTAACTCATAATCATAATAACTCACATTATAATATCTAGTAGTAACTAACTTATTTTTAATTACAATAGAAACTTACTGCATCGTACTTAGACCATCATTCCATAATTTACATCTTACATAATACAAGAGAAATTAGGTAGACTTCCACAGCAAAAACAATCTGTAACATGTTAAGTACAGTTATGCAATACTGAACTACTAATACGACTATAAATACAATATTATAACGTTCTACAAAATTCGTTTTATTTAAACACCTATCTCCCATTTTAAATTATCCTAATTGAAATATGCTAAGTAAACATAATATTCTTTTTCGTTACATAGGCTCTGATAAGCTACACAGTGATTCGCAAAGGAGAGGTCGTCGTGGCTACTGGAAAAATAAAGATTTACACTAAAACTACTCACATCTCCAATTCATCTGTGAATTCAGGCCATGGTTTCATGTAATCTGCTGAGCTTGAGGTGTTAGCGGGACCTTCCCTAGAAATATCCATCTTCACTACGTCATAGCGATCATTGCGTTTAACTTTCGTCACCATGTAGGGTCCTAAAAATTTTTCTTTCAGCTTCAGTCCTGTCCCGAACTGAGTACGTTTAATTGCTACTCTATCCCCTTCCTTATACTTTATACTTTCTTTGCGCTTCCTGTTATAATTTCTGATATTCTCCTCTTGAATTTTACCTATATACTCCTTGGCTGTACGTCGTAAATCTTCACGCTGATGTATGTAATCTTCAACGTTCTCCTGGTTTAATAACTTATGAATCTCAATATCGTCCTTCATTCTCATCTTGGTACCAATCATTAACTCGAATGGTGTTGTATTAATGCTTCGCTGGAAAGTGCAATTTAACACCTGTTGTAAACGGCTAACATGTTTATACCACTGCGACTGATCTGCAATACAAAGTTTGGTTAGTATTGAAATTATGATTCTATGAATGCGCTCGACTTGCCCATTGCCACGTGGGATACCAGTGGTTATGGTCACGTGTTCAATATGCTCTTTCTCACAGTATTCCTTGAAGTCGTTACTCGTAAAGGATGTTCCACGATCTGTAATAATACGGGATGGGTTACCAAAAGTCTGCTGATGAACTCTGAGCTTATTCAGCGTTTCTATAGTAGTCGTTCCTTTTGTGGGGAATATCCACACAAACTTCGAAAATCCATCCACAACTGTCAGAATATAATTATACTGTTTCCTAGTCTGCGTCAACGGTCCTATATGATCACAATGTATAGTATGTAGGGGTAAATCATGTTTATCTATGCTATTCAAAAATTCTTCCTGCCGTCCTTCCTTTCTCGTCGCTAACAAACATGGTATGCACGTCACTAAAAAGTCATCTATTTTCCTGTTTAAGTTTTTAATAAAATAATCCTTACCGATTAACTCCATCATCTTTCTTTTTGAAAAGTGCCCTCGGTCATGAACTCTGCGAATAATCTCAATTTCCATACTCCTGGGTATTACCAACTGTTTTTCTAAACCTTTATATAACAAACCGCTCTCCAATGTATAGTCAGCATAAGATTTCTCCTGCAGTATGTCCTTTATAGCCTTTATCCCTTCATCTAGGTCCTGTGCTCTTCTGATTTCATCATGTAAATTTACCACCAGTGCAGTATAGGGATTTCGGCTTAGTGCGTCTGTGTGCTGCATTCTGCTGCCAGGTCTATGCTCGATCTCATATTCATACTGATCAAGCAAAAGAACCCACCTTGCTACTCGCGGTGTCAAATCCTTTTTTCTTAAAGTCATCTGGAATGCTTGACAATCTGTTACTATTTTAAATTTAATTCCATATAGGTAATGATGAAATTTTTTAACACCTTGTATAATTGCTAATGCTTCCAATTCATAACTGCTGTATTTGCTCTCTGCTTCGGTTGTCCGTCTGCTCATGTAGTAAACAGGGTGTAACTCCCCATTCTCATTCTTCTGTAAAAGTATAGCTGAGTACGCCACGCTAGAGGCGTCGGTATGCATCTCTGTGTGAAATCTTGGATTAAATAATGATAAAACTGGACTACTCGCTAACTTCTGCTTTAAATAGTTAAATGCTATCTTTTGCTCATTTTCAAAAATAAAATTGACATCTTTCCTTAACAAATCTGTAAGTGGCTTTGCTATAATTGCGTAATTTGGAATATATTTCCTAAAATATGAGGTCAGACCTATAAAGCTATGCAACTGCTTGACTGTTCTGGGTTCTGGATATCTCACCACAGCGTCAGTTTTATCTGGTGAAGGCCGCACCTCTCCATCCTCAACCAGGTGTCCAAGGTATTCCACGCTCTGACATACTAGGTTTGCCTTCTTCCAATTAATCTGTAAGCCATAATCAGATGCGACTTTTAGTACACTCTTTAATCTTTGTAAAGCCTGCTGTTCGTCTTCTGCATAAATAATCAAGTCGTCAATAAAAGTTAACATTATACCCTGCGTCACTAGTTCTCGGAAGATAATTGTGATAAATCTAGTGAAATACTTAGGGCAAATTGATAAACCAAACGGTGCTCTAAGAAATTCAAACTGTCCATGATGTGTCACAAAGGCTGTGTACTTAATTGACTGTTCATTGACCCTTAAATGAAAAAATCCATTCTGTAAATCTAATACACTAAAAAATTTCGCGTCTCTCAATTTATCTATCAAATCTTCAATTATCGGTAGTGGATATTCATCTTTAACCATCTTTTTGTTAATATCTCTGTAATCTACGCATACTCTAACTGATCCGTCTTTCTTTTTAACCAATACTAAAGGGCTAGAATATTCAGAATAACTCACCCGTATAATTTCGTTCTCTAACCACTCGGTTACCTGATTTTCTACTATTTCCTGTTCCTTTAGCGATAATCGTCGCGGGCGATGTGTCACCGGTATGTCGTCCTTAAGAATAATCTTTAATTCGATCGGGGATTCCTTCGTCTGAGCCGGTCGATAGGTTTCCACACACTCCATAAGCTCCTTCTGCAAAGTAGTACTGCAATTTTGACCTACAACAAAATTAGAACATGCCACACAATCTAACTTCTTCAACCATTCATCCTCTTTGTCTATCAGTTGAACCAACCCTCCTTTGAAAATGACTGTATAACCTAACAAAAACTCTTGTCCTAGAATAACACGGTAAGGCATAGTGCCGTTCGAAATAACATGGAATGTTACATTACTAATCTTCCCGTCGATCGTAACTGGTATAACACATTTTCCTAAGGATTTCACTTCACATAAACCAAGTCCCGTTAATGTCATGTTTTCATCGCACTTTTTGTATGTTTTTAACTCGTTGTAACAGTACTCATCGATTAAATTGATGTCGCTTCCTGTGTCTAATAATGCTTTTGTAGAAAAATCGTCTAAACGTATCGAAATCAACGGTTTTCCATCTTCATAACTTCGTAATTGATTGTTTACATTCACAGTCGGTCCGGAAATGTCACATTTGAGAGCTTCATTCACTCCATTCACACGTTCAGTCGTTCGCCGTCGCCATTCGTTGTCAATGCTGCCAACGTCGCAGTCCTCCTGCGAGTGACCGAATGAATGACTATCTCGCATCGAATCCAAAGTGAAGTTCGGCTGTAGTCCGAACATCGCGCGTTTCGCAGTCTGTGCATCGCTGCAATGTTGGTAACTCTGCGTCGCTCGCCGCTCTTCGGATTGCATCGGCTGCCTTCGGTTTCGACTATCATCATTCATATGTCTTGTTGCGTTCGCGTAGCTATTTTTGCTTACGTAGCCGCCATTTTGCTTGCAACTCAATGAAATATGCCCAAACTCATTACACTTAAAACATTTCAGGCCATCTGCTTTATTCGGACATTCTATAGAACGGTGGTTCGGCTTTCCACAATTATAACAACGCATAGCTTGCTTTCTCACGTTATTGCTAGCACTGCCGCTCGCCACACATTTTGATTTTAACTTGTAGGCTTCGTAAAGTTTAAACTTTTCTTTCAGGTCGCCGTACGTCGTCACTCCGTATAACAATAATTTGTTACTTTCATCATCTATTATTCCCTCAATTATATACTCTATTGCCACATAGTCAGGTAATTTACCTCGCTTCGCTAAAGCCTTCATCTCGAGCATATAATCATAACAACTTTCGTTCTTACGTTTTTTTCTGCTACTGAGTATTTCGTGAATCTGTTTTGCGTTAATCGTGTCGGGAAACTCTTTAGATAATGCGCTTTTGAGCTCCTCATAGCTTTTAAAAGTTTTTTCTGTGCGCAGCCACGCCGCCGCTGTAGAGGTTAGGGATCGCCTCGCTACAAGTAGTGTTTGTAGCGGTGTTAGACCAAATAATTCAGCATTGTCTTCTACCTCTTGCGCCCATTTTGTAACTGTATAAGTGGCATCCGTACCTGAGTACTTCGGTATAGCTTCTTCCACGTACACTAGGTTCGGCTGTGAAACATGCACCAACTGCTGCTGCTGCTGCTCGGTTTTAGATGAATTTCCGCTGTCCATCATGCCGTCGGTCGTTTTATTCGTCGTCGTCTTCGTGTCGTCAGATTCAATTGCACCGAACTTGCGTTTGTTCATTACCGAATTCACCAACCACGTGTCGCCGTGCCGTCGCCGTGTGATTTCCAACCAGCCAACGTCCACGAAAGTTAATTTTTATTATATCCCGGACGAGTCCTCAATTTTGTGGAGCGTTGGGGTTCGAAATCAGACACTTTTTTATACTTTTTCTAATTTATTCGACTTCTTACTTTAAATCACACCCGTCTTTCGTCTTACACTTTCCGCCATCTTCATTCCTACTTTCTTACGTCCCTTTCATTCGTCTGTCCAAACATCATCATCATCTCTCACTCGCACAGTGTTACCATCCTACATGTATTTAAGTACATTTATCAGTTGTCTAGTACCCATAACACAAGCTTTGCGCTTAATTTGGGACTAGATGGCGCTGTGTAAATTGTCCAGAAATATTTATTTTATTTATTTATTTATTATTTCAGGCACATAGCTACTTCTAACCGCTACTCAACATACTGTCCCACGGCTGGAGGTTGGCTGAAAGAGATCTCTACGAGTATTAGAGATAAGCTCACCTTTGCATACCACTTAAGTAAACTTGTAACCTTTTTTTTTGTAATGTGCAATAAAGAATAAATATAATGTATAAGTAGTAGAATGAACTCACCGTCAAGTTTTCTTTCTAGAAAATTGTAATAGTTTTTATTTTACAAGTTCGGCATCGCGTGAGTGTTACCTCTAGTATTGCACGCGTCCACAGGTTTCAATATTTGTTTTTATTTTTTTATTTTTGTGTCTACAGACCCGGGGTCCGTACCTTTTATTAACAATGTTCTATTTTTATCTTATAATATTCTTACAATTAATAAATTGCACGTCGCTATTATGCTAATAGTTATATTATTGTCTATACTACTTAACCTAAATCCTCCTATTGTTTACCTTGCAACCATGACAGCCAGGGCAGACCAGTCCCCTCTGGCAGCGCCCGTTCAATATTTAACATCAAGAAGGTTGTTCACTTATTTACCACTGTAAAGATATAAAAAAAATCTTATAGTAACAATAAAGAGTCCACACAGCGTTGAAATCAAACCTAGTTTTGTACTTATTTGCCACCCGTGTTGCATAAAAAAATATTCCACGCACGTATCGAATATGAAAGTTGGATCCCTTGGAAGTTAACTAACCGTGTAAGCTCTTTGTAGTTCAGAATACAAATAGATAGCAACGCCCTCTATCTTATGATCTCCGTAATAAAATAAGTTTTCTTGTTTTCGCCTCGTTAGCACAGTTTGAGAATCTAGTTAGGATTATATGTAGAACAAATTATTATTGTTTGTTACCTAAATAATGAACGAAAGATCTTTCTTGGACGAGTCATGTGGTTGAATGAAAAAGGCAACTTTGGCTACAAGGATCGTGGGTTCGATCCGCGTATAAGAATAAACATTATGTGTGTGTTAATAGTATTGCTCTAAACCACTTTGATTGAATGAATGAATGAATTAATAAATGATTGAATATTTATTTGCCATTATAAGGTAGTAACAAGGTATTATGGTAAATATAATTTCTTCCTATTTAGCTACTTTTATAGCATGCAAAAATTTTAATATAAGTAATAAATTATTTATTAATTATATATTTTATAATATGGATTTTTATTAACTGAAATCACACTATATTATAATAATAAAACCTAATTATATAATACTAAATTAAATAAAATATAGAGCCCAAATTACTGTCGTCGCATGATGGTAAAGTGCCCAAAAGGCTGGCCTATATGTTGTTTTGGCAAATATAATAAATTGCCAAATTAATAATTTATCTGATATTATTTCATTGCATTTCATTTTAGATTGAAGAGAGACTTATATCCCAACAGTGGGGTGATTATGAGTTGATGCCGCATAAGTGTAAAAACCTATTAATGATCCTTGTATCACAATGTTGTATATTACAGTATACATTTGACGAGCTTGGTGGTCGAAGGGCTACTTTGACTTCGAGGGTTCAATCCCCGCACAAGACAAACATTTGTGTGCATATCTGTTTGTCTTAACCTGGGTGTTTTCTTTGTATTTTAAGTACGTATATACAAAAAAAAAAAACGTATTTAAGTACATTTATCAGTTGTCTAGTGCCCTTAATACAAGCTTTGATTTGGCACTAGATGGCAATGTGTAAATTGTCCAGAAAAATTTATTGATTCATGATGGCATCTCGTACCAGTAGCTTAAAGTTCCATCCAGTTACCGCCGATCGATGCACACCAAACTTTACCTGTGATGTGCGCTCCACTTTAGTAACAAGCGATACGTTTCCTTATTCTGAATCTATAGTATAAGTTTCACTAAATTTACTCTAAGAGGATTCTCCCGAATTTATACGACATGCCGCTTCGAAACTTATACGTAGTTTAACTTACCGGTATGTTATGAGTACACACAAGCTCTTCACACATAAAGTAATAATATCATCAATTTTTTTTTATGTTAAGTCTTCTGTAAGCTGGAGATACTTCCACAGTCGAGCAGTTTACAATAGGCACTTCACCCAAGAAATATATCTATAAAAAATCAATCCAAGTATGTATGTATAACATGTTACATTAGCAAAACAAACAGACATGTTCATGTACACAAATATTTTACTTGTGCGGGGATCGAACCCACAACCTCGGAGTCTAAGTGGCTATTGCTATTCGACCACCGAGCTCGTCATAAGTATCTTCTATTTTGTGTGTAATTATTTATGATTCTTTTTTCTTTGGTCATTAGATCGAGCTCAGTGGCGTAGCAGTCAATGGCGCGGCTTCGACACCAACGCTCGTGGGTTCGATTCCCACATAGAACCAGGGATTGAAAGTGGTAAAGGTATAAGGGTATGGTACTGGTATAAAATTACGATATCGTTTTGATTTAAAGGTAGAGCCAAAACGGTTGAGAATTGTGGTTACGATACCGGTAAAACAAGAAGAATACCTTTATTTTTTTACGGTACCATTATACCTTTATATTACCAGTACCTTAACCAAAATCATTTCGGTACCGAAAAAATGATGCGACAACGACGCGACGTAGGTAGCATTGGCGTGTGATCAAGTACTTACCTACCAATGTGGCCGACATTGTGGAAAGAAAACCTTTATTTTATAATTTAGATACCTAAAAAAATATCGATACCGGAATATTACAATACCGATATTATTAAGATACCTTTACTTTAAGGTATCGAAATTTAAAGGTATGACGTCATACCTTTAACCGATATATCCAAATTTTTTCGGTTATTCAATCCCTGCATAGAACAAACATTTGTGTGCATGAACATGTCTGTTTGTCTTAGTCTGGGTGTTTTCTATGTATCATAAGTATGTATTTACAAAAAAAAATGTATTTACGTATGTATATCAGTTGTCTAGTACTTATAACACAAGCTTCGCTTACTTTGGGGCTAGATGGCACTGTGTAATTTGTCTGACAATATTTATTATTTATTATTATTATGTGCCCGTGATGTCGCAACTGGTCCTAAATCAGTGCCGAGTCTGTTACAGATTTCGGTTTTTTACGCTGAGTTGTGAGAAACATTTGGCGACATTGCATATTACTGTATTTTTTTCTTGTATAATATTTGTGTATATTTGACTTGTTTATACAAACAGTGATGTGTAATGTGCAAATAAATGTTTGTCTTCTTTTTAGGGTTCCGTGCCTCAAAAGGAAAAACGAAACCCTTATAAGATTACTTTGTTGTCCGTCTGTCAAGAACCTCTATTTTGAGAATGCGTATAGATATCAATCTGAAATTTGAAACGTATACTCAGGTCTACGATCCTATGAAGTTGTAAAAAAATGAAATTGCTAAGTTTACGCAAAAAAAAAGTTACGGCCGTTTATTCAGCAAAAAACGCATATTTCGACACATTCTCAAGGGAATCAAAACCTATAGGGTACTTCCCGTTGACCTAGAACTATGAAATTTGGCAAGTAACATCGTTATAGACTACAAGTACGGGAACAAGTTTCAAAACTATACATTTGTAATTAAATCTTAAAAAACAGGGGGTCTATATTTTTTATAGGAGATCTAAATTTCAAATTGAAGCTACTAATTCAAATGGGGTAACATATGAAAGGGCTTGATGTGCACATTGCAAAATATATTTTATTTATATTTTCCGACGCATTATTTCTTATTTATAATGAAAAATATCAAATTTATAATGATCCTACGTACGGAATCCTCGGTGGGCGAGGCCGACTCGCACTTGGCCGGTTTTTTTGTCATTGAGTGAAGCGAGCGGAACGCTTATATACGCTGAAAAGTCACTTTTGGAAATGAATAGGCTCCAAAACAACTGAACCGATTTTAATGAAACTTGTCACAATTAAAGACCTCGACATGCTTAAGGTTTGTGTCGAAAAAAAAATTGAGATCGTCCTTGAGGAATGGTCATCAAATACATTTTCCATTGCAATTAAAGGAAAACATACACTCAGCGAATCTAATCACTCCACTCAACCTAGATTTCGGCCCCGTGGGCTAGAATCCGGTATAGTATTTAGAATACCAAATTTATGATCTTCACTTCAAATAAGTGGTCAATTCAGGGAAGTGGTCATATTCTAAATAGTGTACAGTATCTCTACGCTAGTACAGAATAAACCTCTCTTCTCGAGTATGTACACAGAAATGATAAACTACACCACGCTAACTACACATCGGATCGAACTTGTCGGAAATACAAGCTAACTGAGTTCAAGCAAACCAAACTGAGTTTTGATGCAGTAGCTGATTCTAAAGTAAGGGGTAGAATGAAACATAAATTGACTTTAGATGAATCGTATTTATGGAAATGTAAATTGTGTTTTAAACTAAAAGATTAGGGTTAAAATATTAGGTCAGGAATTAAACACATTGAAGGCTGTAACGAGACGGGGGCCCACCACACATTTCCACAAGTGTGCCTCCTGTGTAGCCGGGATTAACAGGGGCGACCACTAAAAAAAACCGGACAAGTGCGAGTCGGACTCGCCCACCGAGGGCTCCGTACATAGGATCATTATAAATTACACATTTTTCGTTATGAATAAGAAATAATGCGTCGGAAAAAATAAATAAAATATATTTTGCAATGTGCACATCAAGCCCTTTCATATGATACCCCATTTGAACTAGTAGCTTCAATTTGAAATTTAGAAAAATATAGACCCTCTATTTTTTAACATTTAATTACAAATGTATAGTTTTGAGATTTATTCCTGTACTTGTAGTCTATAACGATGTTACTTGCCAAATTTCATAGTTCTAGGTCAACGGGAAGTACCCTATGGGTTTTGATTCCCTTGAGAAGTGTCGAAATATGCGTTTTTTGCTGAATAAACGGCCGTATCTTTTTTTTACGTAAACTTAGCAGTTTGATTTTTTTACAACTTCATGGGACCGCAGACCTGAGTATACAGTTCAAATTTCAGCTTGATACCTCCACTTGACAGACAAACGAACAGACAGACAGACAGAGAGACGGACAACAAAGTGATCTTATAAGGGTTCCGTTTTTCCTTTTGAGGTACCGAACCCTAAAAAGGCAATAACCACCAAGTAAGACTACGGCTAATTAGTAGGAGTAAGAAGCTTTTGGAATTTGATTTATATTATTTTGAAGGGTATATTATATATATTTTTTTTGAGGACTAGGTACTTTATCAATGAATCAAAGTAAACAGATACTGAATTTAAGAAAAAACAATACCCGGTAATCTGTAGGAGCGAGTTTAGTGCACTATTTACTTGCTCCATTTGACTCCTTTCTTTTTTCTGGTGACCTCATTCAAATTATGTAATTATATAAAGTTATTATTATGTATCTCTTTTTAATCACGGGTCAGGCCCGGTCATTTGATAGGCGTGCGCGGGGATATAGATCCAACGTGTAGAGGCCCCGCTGAGAAGTTTGATGTAATGTTGTACGCCCGCCGGTACCCGCTCCAGGATATGTCAATGGAACGACATACCCATGAGCAGGTCGCGGCAGGCGTTGAAACTATTGCGAACTGTGATGGAAAATGGATGGGTTATGGAGATGAGATCTGGTTGAACTAAATACCGGGCTATTACAGAAGAGGGACGGATGCCTGCCATAACTGCTTTTATTGCTAGTTATTTGCGGCAGGCGGTGGTTTACCACTCACTAGATGAGTGACCGGTGTGAGTGACTCAGGGATGTCGATAGGTGTGCTGCGCTTTCTCCGAAATTACTCGCGGCGTGATGCCCTTTAACACTTCCACCCCTGGAGCATATAGCTCTAGCGGCTCCTCTCTGGACGGCCAATGAAGGCAAGCCAGAGCTTATTATTCACTCGCAGGAATACAATAACCTTAAAAAGAAAGTTATACCTACTCTTTTGCCAGAGCCTCTTTCGCTAGTCGGCAAGATGCACCAAGTGCAGGTGCAGGTGTGGTTGGCTACTCACCTTGCTTCCTCAGTCGTGCTCGACATGTCTTATCTCTCTTTCATCAGAGCCTTGTTAGATAGTCAGCAAAGTGCGCCACGTGCCGATAAGGTTCGTGATTAGCCACTTACACCAAAAAATATTTACCTCTCTATAATAAACCATTGTTCATGGTCATAAGTTGATCACGATTTGTTCTAAAAATTCCCCTATAAAATACCCTTCTAATCATTCTTTATCACACGGTTGCGATAAAGCGCTAATGAGGCGAACCCAGAATATCGAAACGTAATCAAATTTTCTTGCTTCATAAACTCGGCAATGACGGATCAATATTCTCATTCGCTTATCTCGGTTCCAGTAGATTTCTTCTTTAACATTTAGGTTGTAAATTTACGAACTCTCCTGATAGTTTACTTTCAAAGCCAATATTAGTTATACCAGAAGTGCATTATTTAAGAAATTTATTTAATCTTTATCAAGAACACAATAAGTTTGTAAAAGGTAGCTTAATGCTGAGACCATTCTCTGACAGTCAATCAAGTTAACCGTTATTTGGCTGTAGTGTTGTCTGAGATATTTCCCTAGTCGAGCAGCATAAACTTAAACTGTACCCTACTACTCTTTTCCTTGTCGTTGCTTAATCACCAAGAGCAAATGAGGTTGATTTTGGCTCGACGAAGGTATATGATGCATGATAAAAAAAAACTGTACTTGCTTCCATGTCATTACAGAGCGCTCTAGCTGTAACTCTGAAAACCATGTAAAGCCGTACCTATTCGTAGCGTTCAAATTTAGAAACATGTTCATGTATTTTAGTTCCAAACCTAAAATACAGATGGCGACTTTATGTATACTGTATATTTATGCCTCCGAATTTTACTGCTTCCAGGTTTATTCCCTGAATATTATCATATTTTTTTCTGTAGATGGCGTTAGTTGTTTGCTAAACTTTGAAGGTTGTTTTAGATAAGTATCCAAGAAGAGTCGAGAGTAATGTTTTTTAGTCAAATTAGTACCTAACTTATTTTTATCACCTACATAGCTGATAAAAAGTGCAATAGCAAATATGTATGAAAAATGTAAAAAATAGTAAAATATGAACCGAAGTATTTTTTGCGTAGACACTCTACGATGGGTGGCAAACAAAACAAAGCTTACGGCCCGCCTGATGTGAAGCTGTCATAATAGCCATATAAATGCTCGCAACATGAATTATCGCGCCGACACACCCGCCAACCCGCAGTTGAGCAGCGTGGTAAAGTATGCTCTAAACCTCTTCAATCGAGGGGATACCCATATCCTAGCAGTGGGATCAGTATGGGTTGACAACGACACCCGCTGTCAACGCAGTAGCTCCTTTCTTCCTGGTGACATTATTCACTCGCAGAAGCACTACAACCCAACAAAGTGAATGGCAAGGTGTAACACCAGTTATTAAAGTTATTTATTAGGAAAATTTCATCATCATCTGCTGCTGATGATGATGAAATTTTCCTATGAGAGAGGGAGTGTAGGCCAAATCCTCCTTCTGTCTGTGACGGACGAGAGACTAAAATGACCTGCTGGTCATTTTAGTCTCCACTACAAGAGCACGACCCTCTCTCGTCCGTCCCAGACAGAAGGAGGATTTGGCCTACACTTCCCACGCTGGCCAGACGGGTTGGGAAGGCCTGATCGACGTTTGATAATGTTTTTTTCTCTTAGTCGCCTTGTACGATATCGTACAAGGCGACTAAGGGAAAAAACATGTATGTCCACAGGAAGAGACGGAGTGATTATATTCTAGTCTGCCGGAAATCACACGGCTTGGACACTAGGACAATTTAATAAAAAAAAAAAACAACAGTAACCAAGTAGACAGCTTAAAAATAATCCGCATGCAATGAAACCACATTCAGCAATGAATTCTCCCGCAGTGTTTGTATAATAGCTGCACGGAGAGCCCATTGTGTCCATTGTACTGCGTTCAGTAAAGGTTTTCAGCTGAAATTACTCTGCATTATCGTGTACTCTGTGGTTATATATTCTTAACCTGAGATATTTTTGGACTGGAATCTACAATGAAAGTTATAGTATGATCCCACCAAAAACATAAATGTAAAAAAGGAGAGCCAAGATCAACACAAAAATTATGCTTGGCTGTGGGCTGCGCCGCAAAAAGAATGGAGATCTAAATGAGTGCCAAGTTTCATGCAAAATCCAAATATGTATTTATAGGAACAAACTAACATTATGAACAAGTATTAAACTCTGCCGCGTGTCTAGATAAGTTTTTTATTTATTTTTTTATAAATAAATTTTAAATATTGTCAGACAAATTTTACAGCGCCATCTAGCATCGGTGACCCCGTGGTGTTAGTTAAGATTCATATATATATGAATTAACTTATTGATTTACTTAACTTGCTTGTTAGGTTAAAACATTTTGCTAAGAAGCCTCTTATACTTAGTAAGGTCATTCTAACTTTATTAGGTTATGAACAATGTTTAATGTTAGAACAGAAATTATTCAGAGGTTTTTAAGGTCAGAAAGTCAATTCTATGAATTGTGAATTGACTAAAATTATATACTTGATTTCATCTAATATATAAAATTATCGTGTCACAATGTTAGTTACCATACTACTCCGAAACGGCTTGACCGATTTTGATGAAATTTTATATGTATTTTCAGTAGATCTGAGAATAGGTTGTTATTTTTTTTTTTTTGCTAATATAATCCTAGGAATAATTTAAATGGCAAATCGACGTTTGTCGGATCAGCTAGTTACTTATATAATAATAGACGACCTCGGTGGTCGAATGGATCTCCGCTCAAGACAAACATTTTGTGTGCATAAACATGTCTGTCTGTCTTGGTCTGGGTGTTTTCTATGTATTATAAGGACGTATTTACAAAATTAAATGCATTTATCAATTGTCTAGTACCCATAGTACAAGCTTTGCGCTTAATTTGGGACTAGATGACGCTGAGTAAATTGTCCAGAAATATTTGTATTACCTATTTATTTATATTTATCAATTCTCGTTGTTGGCAACATAACATTCATAGTTTGTTAATTTTTTGGTCATATTTCGATATAATCCCACTTAAAGACTTTGAAGTTTCGTATTGTGATACAAGAATTCCAAATTTGACAATAGGCTTTTTGACAAACGTTTTTTTTTCGTTTTATATTTAACGACGTCACAATAATAAAACCACACGTGAAATAATTACTTCGATAGCACAAATATCTCTAGAGATATGTTAATTTTAAAATTACACTTTTGAACTTTCCCGAAAACGCTCCATACATCCATATAATATAGCCTATTGTGAGATGGAGACTGGATCGGAACTACTAATTTTGACTACATTTTTATTACGAGAATTGCCTTTCACATCTTATTTCTATTTATACCCAGCTTGTAGAAATACAGCTTGTTCTAGTTTCGAAATAGAATGGCAGCCAGACTCAACTGTTTAGCTATGCAGTTGTGAAGGTCTATTAGCTTTATTGTTAGAAAAAAATCCGGGCAAGTGTGAGTCGGACTCGCCCACCGAGGGTTCCGTACGTAGGTTCATTATAAATAGTTCAGAAATCTAACCCCCTATTTTTTAAAGATTCAATTACAAATGTATAGCTTTGAGATTTATTCCTGTACTTGTAGTCTATAACGATGTTGCTTGCCAAATTTCATAGTTCTAAGTCAACGGGAAGTACCCTATGAATTTTGATTCCCTTGAGAATGTGTCTTAATATGCATTTTTTGCTGAATAAACGGCCGTATCTTTTTTTTCGTAAACTTAGCAGTTTATTTTTTTTTACAACTTAATGGGACCGCAGACCTGAGTATACAGTTCAAATTTCAGCTTGATACCTCCACGCATTCTCGAGTTTGAGGGCTTGACAGACAGACAGACAGACGGACAACTAAGTGATCTGATAAGGGTTCCGTTTTTCCGTTCGAGGTATGGAACCCTAAAAACATAATTTTTGGATGTAAGTGGCACACCACGATCTTTAGCGTCAAAGCCACCTTCACCTGCATGTGGTGCACCCTACCGATTACCGAACGAGGCTCTGGCAAAAGAGAGATAGGGTACAGCGTATTTGTAAACTGCCCGATTGGGAACATACTTCCACCTCCACCTACAGAATACCACAGCCAAATAACAATTCCCTTGAGGGTTATAGTGTTCTTGCGAGTGAGTGAGGTTACTAGAAAGTAAGAAGTTGCAGCAGGGATGGCGGCGCGCGGGCGCTACTTCATGTTGCGGGCGTTAATATGGCTACGGTAACCGCTTCACATTAAGCGAGCCGTATGCTTGTTTGCTACCTGACGTAGTGTAAAAAAAACTAAAATAATGCAGAAAGCAGAGCAGTATATGGTAGAAAGCATTAATGTAGGCTTATATCCAGCAGTGGATAGATATAGGCTGATAATGATGATCACTAAGAAAAGCGGAGTATCACATTTGGCGGAAAGCATTGGGGTAGGCCTATCCTGCAGTAAGTAGATACTGGTTGATGAAGATAAATAAAAAACCGGCCAAGTGCGAGTCGAACTCGCGCATGGAGGGTTTATTATGCATAAAAACGGCAAAAAAAAAACAAGTTTGTTGTATGGGAGCCCCCCTTAAATATATTTTTTTTTTATTATTATTATTTATTTTTAAAGTGAATATATAAGTAAATATTAAGTGAGTCTATATTCAAGCGTGTCTACCTATTGCCGTTATCAATTGCGAGCAAAAACGAGCAAGACATCAGGTTTGTTGTATGGGAGCCCCCTTAAATAGTTATTTTATTCTATTTTTTAGTATTTGTTGTTATAGCGGCAACAGAAATACATCATCTGTGAAAATTTCAACTGTGTAACTATCACGGTTCATGAGATACAGCCTGGTGACAGACGGACGGACGGACGGACAGTGGAGCCTTAGTAATAGGGTTCCTTTTTACCCTTTGGGTACGGAACCCTAAAATCTACTGAAAGTACTTTCATATGGTTTTCACTTATAGATGAAGTAGTGATGGTGATAAGAAGTATTAAGTTTATTTATATTACATTCATGGATTTTATCAAATTAATTTCTCAACATTCTGATTTTCTATCAATACGAACTTTTTTGCTTATTTTATGAAAATTGATAGGCGGCAGATAGTAATAATGCCCGTTTAGGATTAAAGGATTTCCAATATTGTTAGGTCTCAGAAAATATTTGTGGAACTCTTATATGTCAGCAAAAATAACACTAAAGTCTGCTTGTTAGCCGTGGGCTCTATTTATGTAGTATATTGACAACGGACCCAATAGAGCTCCCTGAGGAACCCCTCTGTTTAACCTACAGAAAATATTTACAGGTCATGTAGATTTTTTTTCGTAGTTCAGAATTATCAGTGTTGAAACTTTTAAACTTATATTTACCTTTTTTTAATTAACCCAATTATTAAATTTGGAATAGCATTCGATAAACTATCATACAATTAGTAAAGATTGTCTGCAAAAAACTTCAAGTTTGACAAAACATCTACCGTTCCCATACACATAGGTACATTGGTCATGACTTTATCACTTTCGTTTAAGGAATTATATATAGATAAAGTGGATCGTATTGAACCCTATTCTTTGCTTGCATAAAAAGTTTAATACACTGTATAATATATAAGCATACAAACTCAAATCTAGAAACATTGTTGTATGAAACAAAGCTTTATTCTAAAAGGGTCTACTTAAAAATTAAACATCTGTAACATATGCTAATATACTTGAGCTAAGTGAGACATGTAAGATAAAATACATCTCCACTTAGTAACGCTAAAACAAAACGTTTTATGAGACCAAAGAAAAGCAAAATTTTACTTTAATGTAAAGGTGGAAAGTTGAATTTAGATCGTAGGACTGGATTGGCAGATGCCTCGAGAGCTTCTCCGGTACAAATTTAGGTCACTACACCAGAGCGACAGATGTGACGTTAAGGGCCAATTTAAAAGGTTTTAGAGGAAGCAGTTTGTCAATACTATTTTGGAGGAAATAAATTACATACACTTACAATGTAGATTAAAACAAGTTCCAATCGAACATTGTATGTATTAGCTTCAATATTTGGTGTAGATATCAGTAACTATAAACTTTAGTTCTGGACAATAATCTAGTAGATTTTTTTATGGAAAAGAAGAAAACGACAGAGCTGATACTAAGCAGTTATCGCAGTTTATTGATGGGTATTTACAATACCAGAGACCCTATAAAACCGGGTTAATGGTTAAAATCGATAACAACTAATTGTCAAGCACTTGTGCAATGTAAGTTTCATCATTTTAAATGTTGCTTGATACTCTGCTCTAATGGCTTATGGTGATTCAAGGTATTGAGAACATGGAATCTTTATTATGTTTTACAATTTTGTATCGTTACAATTCTCTGAATGTGGCAGTTCAATGTTATTATTATTATTCAAAATATTACTGTGATCGACTATAAAACAATAAAACAAAAAGGACCTAAGTTATTAAAATGAAAGATCGCGTTCTATTTTTACATAGTTTTGGATAGTGTTTTTGAAATTTGCAGAAAATTTACTAAACTTGTATTTATTATTATAAATATTTAACAATATATAACTATTACAAATATAGAACAGGATCTTTCTTTTCAATATCTTAAATTCTACTTGTTTTATTGTTGATCAAAGTTTTGGTGGGAAACTCTATTTTATTATTTATTTATTAATGTCATGAAATTATTAAAAAAATGTATTACCATTTGATAAATAATTAAAAATAACTTTTGTCACGACATTAGTGACATAAACGCAATACTTAACATAGCTGTAGTACAAATTTCTGAATTCATGCAACATTTAAAAATAAGTAGATTTTTGTATAAAGCAAATTGGAGCATTATCTGTAACATAGATTGAAAGTCCAAAATTGTCAAGATATCATATATCGAGCAGTTTTTTATGATATCAAAGTAAGTGTGGCGCCATCTACCTATTAAGTATTACACTACTAAACCGTATTTATAATTACAGTGTAGTGTGTAGTGTAAATATATAACTTTGCTCTCAAGCGAGTTTATCGTGGATAAACTTCGTGACAAGGGACTTTTATGTATGTTGCAGGGATGTAATAAAAACTGATATTTGACCAGATCCAATAATGTTTGGGGTGTAAGTGGTTCATCAACATCTTTGAACCAAAGCCAACTTCACCTGCACGCCGTGCACCCTGCTGACTGACAAACGAAGCTCAGGCGAAAAGAGAGGTAGGCAGCGTAATGTAAGCTACCCGACTGGGGAATGTACCTCCACCTCACAGAATACAGTAGCCAAATAACAATTCCCTTGAGGATTGTTATGTTCCTGCGAGTGAGTGAGGTCGAGAAGGGAAGGAGATGCTGCGATGGCAGCGGGGATCGCGGCGCGCGAGCGATATTTGTGTGTGTCAAAAAATCCGATTCTTGTGTGTGACTTCATATTACTGTGACGTCTTATATAAAAAAACCGAAAAAAAGCTTTTACTGATTATAGAGTACGTTATATTATTAATGAAAAGTACAGATATGAAACTGGAAAATCACTTTTTCATCTACTCTGTGGTATTCTGAACAAAATCATTGCTATAAGATCACGTCTTTATGTTTAATTTGTACCTAATACATTTTATAATAAAGTATACTAAGTAGTGGTCAGCCCGTGGTCGAAATTCGACCATAATTAATTTAATTTATGGCTTTAATAACATACAAAAGAGTATTACGAGTGTATGTGTCAAATACATGGTAGTGTGTGTAATGTTTTCTTATTGATATAATGTATTTTTATGCATAATTAAAAAAAAAATATTAGCATTCGGAACTCCTTCTCTGTATCTCCTATATGTATATATAAAAGCGAAATACCTGTCACTGATTGATTAATCACGAAATCTCAGAAACTATAACACCTTGACCACAAAACTTAACACCGACTTAAAATTTGGCAGGTAGGTTCATTAAAGGGTGTAGACATCCGCTAAATACGGATTTTACGAAACTCCACCCCTAAGGGGGTAAAACGGGGGTTGGAATTTTGTATGATCATCCTATGTTTTTGAAGCAAGAGAGACGACGAGAAGAAGAGACTTGAAATTTAAAATGAATGCTCTATAGATGGTGCTGTATCTTTAGAAACCAACCCCTTTTTGGGGTTAAAACGGGGGTTGGAAGTTTGTATGAAAGTCCTATGTTTTTGAAGTAAGAGACTTGAAATGAAAAGTGTGAGACATTTCGTAGGCCTCCGTCCGCGGAAATTAAAGGGGTACAAAGTCTAATATATAGATTACATCGAGCTTGATGTCACCCCGATTAAACATATCATAATTTCACAGGGCAAAGCTGATATCCCGCTCCCGCTTATGACTTAGATAAAAATGCTAAACAAAGATAATCAACCGAGACAAAATTCACGAGCAACTGATGATTAATTAAGAAATCCTTCAGTTAAAAGTCAATAAAACTGAGTTTAACAATGCGAGTTGGAAATTATTACAAAAATCAATCTCTGAATACTTAATGGTTTGTGGAGAATTAATCCATTAGCATAATTCTCCGACAAACAAAAATTGAGTCAGAATTATTAACTATGACTCTATAATTTTTGTTTCGATTTAAAGAATTTCATTTAGTTTTTGTTTCCAAGTTTATTCTCGAGTCCATTAGTTTAAACTAAACTCAATTCAAATAGGGTTGTTTATTTACAAAAAAACATACTTCGGCTAGTGTTGTTGTAATCATAGAAAATATATAAATTTTTATAAAGTTCAGATTAAAAATAGTGATCTGAATTAAGTTCTGTTTAGGCACACAAATATAATATAAGTCCACCTTTTGCTACTAGCATTCTTTATACGTCCACATTTGGGAAAGTCAGATATATTCAAATTCGGCTTACTAATAAAAAATTAATGCCAAAATATACATTACTAACTAACTGACCAGACAGACGTTATGCTGTCTTCTTAACAATGAATTTTGAATTCGAATTGGTTTAGCGCAATCTGTTAAATAACTGATAGTTCTTTGAATTGACGTAAAGATCATTTGAAAAGTTAATATGGTTGTTTAGTTTTCTTAAATTTTCTAATTTTCCGCGCAGCTTTCTTATTATTATTTTTTTCTTAAAACCCTTTCTCCTATAATAACAAACTACAACATAAAAGGACATAGCAAAATCATTCCCGCCGTTCATGATGCCGTGACCAATGGAAATAGGGATTTATTTTTATATATAACATATACGCCTACATATTATTGTATTTTAATAATATGTTCACGTACGCGAAATCAGTGCCCAATAACAAAGCATGATAATTTTAATGCAATATTTTCATATCATTTCGCCCATAAATTCAAAGCTTCAATAAAAACAATTTTACCCTAGATTTTTCTACGTACATCTTTATTCTGGATAGTAGCTAGGTGTAGTCGTTTTTATTTCATTTCCTAAGGCGACGACGTTGAGTGACGGCCTCAGAAAATACCTTCGAGGCATGTCTATTCCGCATCTTATACGAAATGTATTTATTTGCGACACTATATTTTGCTGTGTTCTACCAAAACGTACAAGCTTTTACTTTGTATATTAGGTTTTTGGCATATTTTTCTTCGACTTCGTCATCCCTATCCTAGTTATCGTAAATAATGCTGCTATTGAAGTGTTTAAAGACTACGTCTACCTCGGGTAGATTATTCAGCTTGATCACGGTAATTTCAATAAAGATCATATCAATAGACGCGTTCGTCTGGGTTGGACAACTTTCGCAAAGCTTCAGTACATCTTAACCGCAAAGATAACCCAATGCTTGTAGACTAAAGTCTTCAACCAGTACGTCCTCCCGGTTATGACCTACGATGTAGACACTTGAGCACAGGCCGTCGGGCTGGTTCACAAGCTAAAAGTCGCACAGCGAGCTATGGAGAGGGCTATGCTCAGAATTTCTCTTAGAGATCGAAATGAGGAAATCAGACGAAGAACCGAATTTATCGACATAGCTTTCAAAAATAGAAAGCTGAAGTGGCACCTAGTCGGTCACATCTTTCGAGTCAGCGATGGCAGATGGGATAATGAAAGTATTGGAGTGGAGGCACCGTATGGCGCAACGAGGCGTTGGACGCCTGCGACTCTATGACTTGAAGAAAGCGGCTGGAAGCGGGTGAATGTAGAAAGGCGTAGCATATGCGATCGCATATGGTGGAAAGCATTGGGGAAGCAGTGGGTAGATACAGGCTGACAATAATGGTGATCATAACTTATTCTATATTAAGAACACTTTATTTTCTGAATTACAGTACATTGACATGTAATACATATGTTGGCCGTGTGGTTTCCGGCAGACTAGAATAGAATCACTCCGTCTATTCCCGTGGATGTCGTACAAGGCGACTAAGGGAAATACATTATAAAACATCGATCAGGACTCCCAACCTGTCTGGCCAGCGTGGGGAGTATAGGCCAAATCCTCCTGTCTTTGACGGACGAGAGAGGGTCGTGCTCCTGTAGTGGAGACTAAAATGACCTGATGATGATGATGATGATGACATATGTTTAAAAGTGACTGAGATAGGGAGACGTTAGTTCTCCGAAATTGTCCACCGTTACATTGGAAGATGTCTTTAAGCTTCTGAACTGGAAAGGATACGGCATAAACATCAACGGCGAGCATATCACTCTACTCTGTTTTGTAGATGGTAAGGTCATTGTAGAATTAATACATCCCAATGGGTCCCAATCACTATCTTAGGAGAAACTAACGAAATAATTATTGTAAAATAATTATTGAATACGTCTTTAAAACTGCTTTCATAGCGAGGCAAGTCTAATTAAAAAAAAAAACCGGTCAAGTGCGAGTCGGACTTGCGCAGGAAGGGTTCCGTAACGTGATTCAATCCAAACGTGATTTTTTTTTCTGGAGAAAAAAAATCACGTTTGTTGTATGGGAGCCCCCTTAAATATTTATTTTATTTTTATTTAATTATTTATTTTTAAATTAAATATATGACTAAATATTATGTAAGTATTTCAAGCGTCTACCCATTGCCGTTATCAATTGCGAATAAGAACGAGCAAAAAAATCACGATTGTTGTATGGGAGCCCCCTTAAATATTTATTTTATTCTGTTTTTTAGTATGTGTTGTTATAGCGGCGACAGAAATACATCATCTATGAAAATTTCAACTATCTAACTATCACGGTTCATGAGATACAGCCTGGTGACAGACGGACGGACGGACGGACGGACAGCGGAGCCTTAGTAACAGGGTTCCTTTTTACCCTTTGGGTACGGAACCCTAAAAACGAATGATAAAAAAATCGAGGGATACAGTTTGATAGTGCAGCTACAAATCTATTATCTCCATCCAAAACTCAATCACACCACTGGATCAAGGATCAAATAATTTATTACGCTAAGTAAGGATTATGGTACAGCGCGTGCGGGGGAGGGGGGAGCACTGCCATTTTGAGATACTTTTAGTGCATATAACGTATTCACGTACACACGGCCGTGTCCATCCACACAGCCAGACCCCATTTTTTTAAACGTAACCATTACGAACAAAAATCTCTTGTCTGTTCATAATATTAGTGTAGATGTAGATGGAATATTACATTGCACCGAACAACGGGTAATTTGGATGAGCACATGAACCATGTTATTGCTAATACTGTTTGCGACAGACAGACAGTTTGTAGCTCCGGGCAGGCTGTATTACCTACTACCGACATTACTAGTAGTATATATTTCGTCGTCTTAGGATGACGAAGTATTGCACGCCCGGTTTCTAAATGGTCCAATGACTTTAACCCATTAGAAGTCACTGTACTCATTCGAGTACAGCCATATCCTTAAGTGTTATTTACAAAATCTTAAAGTTTAAGTGGGTTACTTTGTTTATTTTACTTCGTCATAATACTGTTCAAGTATATTTATAGATATTAAGCGGGTAGTGTTACTTTTTTTTAATAAATGTGTCAGTTGAAGTTTTGACACCGAAACACTGTGGAGGTAAGTATATGATTTTAGATTTTTTTTAAATAATTACTGCTTATAATTTGTTTTATTTATTTCATTGTTGTAAATTAGAAGTCAGAGTAAATAAATAAAGAAAAATATAATTGTTTTTGTATAACTAAAATAAAACTAGGATCTCATAAATGTTACTGTACTCGGTTGAGTACAGTGACAACATACGTAAGTAAAATGAATGATTTTTTTTTCAGATTCCTTGCAATGGATAAACAGCGATTTACAGCTCAAATGAGCTACAAGGGGCTTGAATAAGCTATTGAAGCTATTTTACAGCATAGCGATGATGATGAATGTGACTTGACTATCATACCACCTGATCCAAGTGCATTGACCGATGAAGAGGAAGGTGTCGATGAGGATATGGCGTCAAGTTTCATACCCTAAGACGTCCCTGGTACTCTTGAGGTGTTTATGAATCGTCAGGATAGTAGTAGCGAAAATAGTTCGTATGACGACAGTGATAATGAACCGCTGGCGGCAAAAAGAAGACGAAAAGATACTAACCGCCAATCCACTTCAGATTCGAACCCAATTTGGCGGAATGTGCCCCATGATACTCGTCTACTTCGCAGAGTACTTCCGAAGTGTCTGACAGGATGAATACTATTTGTCAAGAAATGCAGGGCCTCAACCCTTTACAAATATTTGAAAAATTGTTTGATTATGATATTATTGATATGATTATATCTAATAGCATACTATACGCTAATCAATACAATAGATATGAGTTTCAACTGGATTCCTCGGATTTGAAAAAGTTTTTAGGGGTTTTGATATTATCTGGGTATCATAAGCTACCTCGAGAACCAATGTACTGATCTGTAGATGAAGATGTAAGTATAGAATTGGTCAGCACGGCTTTGCTGAGGCATAGGTTTCGAGATATAAAAATAAACCTTCATCTTTTAGACAACGACTTAGCAGCAACGTCGAACTATTCAACCGCTAGGAACTGTCAAGCGATGGTGTCCAATAAAGAAGGAGAAGAGAGACGTAGCGATACCACGTTTATTCCAAACGTACAATAAAAATATGGGAGGTGTGGATGAATTCGACCAGTCAGTCTCATTATATCGAAGTGCTGTTCATGGTAAAAAGTGGTGGTGGGTGTTATTTACCTACTTGTTAGACATGACTGTTGCTAACTCCTGGCGTTTACATGTAATGTAATGACAATGAGTAATGACTATGTATCAACTCATGTTCCGCCGTCATACGACAAGGCGAACCAAGAAAATCGCGCCAAGCTGCATCAATAGTGGAAGGTCTGCCTCAAGATGGAGTTGGACATTATCCAGTAAAATTTGAAAAACAGCTGCGGTGTGTCATTTGTCATTCTAGAGTACGCTGGCAATGTAAGAAGTGCCTAAAGACACTTTGCGTCGAAAAAGCTTGTTTCGAAAATTTTCATACTTAGGTGGTCAGTGTACTCAATTAAGTACACCCCTGTAATTTCATGATAAATACTATTTTTAATTTTTTTTGTGTATTTCGTGTTCTTTTTATTCATAATTGAAAATGAAAATAGAGATAATTTTAATAAAACGTTGTTTGTTGTCATTTGACCTCTAATGGGTTAAGAAAGTGGCTGGACATGGATGCGGAAGTCGGAGGATCATATTTGGTGGAAAGCATTTGGGAAGTGCTTTCCGGCAGACTAGAAAAGAATCACTCCGTCTCTTCCCGTGAATGTCGTACAAGGCGACTAAGGGAAATACAGTATAAAACATCGATCAGGTCACACCTCCCCAAACACCCCCCAACTCGTCTGGTCAGCGTGGGGAGTGTAGGCCAAATCCTCCTTTTGTCTAGGACGGACGAGAGAAGGTCGTGCTCCTGTAGTGGAGACTAAAATGACCTGATGATGATGATGATGATTAGGGAAGAGCTATATCCAGCAGTGGGTGGATACAGACTGATAATGATCATAACACATTCCATTATAATCAATGATGTTATATTTACATACCCATACTAAATTACATTTAAAATGGTTCCTGATGTTGAATGAGTATTTTTATACTACGTTAAGTGGCAGACAAGTATACGGCCCACCTGATGTGAAGCGATTACCGTAGCCATACTAACGTTCGGAACATATAATATCGCATGCGCGTCGCCACCCCGGCTGATAACGTACCAACTCCTTCCTTTCTCCTTAATCTCAGTCACTCGCAGGAACATAACAACATTTACATTCCCCAGTGGTGTAGCTTACAATTACGCTCCCTACCTCTCTTTTCGCCAGTGCTTCGTTTGTCAGTCCGCAGGGTGTACCGCGTGCAGGTGAAGTTGGCTTAGGTTCAAAGATGTTGATGAACCACTTACACCCCATAAACAAAATGAGTTTGTTTGTTACACTTTCTGAAACTACTCGACCGATCATCATTTGTACACATATTCTCAAAGGTATTAGGAAGGATATAATATGATACTTTTTATTAAAAAAAACCGGGCAAGTGCGAGTCGGACTCGCCCACCGAGGGTTCCGTACGTAGGATCATTATTAAATTTGATATTTTTCATTATAAATAAGAAATAATGCGTCGAAAAAAATAAATAAAATATATTTTGCAATGTGTACATCAAGCCCTTTCATGTGATACCCCATTTGAACTAGTAGCTTCAATTTGAAATTTCGACACCCCATAAAAAATATAGACCCCCTATTTTTTAAGATCTATTTATAAATGTATAGTTTTCAGATTTAGGTATTCCTGTAGATACTTGTAGTATATAACGATGTTACTTGCCAAATTTCATAGTTCTAGGTCAACGGGAAGTACCCTATAGGTTTTGATTCCCTTGAGTGTGTCGAAATATGCGTTTTAGCTGAATAAACGGTCGTAACTTTTTTCTACGTAAACTTAACAGTTTGATTTTTTTTTAACTTCATGGGACCGTAGACCTTAGTATACAGTTCAAATTTCAGTTTGATACCTCCACGCATTCTCGACATAGAAATTCTTGACAGACAGACAGACAGACAGACAGACAGACAGATAGACAGACAGACAGACAGACAGACGGACAACAAAGTGATCTTATAAGGGTTCCGTTTTTCCTTTTGAGGTTCGGAACCCTAAAAAAAGAAGTAAACGCGTGCGAAGCCACGGGTGGAAGCTAATATTATTAAAATAGTTTCCTAGTTCAATAAAAATACGTGTATCTAGGTTATCGTTTATAGAACATTATTTATTATCTGTGTTTTAGTCTAAAAATAAAAGCATTAACATAATACAGTAATTTATTCCTTATCCAGATTTCAGTAAAAACTGAATTGAGACCACCGGAAATGCCTCATTTTCATGACCTTGCTGACCTACAACGCATGTTTGATAAGGGTCCCGTTTCACACGCAGATTTCAATCTTAATAGGGTAAACGAACTAATTAGATTAGGGTTGTGCCCAAGTAATTATGTTTACGGATTTAGAAATAGATTTCATAATTGTGTTGAGTGCATATAGAATTAAATTCTCGCGTGACTTTGCTTTGAAATTTTTTACAAAAACTAAAAAAAAAAAAGACGTGTGGCACTCGGGAACTGCCGCGGTAAAGCTATTGCATAGCATTTTGTATCAACTTATGCAATTATAATTTTATTTATTTATTTTATTCATGCAGTATTGCTTTTTCTTTGATATTAATTCAAGTTACACTTTTTGAGCATGGTGACCGATAAGAAAACAAATTTTTCTATTATTAAATAAATAAAACGAGTTTCGTAGAGTCGTACAATACGTCTAATCGCACGCACACAACGCCGTGTCGAAGACTGCCGAACTGAAACGACGTTAGACGATGCACGGCCTTCAAGCCACACCTCCTTGCCCGTCGGAGTGGGGAGCGTGAGGTTTTTTCGTTACGGAATTTCTGGATTCGGTCCCCGCGCTCAAGGCCCGCGATAGAAGCTATGCAATAGCTTAAAAATGTTTTATTTTTTTATACCACGTTGGTAGCAGACAAGCCATAAAAACATACGGCTCGACTGTTTTTTATATATGAGAGAGGGGGCAAACGAGCATAATTATGTGGGTCACCTGATAGAAAGCAATCACCACCGGCCATGGAGCTCAGCAACATCAAGGGGTCGACGATCCATTGACAACCTTTAAAGGGGAGCACTCGACCGCTCATCGAGAGGTCGTGGGTTCAAATCCCACCTAGGGGGAGGAGAATTTTTCCCTTTTACAAAAATATTTATAATATTCTGGCAAGTTGGCCAAGACAACTATTTACATAATAATAATTTAATTCGTTTGGTGTTATCAAAAAATAGCCGACATTCATCTGCAACGATGGACTGCTATACCTTGTTTAGTAGTGTTAATTACTTAATAGGTTGATGACGCCACACTGTGACTCGCGCAGTAAAATATAAAATGCAAAAATTCGTCACCAACACAAACCTTCCTGGTAGTTCAGTTGGAAGAGCACTCGACCGGTCATCGCGAGGTCGTGAGTTCAAATCCCACCTAGGCCCCCGCTTAGGTGTCTTTTTTCCATTTTTCAAAAATATTTATAGGAAGATGATGATCAGTACTAATAAACCATCTAAAATGTAAGTATAGATTTTCTTTTTAAATTAAATTATACGCAAGATAAACATAATACATCCATGGCAGTTGGGTAAAAAAAATGTGGAACCATCACTTAGGATCTTTTTTGTTTTTTTATACTACGTCGGGTGGCAGCATACGGCCTGCCTGATGTGAAACGGTTACCGTAGCCATATTAACGTTCGCAACATAAAATATCGCTCGCGCGCCGCCACCCCCGCTGCCACCGCAGCATCTCCTTCCTTCCTGGTGACCTCACTCACTCGCAGGAACACAACAGCCCTCAAGGGAACCGTTATTTGGCTGCGGTATTCTGTGAGGTGGAGGTACATTCACCAGTCGGGTAGCTTACAATTATGCTCCCTACCTCTCTTTTCGCCAGAGCTTCGTTTGTCAGTCAGCAGGGTGCACGGCGTGCAGGTGAAGTTGGCTTTGGTTCAAAGATGTTGATGAACCACTTACACCCCAAACATTATTGGATCTGGTCAAATATCAGTTTTTATTACATCCCTGCAACATACATAAAAGTCCCTTGTCACGAAGTTTATCCACGATAAACTCGCTTGAGAGCAAAGTTATATATTTTGTATTAAGTGTATCTCAAAATCTATATAAAAATGTGTTCATGACAGCCAATGCGATAACACCTCAGAACTTCACATAAATAATGTTTAGTGCTCTCTATATTTTATAGTAACTTGCCGTTGCCAGCCCTATTCTGCTCAAGTTAGGTGATTTACTTACCTATGGCAACTGGCACAATTGGATGTTGTTCACAACGCCCCAAAAAATAATAATAGTGACAGAAAATGTAGCAAAATATTTTTAGACCATTCATGCTCCAAATAGTAATTTAGATAAACACTAAAGATACTTCGACGTAAGTAATGGGCATCGGCGTACATAGTCTTTCCAAACTTGAGAGAGTTGACTCTATATGAATCCGGAAACCAATGGCGCACATCCCTATGTCCTCTCTGAGTTAAACCTCTGTCATCACTAACTAGTTTGCTGTGTAGCTCGCATTACATCATTGCGAGCTACACATTGTAACAGTATTTGCAGTGCGAGCACAATGAAAGATATCGACATGCTTGATGTTGAAAAAAAATTGAGATCGATCATGTCCTTGAGGAACGATCATCAAATACATTTTCCATTGAAATCAATGGAAAACATACACTCAGCGAATCTACTTGATCCACTCAACCTCGATTTCAGCCCCGTGGGCTAGAATCCGGCCTAGTTTATCTATTTTTTTATGTATTAGGTTGGGGAAAAAGTCTTTTCGTATTTTATATGAAAATTCAAAACATTTTTTAATAAAGTTTATTTACATTTAACTAAAGTATGTAGGTGCCATTTTGTTCGATAACTTTTTGCCATCTTGTAGGTATAGACATAATCCCATTACTATAGAAATTTTGGGACTTCTGTTCAAAAAACCGCGATAAGTGGTTTTGGCAGTCTTCTCATGATGTTAACCTGACATTACCTAAAGAATGCTGAAGAGACTGAAACAGGTGGAAATCGGAAGGTGCAAGGTCAGGACTATACGGCGGATGCATTAACACCTCCCAGTCAAACTCTCTTAATTTTTGCTGAGTGGCTAAAGATGTGTGAGGTCTAGCGTTATCATGATGAAAAATCACACCCCTTCTGTTAATTAATTCCGGCCGCTTTCTCTCAAGTTTTTGCTTTAATCTCATCAGTTGTTCACAGTAGAGTTCAGAATCGATAGCCTGCCTGGCGGTAACAGCTCATAATGAATAATGTCCTTCCAATACCACCATACACACAGCATCACCTTGTTGCGGGTTAACCCGGGTTTCGCCAGAGTCTGTGAAGCCTGGCCGGCCTTTGACCACGACCTTTTTATGCGCCAAAACTGTTTTGTGGTCAATTCCTAGTTCTTCAGCTATGTCGTAACTACTGATATGCCGATCTTGCTCCACTTTTTCAAAAATGGCATCCATTTTATCCGTAACAGGGCGACCAGAGCGACGTGCATCTTTGACATCAAAATTTCCGGATTGAAAACGCCTAAACCAAATTTGTGCTACTCTCACAGACACTGCACTAGGTCCATAAACGTCACAAATTTTTTCGCAGCTTGCGTTGCATTTTTACCTTTTTTGTAGTAAAATTTTAAAATGTATCGAATTTCTTCATTAAATTCACTCATCTTGACAGTAAAAAAAAAACAAATGAAAATCACACATTTATCTAATTTGAATTTGGAATTATCTTTTTTAAAATTTAAACTTTTTAAAGATATCTAAATCTTTCAGATACAAATGGTATAACCAAAGAGATTTTATTACAAGTTCATACATACTATAATGCGAAAAGACTTTTTCCCCTACCTATTATGTTCATGTAATTTTCAATGCAAGTGTTTGGTATATTTGTCCACTCCCTATTATTTATTCTATGGTACTGTACCAATTTCAGTAATCTATATGTATAAAAATCAATGCCAATTTTCGTTGTAATTTTATAACTCAAGAACAGGATCACCTATCCAAACCAAATGTTTAGGCTTTGTTCGGACTATTTAGTAGATGATTTATGTGAAGTTTGCACAAAATCGGTAGAGCGGTTCTTCATTTATCTATCACATGTTTGTAACAAATGAATTCAATAAATGGCGGATCATTTTGTTAATGGGGATTTTGCTGTCAAATTGAAACTTTTTTCAGATGGGGACTGTGCTGTCAAATTGAAACTTTTTTCAGATGGGGACCGTGCTGTCAAATTGAAACTTTTTTCAGTGTTGACAGTACAATCATGTTATGTCATTCATGCGGTCATTTCATTTTGGACGTGCTTCGACTTTATGTTGCCTGTTCCAGAGTCGGTACCTCCAGAGTACCAGAGCCGTTTGTTTATTCATGCTCAAAATGGAAAAAAAAATATTGTTTATCCAAATGTTTTGGATTAAATATTAATATAACTAGCAATTAATAAAATATTTTTTTGTTTGAATAAATGAATTTGTTGAATGTTCCAATGAATTTTTTTTATTATTTCACTTTATACGTAGCGAAGCACGTACCGGGCCGCTAGTCATTTATATTGATAGATGCACCAATACTTGAAGATAATTATGCTTAAAATCCAACGTCTTCATAAAGTACGTCCTCTACATGAAGACCTACGTCGAGGACTTACCTGTAGTATAAGTGGTTCATCAACCTCTTCAACCAAAGTCAATCTCACCTGCACGTGGTGCACCCTGCTGACTGGCAAACGAGGCTCTGACGAAAATAGAGGAAGGGCATAGCGTATATTTTAAGCTGCCCGACTGGGGAAGTACCTCCAACTCACAGAATACCGAAGCCAAAAACCAAATCTTTTTTTAAGGGTCGTTGTGTTCCTGCGACTGACTGAGAAAGAAAGGAAGGAGTATATAGGCTGGCAACGGATCGGCGACCTTGGTGTTGCTGATCTCCATGGGCGGTGGTAATTGCTTTCCATCAGGTGACCCACATGCACGTATGCCCCCCTTTCATATAAAAAGAATAATTTGAACACCTTCTAGATAGACTTATGTCCTCTAAAAGTGATTGGAAGGGACTAGATGCGGAAAGCGAAGGATCGCATATAATGGAAGCATTGAAGACTATATATAGCAGTAGGTAGATACAGGTTAACAATAATAAGACCTTGGTGGAAATCCTCAATAATTCTTAGGTGCCTTATCACTTTTGGTGTAATGGGTTTCGTCAAAAGACACTAATTTAATTTAACACGGATAGTCGACACGAATCACGCGACTGTCATGAACCAAGTCGTTCGGAGTCCTTGTTGGATTGGTTCAAGTAATAAGAGGTAGCGATTCATCAGTACTAATGTATAATATAATTTATTATAAATACGCTATGCCCTACATCTCTTTTGTCAGAGCCTCGTTAATTAAACAGCATAATGCACCACGTGCAGGCGATGTTTGCATTGGCTCAAAGATGGCAATGAGCTACTTACACCCCTAAAACATTAATCTCCAAAACTGTAGTCTTTTGGGAAAACTTCAGTAGGAAGTTCATTAAACAACAAAGTGGTAACAATACTCTACTTGGCATCAGGTTCGGAATGGACCTCTTAACCCTAAAGACTACAGTAAATTTATATACTACTGAAACTACAATGGGTGTAAGAACATCCGGATCTATTTATTTTTGACATGAAAACGACTTATCTATATCTATACATATAATAAAACAGTAGGAACCGCGTGTCTGTACATTTGATAAAATTAACAAAAAATGAGTGTGGGCGATAAAAAAAGAGTAACAGAACACAAAAAAGATTTTTTTGATTTTTTTGTCTGTCTGTCTGTCTGTCTGTATGTACTCGCTAATCTTTAAAACTACTGAACAGATTTTTACGCGGTTTTCACTAAAAGATTAAGGTCATCCCTGAGCAACATATAGGCTTTGTTTCATCGAAATCTGATGTCAGATTAAAAAGTTATCGTCATTTAAAGTTTAAAGAAAATGTTTCTTTATAGAAAATCACTCATCACAAAATCTAAGAAACTACAAGTGCTAGGAGTCTCAAATTTTGTATGGGGGTTCCTTTCACCACGTAGATGCTCACTAAGACGGGAATTTGGAAAATTCAACTCCTAAGGGGGTGAAATGGGGGTCCAAAGTTTATATGGGGAACCAAGATTAGTTGGACTATTTTATACGAAACTTTACACGAGATCTTCTGTAGATAAATGAGTAAACACGTGTTTCAGGATTTTTCAAAATTCAACCCCTAAAGGGGTGGAATGAGGTGCAAACGTCTGAAAATCGACATGGGTATTGTTTTTATGGTTTATCGGGTCGCTGATTCCGAAAACAACAGCTATTTTATAATCTAACATAATCGACGTGACACAAGAGCACTCCCGTGGGGGTGCGATGGGGTTGAAATGTTACAATATCAATATGGGTGTTGATTCTATGGTTTTCTAAAATGTCAATTACGAAAATGGCATCGATTTGAAAACGTGGACACGAAATTACCATCTCGGTATAAAAATCCAAGATTTGGAACACCTGATGCAGAACCATAATGGTTCAGCTAAACTATAAGAAACTAGCGGCCCGGTACGTGCTTCGCTACGTATAAAGTGAAATACTAAAAAAATTTAATTGGAACAGCAAATTCATTTATTCAAACAAAAAATAAACTATTTTAAAATTTAATCCAAAACATTTGGATAAACAATATTTTTTGTTTTTCCATTTTGAGCATGAATAAACAAACGGCTGGGGGTACCGACTCTGGAACAGGCAACATAAAGTCGAAGCACGTCCAAGATGAAATGACCGCATGAATGACATAACATGATTGTACTGTCAACACTGAAAAAAGTTTCAATTTGACAGCACAATCCCCATCTGAAAAAAGTTTCAATTTGACAGCAAAATCCCCATTAGCAAAATGATCCGCCATTTATTGAATTCATTTGTTACAAAAAATGTGATAAATGAAGAACCGCTCTACCGATTTTGCACAAACTTCACATAAACCATCTACTAAATAGTCCGAACAAAGCCTAAACATTTGGTTTGGATAGGTGAGCCCGTTCTTGAGTTATAAAATTACAACGAAAATTGGCATTGATTTTTATATATAAGAAATATAAAAATGACGCCTTAGCAAAAGTTGTTCAGCCTGATGAGTATAAATAGTTTAACAAAATATTGATTGTATTGTAAAAAAATAACCACACGCAGTGCTACTTTTATTCTTCCCTGCTACAAGTTAGACGCAATAGTCTTATTTATTATATATATATATACATAAATATTTATATATATGTATGTATATATATATATATACATACATATATATAAATATTTATGTATATATATATATATATATATTTATGTATATATATATATATATATACTAGCGGCCGCCCGCGACTTCGTACGCGTGGAGTTAGTTATTTGCAAATATTTTTTAATTACATTCGAAAAAGTTAAAAACAATCAATATCTAGACGAAATTTTAGAATCAATGAAGTCGACGGATATTATTTTGTAAAACCTCTTTGTAAAACCTAAAGTACATTTTATTGTTATAATAATACATCCCTCCTTATAATAGTAAGTATGTAGTTGTTTTCAATATTTTTTATACTTAAATATCATTTAAAATCCTTCTGCCCTAGTTACTTTAACTCCAATAACATTGGATTTTCATAAAAAATTCCAACCCCCGTTTTAACTCCATAAGGGAGTTGATTTCTAAAGATACATTATTAGTACACCTCCATACCATCTATAGAGCATAGATTTTAAATTTCAAGTCTCTTACTTCAAAAACATAGGACTTTCATACAAACTTCCAACCCCCGTTTTAACACCAAAAATAGGTTGATTTCTAAAGATACATTATTAGTACACCTGCACACTATCTATACATTTTAAATTTCAAATTTCTTACTTCAAAGATATAGAGCTTTCATACAAACTTTCAACCCCCATTTTAACCCCAAAAAGGGGTTGATATCTAAAGATACATTATTAGTACACCTCCACACCATCTATAGAGCATACATTTTAAATTTCAAGTCTCTTACATCAAAAACATAGAACTTTGATACAAATTTCCAACCCCCGTATTAACCCTAAAAAGGGGTTGATTTCTAAAGATAAATTATTAGTACACCTCCACACCATCTATAGAGCATACATTTTAAATTTCAAGTTTCTTACTTTAAAAACATAGAACTTTCATACAAACTTCCAACCCCCGTTTTAACCCCAAAAAGGGGTTGATTTCTAAAGATATATTATTAGTACACCTCCACACCATCTACAGAACATACATTTTAAATTTCAAGTCTCTTGCGTCAAAAACATAGAACTTTCATACAAACTTCCAACCCCCTTTTTAACCCCAAAAGGGGGTTGATTTCTAAAGATACATTATTAGTACACCTCTACACCATCTATAGAGCATGCATTTTAAATATCAAGTCTCTTACTTCAAAAACATAGAACTTTCATACAAACTTCCAACCCCCGTTATAACCCCAAAAAGGGGTTGATTTCCAAAGATACATTATTTGTACACCTCCACACCATCACCATATAGAGCATACATTTTAAATTTCAAGTCTCTTGCTTCAAAAACATAGGACTTTCATACAAACTTCCAACCCCCATTCTACCCCCTTAGGGGTAGAGTATCGTAAAATCCGTTCTTAGCGGATGTCTACACACTATAAGGAACCTACCAGTTAAATTTCAAGTTTGCAGGTGTTAAGGTGTTATAGTTTCTGAGATTTCGTGATGAGTGAGTCAGTGATCTTCAGTGATATATATATATATATATATATATATATATATATATCGTCTTTATTTATATATTATGTATATTTATTCATAAATAATATAATGCAGACAATAAAAACTAAACTAAACTGTGTAAACCTATCTTAACAAAAACTATCTAAAGTAGGTCCGTGAGGCAGCGTGCCTAAATATATATATATATATATTTAGGCAAATATATATATAAATATATATATATATATATATATATATATATGTATTAATATGCCGGAATCATAAAGTCCACGCGAACGAAGTCGCGGGCATCAGCTAGTAAATCTATAAACGCCGGCTGCACGCACGAAAAAGCATAACTCATTGTCATGTTTCGCCTGAGTCGAGTGCAAGAGAGAGCACGGAGAAGCGTTCGGCTTGTGACGCATCTATCTCTCGTTCACTCCATTGGCCGATGATTTCTTATCACGTAAAATTATCGTTCGTAAACTGACTGTACAGACAACCAACTTTTTTTTTAGTAAATAGTTTCTGCATTGGAAGCCGGGGTGGGAGCACAAGGGTTATATTTAGTAAGCGTTAATATGGTTACGGTTGACTACTTTACATCAGGCGGAACCTTTACTTGTTTCACTCCCAGCGTAGTATAAAAAAAAATATTTTAAGCTCAACGTTTGTAGCTTAGACCAACAAAACTGTCGGAGTCGACGTTTTTACACCAATCCTCTGATTTCCCCGGAGTAAGCGGCTTCGCAGGATAAATCGATTGAGTGCACATTTTATTTAGATAGTACCCTGATGGCAGTATCTTTAATACAGTTGTATTGTCAGGTACTATTCAACCTAACTCTTTAGGGATAGTAAGAGAACAGGAAAATTAGGGTTGAATTTGTAGGATATTTGGTGCAATTTGGGGATGTAAGTGGTTGATGTTATATTCTTTATAGCCTGTGTGAACCTGTCTACTAAAGTCAACCCCGATATATTTTTTTTTTCATATGAGAGGGGGCAAGCGAGCATGTGGTTCACCTGTTGGAAAGCAATCACCACCGCCCATAGAAATCAGCAACACCATGGGGTCGTCGATCTGTTAGCTAGCCTTTTAAGGGAAATATTGACTCTGTTCTTGAAGGCCCCCATGTCGTACTTATTAGGTAATACCACTGAGGGAAGTTGATTCCACAACTTCACAGTTCGTGGTAGAAAATGTCTTAAAAAGCGTAATGTAGTAGATCGCCAAATATCAAGATGATGTGTGTCCCGTACATATCAGTGGCGACGAGGATGGGATGGTACCGCGCAAAGTAAAAATAAAAAAATAAAATAAAAATGGCGTTACCAACGTTCGGGATTTTATCTAATTTCGACCATAACCAGCACTTATGGACGACATTCAAGAGTAGGATCTCTCAATGGTTTATTGCCAACGATGTTGACGCAAAAAGTGATCCCACTGAAGTGAAGAGACGAGCAATATTATACTCAGCACACTCGCCGACGGTACATACAAGTTAGCTGCTGACCTCGCGCTGCCAAAGAACTTGGAAAATGTGCCGTACAGTGATATTTTGGCTTTATTGGATACTCACTTCGCTCCAAAACAAGTTGGATTTGGTGAACGACATAAATTTTATGCGGCCACTCAGTTACCATCTGAAACCGCGTCACAGTGGGCGGCGAGATTGCGTGGTCTTACCGCACAATGTAATTTTCGCAACGTGGAAGAAGTTTTAAGAGACCGATTTATAATGGGTATGCTTCCGGGGGTGGAAAAAGAAAAGCTGTACGTACAAGATTTGATCGGGTTAACTCTGGCCAAAGCCGTGGAGCTCGTCGAAAATCTGCGAAGTGCCCGGATCGCCGTCGCGGCCAGCTCGGCGATGACACCGGGAGCTGAACAAGAGCTATATAAAATCAACACAAAAGAATTCGACAAAAATAATCGGCCGATCAAAATAAAGTGTAACGTGTGTGGTTATTCCAATCATAAAACGGAAGAGTGTCGCTTTTCGAAATATACGTGTTCAAAGTGCAACAAAAATGGGCATTTACGCCGAGTGTGTAAAAATGTTAATTATGTAGCAACTAACGCGGTGGACGAGGGCGACGAAGATGATGGTAAGTCACATACGTTACATAATATTCGATCTTTTAAGGGCGAGCCACTGGTCGAGTCGGTGTGTATTAATGGGAAAAGAATTGTTTTTGAAATAGATAGTGGTTCTGCAGTGACAATAATATCAGAGGAAGTGTACAAGTTGCATTTTTCTAACGTACCATTATTAAAAACAAAACAACGATTAATAAGTTATACGGGTAACGTAGTCGGGTGCGCGGGGCGCGCGCTCATGACGGTCGAGTGGAGGGGCGCTGCGCGCGCGCTGCAAGTGTATGTGGTGCGGGGTGGCGGGCCGCCGCTGCTCGGCCGGGATTTTATGGTTAAGTTTCAGTTGCAACTAACACCTGTTTATAGTTGTAAACAAACAACTAACGATATTGAACGTTTGCATTTGCTTTATCCCGATGTGTTTTCAGGTAAATTAGGTCGATTTAACAAACATAAGGTTAAATTAACTTTAAAACAAGATGCTAAGCCAATATTTTTTAAGGCTCGACCCGTGCCATTTGCACTACGGGATAAATTACAACCTTGACAACCTTGGGACTCACTTGAATTGGCTAATACGGCCACAGGAAGAGAAAACGTATCACCCAAGATAACAAGTTCATCATTGCTTCGGGAATTACCGCAGCTGCTATCACCGACGCCAACGACATGGCCTGTCTCCGCCGCCAGCCACGACTCCGTGTCGGGGGAAAGGAGTGCAGCTGACACGTCAGCCGTACCGCGCAGCGACGGTGAGCTCGCCCCGGCAACTCCTACACAGCAGCCAGAGGAAGATGATCATCGCCTCGTACAGTCATACGAGGCGGAGGATGAGTTTTACGAGGCCGACGATGCGGAGGATCCGACTTTTGAGTCACCAAGAGGTCGAGCAAGTGATGAATCTATTCCCTCACGGGTGAGACAAAAACGGAATCGTCCCAAGGTTGATTACAAGCAATTCTTTTAAACATATTAATTATACGTATTATACTCTAGCTATAAGGGGAGAGGTGTTATATATATATGTACATTTATCATCGAAGTACGAGCGTGCCTGCGTGCACGCTAATAAACGTCAGTGTGTTGACAACCGTCTTTTACTTAAGCTGTCCCGTACATATCAATGTGGATGGAATTTTAATTTTTGGGGAGTTGTACGATAGTGGAACTCAGCGGCAGGTTTCAAATCAAATAGCTCATCCGAGCACTCCCCATGGTATAATTTATATAAAACGCAAAGAGATGCAACATCTGCGTGTAGAGAGAGACTCCAGCCGACGTACGTGTAACATCCTGCCGACTGCCGATTCTGGCGAAGGAGAAGTAGGGAATGTCGAACCCGACTTACTTCCAGCTTACCGATGATCACGTGCAAATAACAATCCCTTGACGATTGTTGAGTGAGGTTATCAGATGTGAGGAGATGCATTACAGTAAACGCTTCACATCAGGCGAGCCGTTTAGCAATGTGTATGATGAAACGTTTATCAATGTGTATGTGGGTATATCGCGGACGATCGCTAGGCATCGAGCCACTAACAGGCCACGCTACGGTCGGGCGTTTCGACTTTAATATCGTCCGACCGATATTAATCACGTCTGGAAACGTTTTGGTTTTTTGTATCGCTGAACCGATACGATAACGTTCTGGATACGATATATATATATATATATAAATATAAATATATATAGTATATGAAGATATGAGTGATTCTTAGAATCTGGTTAAATTGTATACTTGGATAATTGGCGGATGTCGCGTTCGCGGACAGTGTGCGTAGCCATATTGCCGCGTGGTGCATATTATCTGCCGCCTTAACACCATCTCTTATTGCGATTCAATAATTGAATAGAATGCTTATTCATACCAATGAATAAGCGACTCTATTCCATTTGAAATAGAGTCGCTTATTCATTGGTATGAATAAGCATTCTATTCAGTTATTGAATCGCAATAAGAGATGGTGGTAAGGGGGCTGGACCGTGAAACTGGGTCTTCACGATCAATCAGATCAATATCAAACAATATCTCTGAACACAGCGCATTATACAGAGTATTTATTTCCCTTAAGAGGCTGGCAACGGATCGGCGTACCCCTTGGTGTTGATGATCTCCATGAGCAGTGGTGATTGATTTCCACCAAGTAACCGACATGCTCGTTTGCTCCCCTCTCATTATAACGGTAGAAACACAAAAGCAATTAATGAAATATTACTTTCATATACCTAATCAAGGTAGATGATTCTGAAAACCGTATTGCTGAAATTTCCGTGTAAATTCTAAAACATTCCAAAAGTCGCGGTCTTTCAAAACTTGGTGTCGTGGTAGACACAATCTTAACTAAGTCAAAAGTTAAATTATAAAATTAATTGTTCGACTTTCGAATAACTTGACTGAATTTTAAAATAAGTTATGAAACCACTTTCAGTCGAGCGTATTCTTATCATTTTGCTGAATTTTGTTATCATTGTGTATTATAAATTAGCTAGCAACCCGCCCCAGTTTTACGTGGATGTAATTTTTGTAAACTTGGTTGTAAATATTGATTTTGTGTCGACATTGTGACGAGCTCGGTGGCGTAGCGGTCAATGACGCGGCTTCGACACCAACGCTCGTGGGTTTGATTCCCACACAGGACAAACATTTGTGTGCATGAACATGTCTATTTGTCTTGGTCTGGGTGTTTTCTATGTATTATAAGTATGTATTTACAAAAAAAATGTATTTACGTATGTTTAGTTGTCTAGTACCCATAACACAAGCTTCGCTTACTTTGGGGCTGGATGGCGCTGTGTAATTTGTTTGACAATATATATATTTTTTTTTTTTCTGTTTGCATGAAAGCTTAGTTACTTTATATTGTGTAATATTCGGAGAGGAGCTCGATAGTATCGTTGCGTGTAGCAGGCTAATCGATCACGCAAGTCAAGCAAGTTCGACTGTAGTCTGTTCATGGATGGGTTTATTTATCTCGAGCTCCTCCGTTCTTCGGAGGGCACGTTAAGGCGGGGTGGTACCACAGGTATTGCCAAATCCACAATTTAAAATTCATCTTTGAAGTAATAAATAAATAGTTGATGAAGTTGACTCGATAAAATAAATTCAGAAAGTTACCACTTTTCGTGTCATTTTATCTTCTATTTTCGGTTTTATTCTTAAAATAAGTAATTTGACATTATAAGTCATGTACTAAAAAAAGGTCATAAATAACTGGAGGTATTATACCCGATAGATTTTTTTATTACAACTTTAAAATTTTTAATCGATTATTCATTAGATTTTCAGCTCGCCAGAGTCGCCAGTGTCTCGCGGAATTGTCATAAGCTGTCGGTTCCGGCTGCTGTAGTTAGATAACAGTCGTTAAGCCAAATCAGTGGCATTTAGGCGGCTTGAAAACACTGAGCTCTGCCATTCCGTAGTTGAGCAGCGTGGTGGAGTATGCTCTAACCCCTTTCGATTGAGGGGAGACCCGTATCCCAACAGTGGGATGATTATCGCTTGATGCCAAAGAAGGTAAATAGGAACATGTCCTAAAAGTGTAGGTTAAAAGAGTGATAGCTGGGGTGTAAGTGGTTCATCAACATCTTTGAACCAAAGCCAACTTCACCTGCATGCGGTGCACCCTGCTGACTGACAAACGAAGCTCTGGCGAAAAGAGAGGTAGGGAGCGTAATTTGTAAGCTACCCGACCGGGGAATGTACCTCCATCTCACAGGATACCGCAGCCAAATAACAATTTCCTTGAGGTTTGTTGTCTTCCTGCGCGTGAGTGAGGTCACCAGAAAGGAAGGAGATGCTGCGTTGGCAGCGGGGAAGTGGCGCGAGCGATATTTTATGTTGCGAGCGTTAATATCGTATCTCTCTATCGCTTGCTCAGCGCTCTCACTTGCACGCTCGGCTCAGGTGTAACGCGACAATGAGTCATGCTTTTTCGTGCGTGCAGCCGGCGTTTATCAATTTCTAAGACGTTTTCACGTCAAAAACGTGTTAAGCTATGTTTTTGTTCCAAAATCGCATATACGAATGAAACGCTATGAGTCTTCCTTTTCCGTTTCAAGTTGCGGAATCCTAAAAATATATAACCAAAGCTATAACTAAAAGTTACAGTTGAGGTCAGTAAAATCATGATTTATTAGGGTCCAAATAACGCGGATTACCTAAGCCCGGCGAAACTGACATGTCACAGGGATTTACAAATATTTATCACCATAGTTTTAGATTTATTCATTTTCATGACTGTTGTAAAGGCCCATTAAGTTTTTGTTTATTTATTTAGTAATTTTTGTTTATATATATATATATATAAATTTAATAAATTTTAATTGCTTTCACCTCACAGAATACCGCAGCCAAATAACAATTCCCTTGAGGGTTGTTGTGTTCCTGCGAGTGAGTGAGGTCACCTGGAAGGAAGGTGTTGCTGCAGCGAGGGTGGCAGCACGCGAGCGATATTTTATATTGTGAGCGTTAATATGGTAACCACTTCACATCAGGTGGGCCGTATGCTTGTCTACCACCCAACGTAGTATAAAAAAAACAAGGCAAAATTAAAAGCAATTAATTAATAAAATTGCGGCCCAGTTTATATATATATATATATATATATATATATATATATATATATATATATATATATATATATATATAAACTGGGCCGCAATGAAAGCGGGTCGGTAACAAAAACATCAATAATATCCAAAATATTTTAGCTAGCTTTATGAAATACATACTGAATTAAAGTTTATTTCCTTACAAATATAGGCAGAAGTAAAAACTTTTTATTTTGGTGATTGTATTAAAACCATAAATAAATAAAGACGATTTCAAAAATTTATGTTTTTGTTACCGACCCGCTTTCATTGCGGCCCAGTGTATGTATATATATATATATATATAATCGGACATGTGCGAGTCGGACTCGCCCACCGAGGGTTCCGTAGGTACGTAGTATCATTATTAAATTTGATATTTTTCATTATAAATGCGTCGAATAAAATAAATAAAATATATTTTGCAATGTGTACATCAAGCCCTTTCATATGATACCCCATTTGAACTAGTAGTTTCAATTTGAAATTTCGACACCCTATAAAAATTATAGACCCCCTATTTTTTAAGATCTATTTAAAAATGTATAGTTTTGAGATTTATTCCTGTACTTGTAGTCTATAAAGATGTTACTTGCCAAATTTCATAGTTCTAGGTCAACGGGAAGTACCCTATAGGTTTTGATTCCCTTGAGTGTGTCGAAATATGCGTTTTTTGCTGAATAAACGGCCGTAACTTTTTTCTACGTAAACTTAGCAGTTTGATTTTTTTTTTTAACTTCATGGGACCATAGACCTGAGCATACAGTTCAAATTTCAGCTTGATACCTCCACGCATTCTCGACATAGAAATTCTTGACAGACAGACAGACAGACAGACGGACAACAAAGTGATGTTATAAGGGTTCCGTTTTTCCTTTTGAGGTTCTGAGGAGGTATTTTTCGTTATAAATAAGAAATAATGCATCGGAAAAAACAAATAAAATATATTTTGCAATGTGCACATCAAGCCCTTTCATATGATACCCTATTTGAAATAGTGTAGCTTCAATTTAAAATTTCAACCCCATATAAAAAAATATAGACCCCCTATTTTTTAAGATTTAATTATAAATGTATAGTTTTGAGATTTATTCTTGTACTTGTAGTCTATAACGATGTTACTTGCCAAATTTCATAGTTCTAGGTCAACGGGAAGTAGGTACCCTATGAGTTTTGATTCCCTTGAGAATGTGTCGAAATATGCGTTTTTTGCTGAATACGGCCTTTAATCTTTTTTTACGTAAACTTAGAAGTTTGATTTTTTTACAACTTCATAGAACCGTAGACCTGAGTATACAGTTCAGATTTCAGCTTGATACCTCCCCGCATTCTCGACATAGAGGTTTTGACAGACAGACAGACAGGCGGACAACAAAGTGATGTTATAAGGGTTCCGTTTTTCCTTTTGACGTACGGAACCCTAAAAAGCGAAAGAAAAAAAGAAACAGTACAATCAAATCATAATTTGACTCTTTAAAGTGTAATAATTTTATTTACAAAATAGTACAATACAATACAACACAATAACGCTTTATTGCACCATCAAATACAGACAATGTCCTTATTTACAATTTAACTTATCTACAAAGCTTTAAGAGCCATATTACATTTTGACTGTGATTTTTGCGTAAAATGGCCAATTTTGGCGTTCTTGATCTCGGAAACAAAAATACATTAACAATGTTGACTTATTGAATAGTACAGAATAGTTATTGACATAGTACATAGCTTTTTGTAAATTTTGCTTAACTTTTTAAATAAACCCAAAATTGCAGAGAAAGATTTTCATAAAATGCGCGCATTCACTATTTTGAGCTCCTGGATTGTACTACTGTTCCAAATAAATGAAATTGAAAAAATAGAATGTTATATAGTCGTATAGTACATAGCGGCCTCGGAATTTTGAAATATCATTGATTTAATATAGAAAAAAAACATTCTTTTAACCAAAAAAACTTCGAAAATCGCTTTAAGTAAACTGTTAATTTCTCGAATAAACGATAATATTATTGAGCAAAATTTATACGAGAATAATTGTTACTTCATGATGAATAAACTTTGTAGCATCAATTTATTATCTTATTTCAATAAAAACGATCAATTCAATGAGAACTTCAAAATTACTACAAAAAACGATGCACCGGCGGCCTTCGCGGGTTTAGTACTGCGCGAGAGCTCGTCAGCGTGCAAATGTAATAGGGCTCTTAATTACAATCGTTTTATGTGCCATAATATTAGCTATAGTAATTTACATAATAAAATCCGTGGTGACGCAAACTGGTCCCAGCTGAAAATTTCCTTGTCACTAGATTCTAAAAGCTTTCAGAGTTTGCAAGCTGAAGTGGCAATGGGCGGGTCACATCTGCCGATTAAGTGATGGCAGATGGGGGAGGAAGGTATTAGAGTGGAGGCCGCGCGTAGGACGACGAAGTGTTGGGCGCCCTCCCTCTAGATGGTCCGATGACCTAAAGAGAGCGGCTGGGAGCGGCTGGATGCGGAAGGCGGAGGATCGTATCTGGTGGAAAGCATTGGGGAAGGCTTGTATCCAGCAGTGGGTAGATACAGGCTGATGATGATGAGATTCAGAGGCACGCTGTGAGGATTGTTGACGAATCCAAATTGACGGACGATTTAGAACCCTTGAGTCTGAGAAGAGATTTTACGTCGCTTTGTGTGTTCTACCGATTGTACAATCGGTTCATTGTATATTCAGAGGAGTTATTTGACATGATGCCCACAGCCGCTTTCTAATGTAGCACCGCTCGCTAACGAATGGGAATTCACCCTCACACATTAAAATTGAATTGGTCACGTACTGTGCGGTTTCCATCAGGCGGACCGTATGCTTGTTTGTCACCTTAGTAGTATAAAAAAACCTGCCAAGTGCGAGTCGGACTCGCGCACGAAGGGTTCCATACCATTATCTATAAAAACGACAAAAAACAATAACGTTTGTTGTATGGGAGCTCCCCTTAAATATTTGTTTTATATTTATTTATAAACTGAATATAAAACTAAATGTTATGTGAGTATTTTAAGCGTCTACCTATTACCGTTATCAATTGCGAGCAAAACGAGTCAATAAAACACGTTTGTTGTATGGGAGCCCCCTTAAATATTATTTTTATTCTGTTTTTTAGTATTTGCTGTAATAGCGGCAATAGAAATACATCATCTGTGAAAATTTCAACTGTCTAACTATCACAGTTCATGAGATACAGCCTGGCGACAGACGGACGGACGGACAGCGGAGCCTTAGTAATAGGGTTCCTTTTTACCCGACTGCCAGGAGGGTTATGTGTTTAGCGCGTATCTTGTATGTATGTAATATTCTTTATTACCTTGTATCTCTAGAACCGTTGAATGGATTTTCACATTTGAGGTATCGTTAGATTTGTCTTAATAGCCCGAGTGTTCTTAGGTAGGTGAAATATAAAAAAAAAACAATATAGCGGCTGTTTGAAGCCATAATGTGAGGAAATAAAAATAAATCTACCAGGCATATTAAGTGGGGTATCAAAATGAAGGATTTTAAACACTGATTCTAAGTATGTACATAACTTGCATTTTTAATATTAAATGGAACGATAAATAAAAAAAGAATTAAATATTTTTTTCTACCAAGCATATCGAGTGGGGTAACAAAATGAAGGATTTTAATCTCTGATTCTAATAAATATATTGATTCTAAATATATGTTTTTTTTATATATAACTTGTAGTTTGAATTCTAAATAGAACGATAATAAAAAAATGAATAACGTACTCAAAGTGACATAAAAATCATAACTTTCATTTTTAAAACTGAGAAACACTCCTTTTTCAAAGTTGGTTAATAAATAGGAAATATAGATTAAGTATAATAAAGGTATTAAACTTTGCACTTACTGTATATTGTGACAATAACACATTTTAAGCTTACTTTGATTTTACACTCACCAACAAATTAATAAATCGCGCACTACGAATGCTTCCCTTAATTTTATGCTGGGCAGTGACGGTGCATAAATTACAGGGCACAACTTTAGACCGAGCAGTTGTAGATTTAAGTAAAAACTTATTTGCAAAAGGTCAAGCCTACGTTGCTTTGAGTAGAGTAAAGACTCTCTCCGGACTTGCTATCTGTTCTCTTGACGCTAAAAAATTGCTAAATCAACCACATGACATAAACTCATTTAAGGAATTAATCCGGTTACGTAATCTTTCTTAACTAAAAAGACATAAATAAAATAATAATTTAAAAAACAAAAAACCCGCCTGCATGGATAACTACAATTAAAAATCAACTGAAAAGACTGAAACAAGATAAAAATTCAATGATAAGGTATTTAAAAAAGCAATGATTAGGTAGGTACTTAAAACTAGAAACGTAAATTGAAACACTACAAAACCTATGTACCTACGTATTGTACACTTAGAAATATCAGCACGGTAGTCTTTCAATTTTTTGCAACAGTATAAACAGAATTGCAGTCGGAGGCATGCGCAAAGAGATAATAATTTATCATATAGAAGCACTTAATTTCATGCCTCCGACTGCAATTCTGTTTATACTGTTGCAAAAAATTGAAAGACTACCGTGCTGATATTTCTAAGTGTACAATACGTAGGTACATAGGTTTTGTAGTGTTTCAATTTACGTTTCTAGTTTTAAGTACCTACCTAATCATTGCTTTTTTAAATACCTTATCATTGAATTTTTATCTTGTTTCAGTCTTTTCAGTTGATTTTTAATTGTAGTTATCCATGCAGGCGGGTTTTTTGTTTTTTAAATTATTATTTTTTACTCTTTGGGTACGGAACCCTAAAAAAGAATATACACTAAAGCTACAATTCATTTGTGTACCGCCCATGTGTTTTGTCTACACACCATATCATACGCTGACATGTTGATTTTTGTGTTACTGCCTATCAAAAATTTGTATGTTCGATTTGAACAGTAGTAACGTGTGATGCTTCGAAACGCACTCGTAAAAATCTAAAAATCTTATTGAAGTGCCACTTGGGCACGTTCGTTTGATATACGCTTATACACTTTGGGATTCAATCGTTGTAAAAATTTCAAAAGAAAATAAATTAAACCGCGTAACCAAACTACAGTCATCATCATCAGGTCATTTCAGTCTCCACTACAGGAGCACGACCCTCTCTCGTCCGTCCTAGACGGAAGGAGGATTTGGCCTACACTCCCCACGCTGGCCAAACGGGTTGGGAAGGCCAACAAAAAACACAAAAACTACAGTCATTTACAATAAATTACCCAGTGAAATTAAACTAATAAGAAAACTTTCAATATTTAAAAGAAAATTAAGAACATTATTGATGGAGAAGTGTTGTTACTCAATTGAAGACTTTTAAATTCGGTTATACTGTCCTGTCAGGGAAACATAAATGTAGATTGTTGAAAAATGGGATGCGTTTCATCCTGAAAATGTGCCGTCCTGTCTGAGGAATAGTCTGGGCAATGCAGGGTATTGCAAATAGTAGCTATAGTGAATTATTTTGTAACTTATTTTGACTTATTTTATTTTATTTTGATATATGTTTGTTGTATAACTTGTGACATGTTTAATTATTGAATGTTTTAGATTATAAGCAAAAATTCAAATACAATTGTAATATTGTTATGTGAATAAATGAAATGAAATGATCATTTCATTTCATTTCATTTATTCACATTAGAACCGAATTGAATTTGATGATTGATGAAATGAAATGAAAATTTTACGGTGAGATTCGGGTCGTCAAAGCCCGTCAAATACAGAATTTTTCAATAAAAACTCAATATTACCTGCGGCAAATTCCACTGCTGAAAATATTCTGGTACCGGGTGAACTCTGCCGACTAGCAAGAGGTTCTGGCAAATAGAGGTAACAGACATTATCATGTGCACAAATAAGCGACAATTTACACACCGCTATCTAGTCCCAAATTAAGCGAAAAGCTTGTACTATGACCAGGACAAACAAACATGTTCATGCACACAAATGTTAGTCTTGTGTGGGGATCGAACCCGCGACCTCGGAGTCAAAGTACCCGTTGCTAGCCATTCGACCACGGGTATAGTCATCATAATCTTAATAATCCTACGAGTGAAAATAATTGAAATTTTCATTATTTTATGTAATTAGGAACATGTCCTTCGCTTCACATCAGGCGGATCGTATATTTCTTTGCCACCCGACGTATTTTTTTATGTTTTTTTTCCTTTTCTATTACATAAGATTTTTATACACCTATTTATGGACGGAGGCTAAATCACAGCAATTTGATCTTGTTTTTATTATTCTGTCTATTTCTGTACCCGTATTTTTCTGAAAGTTTTCCTTAAAAATAAAAAAATACACGTTCAATTTATACACCAGTACAGAAGATAAGGCTTAAACAAAGGAAAAATAGAAAACGCATGAATTTTATATGTAAACCCATAACGCAAGAGTTGAAAGGGTCGACAATTGTTTTATACTACTGTCTCGTGTGTAATCCGATTCTCTAAAACAACGAAGGAACACAACGTTTGACGTCTTAACCCGAGGGAAAGACGGGTAGTCAATGTTGCCATAATCGGTTCTTAATCTTTCGTTAATATTTCGTTTTAAATCGTTAAAAATAGTACAATATTGTACATAAGGTCGAAATATAGTACATAAGGTCGCGTAGTGAGAGGCTAATACAGTAATCATACAGGTGCATTTCAGAAACCTCTTAATGTGCGCAAGTGAGATGGAATTGGGCCGTGAAGTTATCCAGGAAAGACCTGAAGGAATTTCAAAGAATCCTTGATAGGACTTTTCGGCTTGAGATTATAATTACAAACGCTCATAATATAATACCTGCTTATCATGAGGTAGTAGATATTGCAAAAAAAAAATTGGTTGCCTGTAAAGTCGGTATACGGGCGAAAGTTTTACGTGACAACGACTTTGAGTGGTAAAATGTTTTCGAGTGGAAGGGACGCATGCCTTTCACTTTTTATGTCTGTCTCTCTCGCTCTTAGAAGGGACGCGTGCCTTTCACTCGCTCTCATTGTAAGCGCATAACGTGAGCCAGTTTCTTGAAGTGTCACCCGGCTAACCAATTTATAAGACGTTGTCACGTCAAAAAAACATTACAACAGTTAGTAAGATAGACAAATTGCGTTAATTTATCAATTGTTGCGGATATTTTTATATTCTTGTAAAATACTGTAAAATGTAAACCTATTAGGTCAAAGGGAATTAAATTATTTACGACTCACAGAATTTAACTAGCACCCACTACACTTGAACTTGGTCCGTACCAGTTAACTAATTACCGCTAACCAATTATCTCTTATTATGCAGATAAGTTAACCCTTTGTTTGGCATCAGAATAGTAATTACTTGAATTTAACTTAGTTATCCTTTTATTATGAGTTAATTGGACATTGGGTTCCGCATTATATGGCAATAGATAAGTGTAATTGGAGCGTTTCTTATTCTAGAAAAGTATTGTCGTTTGATTAGGAGACGACGTCCTGTTCCAATTTATCCAGCTGCAGCGGGGAGTACGTCAAGGGATGTCATTTCCCCGAAACTATTCACCGCTGCTCTGGAAGACGTATTTAAGACGCTGGACTGGAAAAAACGGGGCGTCAGTGTGAATGGCGAGTACATCTCACACCTTCGGTTTGCCGACGACGTGGTCATAATGGCTGAATCGCTGGAGGTTCTCGGTCGTATGTTGGTCGATCTCAATGCTGCATCTCGACGTGTGGGGCTGGGGATGAATTTCGACAAGACGAAAGTCATGTACAACGATTTTGTCATCCCTAGCCCGGTTATCGTAGAGAATGCAGCTATTGAAGTAGTTAGAGACTATGTCTACCTCGGTCATTCCATACAACTTGGCCGGGGTAATTTCAACAAAGAGGTCGACAGACGCATTCGACTGGGCTGGGCAGCTTTTCGAAAGCTTCGTTATATCTTCGCCGCGCAAATACCCCAGTGCTTGAAGACTAAAGTATTCAACCAGTGCGTCCTCCCTGCAATGACATATGGTGCAGAGACTTGGACACTGACCATCGGACTGGTCCACAGGCTAAAGGTCGCGCAGCGAGCGATGGAGAGGGCTATGCTCGGGGTTTCTCTGCGGGATCGAATCCGGAACGAAGAAATTCGACGGAGAACCAAAGTTGTCGACATAGCCTTCAGAGTTTGCAAGCTGAAGTGGCAATGGGCCGGTCACATCTGCCGAGTAACTGATGGCAGATGGGGGAGGAAGGTATTAGAGTGGAGGCCGCGCATAGGACGACGAAGTGTTGGACGCCCTCCTACTAGATGGTCTGATGACCTTAAGAAAGCGGCTGGGAGCGGCTGGATGCGGAAGGCGGAGGATCGTATCTATAAGAAGTGGAAAGTGGAAAGTATTGGGGAAGGCTTATATCCAGCAGTGGGTAGATACAGGCTGATGATGATGATGATGATGTCTTGTTCCAAGTCAGATTCTTGTCTTCGCAGGTATCAATACATTGATTATAAGAAAAAATATGGACTGTACATTATTATGTGAAATTCAGGTGTTTTTTTGCACATCTAAGTACATCTAAGGATCATAAACTTAATTAAGCGCTTACAACTTAGTCGCCTTTGTTGGGGTTTGCCTCTGACGAGCTCGAAGGTCGAATGGTTAGCAATGGCGACTTTGACTCCGAGGTTGCGGGTTCGATTCCCGCACAAGACAAACATCTGTGTACATGAACATGTCTGTTTGTCTTGGTCTGGGTGTCTTCTATGTATTTATATGTATGTATTTACAAAATATGTATTTAAGTATACTCGTATATCTATCAGTTATCTAGTACTCATAGTACAAGCTTTGCTTAGTTTGGGACTTCATGGCCGTGTGTAATTTGTCCAGGAATATTTAGGTATTTCAACAAATATTAAGTGTCTAAAATTAGGTGTTCATGTTTTATCTATTTTAATATGTAGATACACGTGAATTTCGTTCCTGTTAGAAAAAAGATGTGGTCCGGGATTAAAAAGTAAAAGCGTCGTTGCGCATGTCAGTCTAATCCAACACGTAAGTTAAGCAACGTCGAGCGTAGCATGTCAATGGATGGGTTTATATTATCTCAAGTTCCTACGTGCTACGGAGGGCATGTTAAGCCATCCCGTCTCTGATATTGTCATTAGATGACAGTCATTAAGCTAAGTCAGTGGCCTTTGGGCGGCTTGAAAACACTGGCACGGTTGAGCGGCGTGGTGGAGTAAGCTCTGAACCCCTTCAATTGATTGGAAACCCATATCCCAGCAGTGAGGTGAGTAAGAATTAACGACGAGTAACAATCATTCATCGAAACTTTCTGTCTATTCTATTTAAATCATATAAAAATACTCTTAAAAAAAAAAACCGGACAAGTGCGAGTCGGACTCGCCCACCGAGGGTTCCGTAGGTACGTAGTATCATTATTAAATTTGATATTTTTCATTATAAATAAGAAATAATGCGTAGAAAAAAATAAATAAAATATATTTTGCAATGTGTACATCAAGCCCTTTCATATGATACCCCATTTGAACTAGTAGTTTCAATTTGAAATTTCGACACCCTATAAAAATATAGACCCCCTATTTTTTAAGATCTATTTACAAATGTATAGTTTTGAGATTTATTCCTGTACTTGTAGTCTATAACGATGTTACTTGCCAAATTTCATAGTTCTAGGTCAACGGGAAGTACCCTATAGGTTTTGATTCCCTTGAGTGTGTCGAAATATGCGTTTTTTGCTGAATAAACGGCCGTAACTCTTTTCTACGTAAACTTAGCAGTTTGATTTTTTTTTAACTTCATGGGACCGTAGACCTGAGTATACAGTTCAAATTTCAACTTGATACCTCCACGCATTCTCGACATAGAAATTCTTGACAGACAGACAGACAGACAGACAGACAGACAGACAGACAGACAGACAGACAGACAGACAGACAGACAGACAGACAGACGGACAACAAAGTGATCTTATAAGGGTTCCGTTTTTCCTTTTGAGGTTCGGAACCCTAAAAACATAATATAAATATTAAAAAATGAATGTTTATTTTTTAATATTTATATGTTTTTTTAGGGTTCCGTACCTCAAAAGGAAAAACGGAACCCTTATAAGATCACTTTGTTGTCCGTCTGTCTGTCTGTCAAGACCCTCTAAGTCGAGAATGCGTGGAGGTATCAACCTGAAATTTGAACTGTATACTCAGGTCTACGGTCCCATAAAGTCGTAAAAAAATCAAATTGCTCAGTTTACGTAAAAAAAAGTTACGGTTATTCAGCAAAAAACGCATATTTCGACATTCTCAAGGGAATCAAAACCTATAGGGTACTTCCCGTTGACCTAGGACTATGAAATTTGGCAAGTAACATCGATATAGCCTACAAGTACAGGCATAAATCTCAAAACTATACATTTGTAATTAAATCTTAAAAAATAGGGGGTCTATATTTTTTATAGAAGGTCGAAATTTCAAATTGAAGCAACTAGTTCAAATGGGGTATCATATGAAAGGGCTTGATGTGGACATTGCAAAATATATTTTATTTATTTTTTCCGACGAATTATTTCTTATTTATAATGAAAAATATCAAATTTATAATGAACCTACGTACGGAACCCTCGGTGGGCGAGTCCGACTCGCACTTGGCCGGTTATTTTTTCACTAGAGAACCTATTTTGAGTCTATAATTATGTTTTCAATAGCGTAAATCTTTATATTCTCTTTTGGTATGATTTTTTGAAAGTTCTACCTTATGCATCAATGCAACTGATAGACGTATAGAGAAACATTTTATTCACTTACCTACGTAAGTCACAACCAGTCAATCGCGGATTAACGGATCATCAGACAACCGGGCGTGTAAATTTTGTGAATGTTTTATTAGGGATGAGAATGTGCGTGTCGTTTATTTTCACTGTTCTAACGCGGTGCGTTTATTTCAACGTTTTTACGAGTATGGCTTGTTTCGACGTATTGTGACGTGAGTTGAGCGTTTTAATATTAATCCCGGGAAGGTCACAAAAATCTATGTAAGGAAAAGTGTATTTTTGAAACATATTTTGACGTGACAACGTCTTATAAATTGGTTAGCCGGGTGACACTTCAAGAAACTGGCTCACGTTATGCGCTTACAATGAGAGCGAGTGAAAGGCACGCGTCCCTTCTAAGAGCGAGAGAGACAGACATAAAAAGTGAAAGGCATGCGTCCCTTCCACTCGAAAACATTTTACCACTCAAAGTCGTTGTCACGTAAAACTTTCGCCCGTATACCGACTTTACAGGCAACCAATTTTTTTATCCTACTGCCGGTCTCATCATCATCAGGTCCATTTTAGTCTCCACTACAGGAGCACGACACTCTCTCGTCCGTCCTAGATGGAAGGAGGATTTGTCCTACACTCCCCACGCTGGCCAGACGAGTTGGGGAGGCCTGATCGATGTTTTATAATGTATTTCCCTTAGTCGCCTTGTACGACATCCACAGGAAGAGACGGAGTTATTCTATTCTAGTCTGCCGGAAACCACAAGGCCAAAATAACAATTGTTAAAAAGGAAGTTGCTTGAGTGAGTGACACAGAGTGCACAGAAACATCCTCCTTCTGTCAGGGACGGACGAGAGAGGGTCGTGCTTCTGTAGTGGAGACTAAAATGGACCTGATGATGATGATAAATTGTTATTAGGCTGCGGTATTCTATGTGATAGAGATACTTCCCTAGTCGGGCAGCTTAATACGAGTAAATACGCTATGCCTCACCTCCCTTGTCGCCACGACCTCGTTTTCCAGTCAGCAGGGTACACAAAATACATATATATTTAACAACATAACATAACATGTGTATTTATAAAACTAATGAAAATAAAGGTAAATTCTTTCATCGTCGCGTTGGTAAATTAAGGTACCTATTCTCAAAAGACGACAATGCGAGCGGTAAGTGGGGACCGCTCGATCTCAATTAGCACCGTCTTTGTTTCACTACAATGATGAACGAAATAAAAATATGGATATTTTTTTTAATACTACGTCGGGTGACAGACTAGCGTACGGCCCGCCTGATGTGAAGCGGTTACCATATTGACGCTTGCAACACGAATTATCGCTCGCGCGCCGCCACCCCCGCTGCAAATGCAGCATCACCTTTTCTGGTGACCTCATTCACTCGTTGGAAATCACCAACCCTCAATGGAATTGATATTTAGCTGCGGATTTCTGTGAGGTGGACGTATTTTCCCATTCGTCCAACTTACAAATACGCTGTACCCTACCACTCTTTCGCCAGAGCCAATTTCGGTAGACGACAGGGTGCACCACGTGCAGGTGAGGATAGCTTTGGCTCTAAAGATCGTAGTGAGCTAGTTACACCCCATATATACTTATCGTCATCATTATTGGCCCTACCGCCAAGCTAAAGCCTATTCCCATTGGACTTTTAAAATTACCATTGCAATTTTGACCGCAAATCAAAATACAGCTTAGATTTATGGAACTTGTATCGAGCTTAGCTGGAAGAAACCCTGGAGCTGTACCAACTGAGCTGAGTAAGTCTGTCAATAAGTAAATAAATTAATAAATATTTCTAGACAATTTACACAGCGCAATCTAGTCCCAAATTAAGCACAAAGCTTATGTTATGGGTACTATACAAGTGATAAATATACTTAAATACAGTTTTTTCGTAAATGCACACTTTTAATACATAGAAAACACCCTGACCAAGCCGAACAGACATGTTCATACACACAAAATGTTTGTCTTGTGCGAGAATCGAACCCGGGAACTCGGAGTCAAAGTGGCCATTGCTAACCATTCGACCACCGAGCTCGTCAATAAATTAAAAAGTAAGACCTTTTCTCGAATCAAAATATTCAATGGTAATCGGCTTCGGCTTTGGTGGTAGGGCCTGTTTCCACTGCTGGCCCTAAAGGAGGAGTGCACAACACTACGTCTCCCCATGCGTGGTCTTCACACCACGGATTTATAAATATCTAACACTATAGGGAACCTAAAACAATGGCTCCACATATAATATCCAAAATGCCGCATCCACTGAAATCTTTCTCTTCATAACACATCTCTACATTTCTACACTCAATTATGGCTGTACGAGCTCAAAATAATTGTTTTTACGTCGCCTTCCACTTACCAGAACAAAGTACGGGTATTTTCCTTCATTCTGATGTTTGCTCAGCCAAATCTGCGAGTCTGTTGTTTTTTTAAGGCGCATTATGTTAACTGTTTATGTTAATTGAGCTGAATTTTTAAATTTACTGCATGATTAAAATGATACTAACCACGGGAATTCCTTTGAGGGTTGTTGTATTCTTGCGTGGTGAGTGGGATCACCAAGAAGGAAAATGTTGCTGCGTTGGCAGCGTGGGTTGCGATGCTTATCTACCATCCGACCTAGTAAAAAAAAATAGCCTCAAAATGACGTTGGGCTATTTACACATTAATTTCTCGATTGACGAGCTCGGTGGTGGAATGGCTAGCAATGTCCACTTTGACTCCAGGGTCGCGGGTTCGATCCCCTCACAAGACAAATATTTGTGTGCATGAAGATATCCGTTCGTCTTGGTCTGAGTGTTTTCTATATAATATGTATATATTTACAAAAAATCCACAGACCCTGCAGTTCCCGCAATCTTCGGAGACATTGAAAATTAATTTAAGAATTTATTCTTAAATTCATTTTCAATGTCTGCTGTAAAACAAATCTTGCGAAAATAATTTTTATTTTTTTTCAATGTCAAAAATATTTTTTTTCACGCTCGTAAAGGCACACCTACAGGACACAATTATAAACCAATTTCACTCGGAGAGGTCTCAATCGACGCGCAATCTATCTTCGAAGATGTGTTTTCCTCATTTTTTGATATATGTAATAGTAATTTTTCAATTAATTACTTACTAAAAAAATATTTTTTTCCCCAATTTACAATTTTCAAAATTTCTCAAAAGCTATCCAGCCAATTTTCAAAATTCATTCACTATCGGATCCACAATTAAATTCTGAACCCGAAGACACTTGTTCCATGGCGAAATCTCAATTATCCTCGGAGATATAGTGAAAATAGCTTATTGGCCGAAAAAGATTTAAAAGACATTTTCAATGTCAACATTTTCAATGACAAAAAAATAAGTATATTATCAGTTATCAAGTACCCATAGTACAAGCTTTGCTTAATTTGGTACTAGATGGCCGTATGTAATGTGTCCAGAAACATTTATTTATTTAATTAATTTCTACTTAGAAGGTTCTGGATTTCACCTGGGTCATTCCGACCCATTTTATGGCTCAGGTGTCCTATATAGCATTTTTCTCCAGCGCTTCGACCTAATACAATCTTTTATTAATATAGATGTAATATCCTCGCTGTGCGATCCACGGAAGGCCGAAGTAATAGAATTTCAATATTTTTCTTGTTACGCCAAGCCGAAGGTCTATAAAGGTCTCTGATGGCTACATTATTTAGATCTCGGATCCTGCGTAGGAGCTACGAATCTTTATGAATATACTCGTACCTTATAAAATATTTATGTCTCGGATATTTTAGTAATTTGATGACATACTAAAATTAGAATAAAGCCATATTAACGTTCGCAACATAAAACATCGCTCGCGCGCCGCCACTCCCACTGACAACGCAGCATCTTCTTTCTTTATGTTGACCTCGCTCACTTGCAGAAACACAATAACCCTCCAGGGAATTGTTATTTGGCTGCGGTGTTCTGTGAGGTTGAGGTAAATTCCCCAGTCAGGTAGCTTACAATTACCTCTCTTTTCGCCAGAGCTTCGTTTATCAGTCAGCAAGGTGCACTGCGTGCAGGTGAAGTTGGCTTTGGTTCAAGGATGTTGATGAACCACTTACACCCCAAAAAATTGTTATTCAAATTCAAATTCATTTATTTCAGCAGTTATAGATGAGGTAATTAAAGCATGGACGGTGTGTAGTCCAATCCCTCTGTCCAAACCAGAGACGTAACCACGAGAGAGCAGGGAAATCCTCTGAAAAAGTATGCAGCTTACCAAGATGTGTGGCTGCCGAGGTAACGGGCTATTTACCTTCAATTGAAGACACAACAAAAGCACGGCTCCGTGTTCACAGTAGTTCTGGTTGCTCCAACCACGGGAACTGTCGGAAAAAGAGCAGAGATGCGAAGAATCTCTAGGCCAAACCGGGCTGCCAAACCAAACTGACCCTGACTACTACCAATCTGCTTGAGTGCTTGGTTGGTTTACCGAGCGCGAGAGCAATGCGGTTAAAGGTCCTTTTTTTATTTTTTTATACTACGTCGGGTGGCAGACAAGCATTCAATACGGCCCCGCCTGATGTGAAGCGGTTACCGTAGCCATATTAACGCTCCCAACATAAAATATCGCTCGCGCGCCGCCACCCCCGCTGCCACCGCAGCATCTCCTTCCTTTCTGGTGACCTCACTCACTCGCAGGAACACAACAGCCCTCAAGGGAACCGTTATTTGGCTGCGGTATTCTGTGAGGTGGAGGTACATTCACCAGTCGGGTAGCTTACAATTACGCTCCCTACCTCTCTTTTCGCCAGAGCTTCGTTTGTCAGTCAGCAGGGTGCACCGCGTGCAGGTGAAGTTGGCTTTGGTTCAAAGATGTTGATGAACCACTTACACCCCTAAAAGGTCCTCTCGTCTGGTTGGTTTACTGGACGAGAGACTCGCAATCCTATGATATAACCGGAAGGTTGGTGCACAGGGACGCATTAGCTGTCAGCGGTCAGTTGACCCTTACTACTTAGAAGGACACTAAGACACTAGGTGCATTTCGAAGAGCTAACGCAGTATACTAGGAATGTCTCTGTGCGACAAGTAACGAAACGATACCCTAAGAAAAAAGCCAAAGTATATATTGGCTACCAACTCGCTAAATTTAAATGGCGTGGGACGGACTTCTTAGTCGCTGGAATGATGACAGATTAAGCCAAGAACGCGCTTGCTCCATATCTCATCATTTCGGCGGCGAGACGAATGAAGACCCTGGGAAGAGGTGTCGGTAGATTATCAGCCAGATATTCCGACGACTTTATGAAGGTGCCAAGAGTAACGTGGATGAGAGACACGGTGAGCCGCGCTTCATGGTGTCAACAAGGAGAGGCCCCTTATGCCCAACGGTGGGCGAATACTCGCTGTAGAAGAAAAAGGAGTAGCTGATGCCCATCTTTGGAGCCAAAGCCAACTTCACCGGCAGGTATTGCACCCTGTTAAGCAAACGAGGTTCTGTAACAGCTTTACAGCAGCTGGGCTCACTTTTTTAGCATGTGGCATCGTAAAGAAATTAACTGTTCAGTGCGGCAAATATGCTGTTTCCCATGTATCTCATTAACTAGTTTCTTTAATGGATTTATGTTTTTAACCGACTCCAAAAAAGGAGGTTCTCAATTCGGCTGTATTTTTTTTTAATGTTTGTTACTCAATTACTCCGTGACTTATAAACCGATTTGAAAAAAACTTTTTTTATTTGAAAGAGTATACATCGAGATTGGTCCCTTATTTTTTTCATCATCATCATCAGCCTGTATCTACATACATAAATGTAGAGGAATTTTTGGAGTCGGTTTTTTTGTTAAAATTATTTTTCATCATTTTCCTCAAAAAATTTGAGATACCACATCGTATTTTATATAGCTTCCTCATTGAACACGTATCTTCAGTCCAATATTGTTCTAAAGCAGTGATTCAAAGAACATTTCGACCCTCAGACCTCGTAAAATGTTATGAGCAAATTTTTCCAAATATCCTCCATGGTTATGTGTTCTGAAATGGCCACGCAATTCTTTTTAAACTACGTCGAATGGAAAATAAATATACAGGCCGCCAGATGGCCGGAGCCATATTAACGCTCATATAATGATATATCGCTCGCGCGCCTCCACCTTCGCTGCCAACACAGCAACTCCTACCTTTCTGATAATCTCACTCACTCCCAGGAACACAACAACCCTCAAGCGAATTGTTATTTGGCTGCTGTATTCTATGAGGTACTTCCTCATTCGGGCAGCTTCACATTACGCAATGTCCTACCTCTTCACCCACACACGTCACTTACCTCAGAACAACTTATACGTCAAATGTTAAATCTCGATGTGTTAGTAATTCCTAATAGGCAATAAATTGAGTTCTAGACTCGATCCAGTCTGAACAAACGGTGCTAATTGGACGTGCAACGGGGAGAAACTAAATAAATAGGTATTAAATATAGAAAATTCAGCTTCACGGTTCAAAGTTTAGACTGAAATTTAAAGGTTTATGTCACGAATTTCAGGATTTATTAAGATAAATTGACGGTGCTAAACAAATTTTCAATTTTCATATCTTATCTATTTGCCATATTTATTTTTATGAAAACAACATTATATTATTATATGTTATTCTGAGTGTCAATGTCAACAATAATGACATTTTTATGCTAGTCATTCATGCTAGTAGTAATGTATAATAATGAAAACTTACGTAAATTGTATTAATAATTTTATCTAATCACATACTGAAACTTAGAGATTAAAAATCTAAACACAGAATCTTAATGTCAGTCTTTTACGCACAAGACATCAAAATAAATTTTAAAAGTTACTTTTCGATACAGCTCTTCTATGGACAACTGTATCGAAAAATAACTTTTTCTCCATTTCGATACAGCTTCAGCCCTGGTTACTGGTTACTGGCTAAAGGTGATACTACTCCCCAATTACTTTTACGACAGTGGTTTCATAGTAAAGTTATTCCATCGAACGAACAGAAACATCTTCTTTGAACTTGTATGGTCTCGTTTTATGGGGGCATCAATGGATCAAGTTCAATATTGCCCCCATATCTGCAGTATAATGTATACTTGCAATTCTACGGATTCCCTAATTTAATATCCCAGGTATTTTAAACAGGTTGCAATGCAAATGCATTGCAACGTTCCAAAAATTTTCTACACAATCTGTGAACGCGGCGCCGCGCAGCGCGTCGAGCATGCGCACCACACATACTCCATCTGCAAATGGATTTATAAGTAAGAAATGAAGCTGTTAAATTAACTTCATGGTTTTATTTAAAATATTATTATCATCTATTTCATGAGATTAGATAAAGTAGTGTATGAAACTGCAATTAGGTCTTAAAATACTCGTGTGGTCTATTATCACATTCGCCTTCGGCTCATGTGATAAACTCACACTCGTATTATAAGAACCCTTATTATGCAACAGTTTCATAAACTACTATTAATTAATGACATGATATTTATAATATAACTGTAAATTTAATGAATATGTACTATTTTTAATGACATGTATATTCATGATGCTTGTTATCAGGCGTAATACTCGGTACTATATATTAAAATGACCTGTAAGAAACTGTATTAACAGATAAACGGTTTATGATTTGTGATTAGTATTAAATAGATATTTTGGGGTGTAAGGGTGCGCGGTGCACCCTGCTGACTGACAAACGAAGCTCTGGCGATAAGAGAGGTAGGGAGCGTAATTGTAAGCTACCCGACTAGGGAATGTACCTCCACCTTACAGAATACCGCAGCTAAATAACAATTCCCTTGAGGGTTGTTGTGTTCCTGCGAGTGATTGAGGTCACCAGAAAGGAAGGAGATGCTGCGTTGGCAGCCGGGGTGGCAGAACGCGAGCGATATTTTACGTCGCGAGCGTTAATATGGCTACCGTAAGCGCTTCACATCAAGCGGACCGTATGCTTGTCTGCCACCCGACATAGTATAAAAAAAAGATATTCCTGGACAAAGTAGGTACTCACTGTCCGTCCCAAACCTCAGTATAAGTACATTATGGCCACTCCCTGCCGCTCGTGTCGACCTCACCTCCCCCCTGAGACACATCTGGAACAACGGACACTATGCCTACTGCTAATGCGACTCTGTTCACCAACCTTTCGGTTATATAGTTCGGCTATCGGGTATATAGTAAACGACGCGACATTTCTATGAAGTAGCCGGGGTGTGCAAAACTAAGCATGGCTTGTGTTTGTGTATTGGTGAACTAATAATTATACAAGAAGCTTTTTTTAATACACATATACAATTTATCGGGATGTATATAGGTTTTCTACGATCTCAAGAGCCAAAGCCAGCCTACCTACACGTAGTGTATTCTGCTCATTTACTAGCGTAGTATAAAATCCTAGATAACTATGTGTTTACTAACGAGGCTGTGGTGAAAGAGACGTAGTACTATATATATATATATATATATATATATATATATATATATATATATATTATTATATACATATATATATTTATATACTAGGATATATATATACGAGATATATCCTAGTTACCTCACGGTATTCTGGTAGAGATAATTCCCCAGTCGGGTATATAAATCGGCTAATAAAAAAAAGAAAGAAATGAATAAATAATTAGTATTTATTAGCATCTAACATAAAAATTTAATACAAAGTAGGTACTGCGACAAAAAACAGACGCTTTCATGCGCCCATACGTAAGAGATGCGTGTCAATGATGGGCAGAGTGCGGGCTAGGTCCAACGTCGCCCTGGAGATGATATCAGATAGGTTTGACTGCCCCTTTATCCGCCACTGCTGGGACAGATATGTCGGTCACAGTGCCGGATAGAGGTTTGATCGCCAGAATGTAATAAAACGATGGACTGCTATGCCTTGTTTAGTAGTGCGATACTTAATATGTAGAGACTAGCTAGCGCCACACTGCGACTTGACAGCAGTAAAATATAAGATGCAATAATTCGCCACCATCACACAAACCACGTCACAAACCTTCCTGGTAGCTCAGTTGAAAGAGTACTCGACCGGTCATCGAGAAGTCGTTGGTTCAAAATCCCACCTAGGCAGGAGAGGTGAATTTTTCCATGTTTAAATTATTTAAATAAATTAAATATAAATATTGTCAGACAAATTACACAGCGCCATCAAGCCCTAAAGTAATCGAAGCTTGTGTTATGGGTACTAGACAACTGATAAACATACGTAAATACATTTTTTTTTGTAAATACACTTATGATACATAGGAAATACCTAAATTATGACAAACAGACATATTCATGCACACAAATGTTTGTCTTATGTGGGAATCGAACCCACGAGCGTTGGTGTCGAAGCCGCGTCATTGACCGCTACGCCACCGAGTTGATAATATAAGCTATTGTTTCGTTTCAATGCACGGTATGGGTAGGCCTGAAATAAACGAATTTTGTGTTATTTTATTTTTATTATCATACATTCATATAAAGTTACACATATATAGCATTATTGATAGGAATTAAGATTTTATGAAAGCTTCACTTTATTTAAGCACAAGAACTTTCCTAAGACATCCACTTAATTCAAGTTTATCAAAGATTTTATACCTCGAGTATTAGATTAAGAGCCTGCCATTAAAGCGCGGAAGGTACAATGAAATTGCTTTAGACTTACCCAAACAATGCCTTATCGCAACTTTCGAAGCTTGATAAAAGCTCCATTAAAACTATCCAAGGATTAGTCAAGGTTGACTTGTGGATTATGCGAATAAGGGCCGATTTTTCAATCATCGAATAACTTAACAAATAACTAACTAGCGAATTAAAATATCCGACTGTTTAACGGACGGATAAAATTGATTGAATTTTTCAATGGTCAGATAACGAGCTGACAACTATCCAAGGTTTTTAATTGCTAAGTTCACTCTGATTCTGTACGAGCGAGAAGTACGCATACGTTCTTACGTGTGTTAGAAGAAGACAAAAAAAGATTGACATTTGTTTATTTGACGTTTAATCATAACCTCTAATTTCTATGGATCAATCAAACTATTATGCACTTTTGCTCATTCATTAGTGGTCGTGGTATTTTCTGTGGTGATTTTTACTTGGTGGGTTTCGGTTTTTGCCAGCAACTTTTTATCGCAATTGACAATGAAATCAAAAAAGGAGAGAATGTGCTGCTAATTTTAACAATGTAGAAGTTCAGTTGTTAGTAAGTTTAGTGGATAAATATAAACAAATCATTGAAAACATCAATATCAATATAATCAATAAAATATCAATAATCAATCGAAAATATCAATAGTTTGGAGAAACAAGAAATAACCTCAAAATAAACGTCAATGAAAGGAAGGTTGACTTGACGTATAAATACGTAATCTAATGATAGGGTTACCTTACCGAACGAATAAATTTAAGAATTATTTTTTTACGGGCTACTGGATCAAGGTTTTTGGAGCCTATCTTTAGTTTTTCGTTTCTTATCTGGCCATCAAAGAGGCAAATAGATTTATTCTCCAGATAAGGGCGTTATTCGCCAAATAGAGCCTATCTGACGATTGAAAAATGCAATATTTTGTTATCTGTCAAATAAACACTATCTGTCTGTTTATCTGAGGATTGAAAAATCAGCCCTAAGTTATTTAAGCAATAAGTTTTAAAAATATCGTAAGTAAAATCGTCGTGTGTTGTGTGGTTCCTGATGGGGATTCTTCCAGAAGACAAGCTATAATTATGACCATTTTTTTTATACTACGTCGGGTGGCAGACAAGCATACGGCCCGCCTGATGTGAAGCGGTTACATTAGCCATATTAACGCTCGCAACATAAAATATCGCTCGCGCGCCGCCACCCCCGCAATCGCAGCATCTCCTTCCTTTCTGGTGATCTCACTCACTCGCAGGAATACAACAGCCCTCAAGGGAACCGTTATTTGGCTGCGGTATTCTGTGAGGAGGAGGTACATTCCCCAGTCGGGTAGCTTATAATTACGCTCTCTACCTCTCTTTTCGCCAGAGCTTCGTTTGTCAGTCAGCAGGGTGCACCGCGTGCAGGTGAAGTTGGCTTTGGTTCAAAGATGTTGATAAACCACTTACACCCCAAAACTTTATTTTCAGTTTGCTATGTGAGGGTGGCTTTCGTAAAGGTACCGTGGACCACATACATATATTGAAACTATCAGGGCAGAACACCACAGAGTACAATTTGCCGTTCTGTGTGGCTTTTGTATATGTATCTGGAGAGGTAAGCACACAAGTAGGTGGATATAGGCCGGTCGCAGTACTATTTAGTCCAGCAAAAGCACTTGAATCCGCAGTGTACACCAGTATATACTCACAGACCAGGGAGCAGCTATCGGATGCTCAACATGGATTCCAATAATCTGTTGTGTTACATAACTAAAATTACATCTGTGATGGACAGTGGAGGGCAGGTCGACATCGCTTACTTTTACTTCAGAAAAGCATTACTTTTACTACAAATACACCACGTCTTAAGCTGTTTTCAAGGGTTATCAAGAATCGTTTTGCTCGACGCCTTGTCAGGAGTAAAATCGGTCAGTTCTTCAGTAAGGTTTTGTCACCTTTTTGGAAGTACAAGACGACCAAACTCCTGGTCAACGCATATGGTGTGGTTCCATTGTGAATGACGGAATCAAACAGATGTTGTAGTTCCTTTACAATCGGAGTTCGTCTAGCTTTCAACAGTTCTGTTATAATTCCGTCCTCACCGGATCTGGGGCAGTGGGGCCCTACCGGCTAAGCTAAAGCCGATTCTCAGCGGATTTTTTGAACGCAAATATCAAACTTCAGCTTATCTTTGAACTGAGGGGCAATTCTCGTAATTAAAATATAGTCAAAATTCAGTTTCGATCCAGTCTCAATCCAGTCTCGATCTTACAAATGTCAAATTTGGTATTCTCGTAACACAATATGTAACTTCAAAATTAAATTTAAGCGGGATTATATCGAAATATGAGTGAAAATTAAACAAACTAAGAATGTTACTTTGCCAACAACAAGAATTGATAATATTTAATTAATGAAATCAAGTATATAATTTTAGTCAATTCACAATTCAATCTCGATTCGGTCAACTTTCAATCTGCGTTCGTAGAAAAATTACGAGAATTGGCTTTCTGATGTCGCGTCGGGTAGGTGAAATTTAGATGATGACCATTTAAAGACCCAGCGTACACGATTAATAAATTTATTATTAAAAAAAATAAGTATCGGGTTTACAGTGCCCGGCTGATAAGTTTGGTTCCTCGGTCCCGTACTTCCCTGGCGAAGGTGGCTGAAGATGGATGCGGGCTCGGTGGTGTAGGGACGTGGCAGCAGGGGACCTGAGTGCTCGGTTTCAAGTGTTATTTTATTCTTCTTACGATGTATCTAATTCTTCTTAACTTGTATTTAATTCACCTATCGAGGAATTCCTGTATTTACGTGATTTCGGTTTCAAATGTCCTCCGCGACTTATTACGTAAGTACCGCAGTGGCGGTAAACAAGTAGCAAAGAAAAACTTAGATCACATAGGTATATTATATTCAAAGAGATTAAACTGAGTTATTATTTCTTTAAATTTTGCATGTACGAACTATGCAAAGGAATACGTCCATGCACTATGCTAGTCTGTGTGTCGTCTGTGCGGTTGAAAAAAGTGGTGTGGGGTCCGAGTATCGGCTGTTGCCGATGAGCTGTCTTTGCTCCGCCCATAAGATCGTACGATGTTTGTCTAATAGGGTACCGTGTGACGCTCAAGAAAACCATTAGCAAATACGTTTTGGGCAATTGAGTAATACGACTATTATTATTTTTAATTAGGTTATTTATACTTATTTACTGTGTTTTAAATTATTAATTTAGTGATTTATTTTTCATTGTTTATTTATTATTTCGACGATTGTAAATATTGAAATAGACAACATTTTGTTCATAATATTAGTTAACAATTAATATTGCCATGAATCAAATGTGACTCATTCAACTCAAGACATCAATTAATATTTAACTTTAGTTATTGAATTGAGTTATGTAATCCAATTCATATCTTTTTTATTTATTTATTTATTATTTATTGATGAAAGCTTCGCTTACTTTGGGGCTAGATGGCACTGTGTAATTTGTCTGACAATATTTATTTATTTATTTATTTTAGGTTAAATAACACAAAACCGTGTTATATATAGTTTTATTTTAAGTTTAGTATTATGTATTTTTATCTAATTATGTTTTTATATGGAATTTTATTAAAGACCGATATTTTGTTTCAAAATATTCGATGGTAATCGGTTACAGCTTCGGCGGTAGGGCCCAGGCTCCCATATCTTATATATATGAAACAAAGTCGGGTTTGTTCGAACACTTATAACTCGAGAACGGCTCAAGCGTTTTTCATTGTTTTTGATTGGACTTGTCTCTGTCCCGAATAGCAGAATAACTATTAAACACATTGGAAAATTGACGAAAAAATAAAATAAAAGAAAAAACATTTTCCCATACAAATAGTGTCAGTTGAAAAATGATTGACATATTTATTGGTTGTCAAATATAAAAATGTGAAATCGATGGGTCTCTCTTTTCTGTCTCGAAAGTTGTCTGTGATTTGTTTTGAAAATTGAAAAATGTGAAATTGATTGGGGTGGAAAGGCTTGGTCCATGGGGTCCGAGCGCAAGAATCAAATCAGAGTAAAAATCTAATGAAATGACAATTTGACAAAATCACCAAAACAATAAAACAGATTTCAAAAATAAAACAAAATTGTTCGTTTTTTTTTTATTATAAAATTAGGAAACCTTTATTTTTAGGAAATATTCCGTTTTTATGCATACGGGTCTTCCCTCAACCGAAAGGGTTCAGAGCGTATTCCACCACGCTGCTCAACCGCGGGTTCGCGGAGGCCAGTGTTTTCAGGCCCGGTTGTTATCATTTAGATGACAGTCATTAAGAAATGATAACAACCGGGATCGACGGCTTAACGTGCCTTCCGAAGCACGGAGGAGCTCGAGATTATATAAACCCATCCATGGACAGGTTACGGTCGTCGTTGCTTAACTGGCGTATTCAATTAGATTGACACGCGCAATGACGCTATCGAGCCTTCTCTATTATTTTCTATTATTCATTGTATTAATTCCATAAAATCATAAATTAAGTTCACCTAATATGTACCACGACATTCATTGACTGTTAGGCGGTACGAAGTTCGCCGGGTCAGCTTGTATTATATACATATATAAGATCCCATATTACATATCCCCATGTTGATATCTGGAATGTCTTCGGTTCGGGTTAGCGGGGCTCGGTGATCACTTACACGAACAGCTAAAGTAGGGAAAGGTGTATGTGCAGCATAAAGTATGCCATAGAATCTCTCCACCTCTGCGAAAATCTCTTACACGAACTCACTCACTCATCACTTACACGAACAGCCAAAGTAGGGAAAGGTGCATGTGCAGTATAAACTATGCCATAGAATCTCTCCACCTCTGCGAAGATCTCTAGATTAGAAGACACTATTCTACCATCCACTGACTTGAGCTGATTAGCCTTTTCAGAAGGCCAAAAAATTTCATTTTTATATATCATCATCATCAGGTCATTTTAGTCTCTACAGGAGCACGACCCTCTCTCGTCCGTCCCAGACAGAAGGAGGATTTGGCCTACACTCCGCACGCTGGCCAGACGGATTGGGGAGGCCTGATCGATGTTTTATAATGTATTTCCCTTAGTCGCCTTCTACGACGTCCACGGGAAGAGACGGAGTTATTTTATTCTAGTCTGCCGGAAACCACACGGCCAATCTATATATATAAAAGAGTAAATCACTCACTCATCACGAAATCTCAGAAACTACAGGTGCTAGGAGTCTCAAATTTTGCAAGGGGGTTCCTTTTATGACGTAGGTGCTCACTAAGACGGGAATTTGGAAAATTCAACCCCTAAGGGGGTGAAACGGGGGTCCAAAGTTTGTATGGGGAAACAAGATTAGTTGAACTATTTTATACGAAACTTTTCACGAGCTCTTCTGTAGATAAATGAGTAAACACGTGTTTCATGATTTTTCAAAATTCTACCCCTAAAGGGGTGAAATGAGGTGCAAACGTCTGAAAATCGACATGGGTATTGATGTAATGGTTTATCGGGTCGCTGATTCCGAAAACAACAACTATTTTATAATCTAACATAATCGACGTGACACAAAAGCACGCCTTAGCAAAAGTTGTTCACCCTGATGAGCATTTTTTGTTGAGGTATAAAAATTCAAGATTTGGAACCATAATGGTTCAGCTAAACTATAAGAAATATAAAAATGACGCCTTAGCAAAAGTTGTTCAGCCTGATGAGCATTTTTTGTTGAGGTATATAAATCCAAGATTTGGAACACCTGATGCAGAACCATAATGGTTCCGGTAAACTATAAGAAATATAAAATTGACGCCTAGGACAAAAGTTGTTCAACTTGATGAGCATTTTTTGTTGAGGTATAAAAATCCAAGATTTGGAACACGTGATGCAGAACCATATTTTTTTTTATACTACTTCGGGTGGAAGACAAACATACGGCCCGCCTGATGTGAAGCGGTTACCGTAGCCATATTATCGCTTGCAACATAAAATATTGCTCGGGCGCCGCCACCCCCGCTGCCAACGCAGCATCTCCTTCCTTTCTTTCTGGTGACATCACTCACTCGCAGAAACACAACAACCCTCAAGCGAATTGTTATTTGGCTGCGGTGTTCTGTGAGGTGGAGGTACATTCCCCAGTCGGGTAGCTTACAGTTACGCTCCCTACCTCTCTTTTCGCCAGAGCTTCGTTTGTCAGTCAGCAGGGTACACCACGTGCAGGTGAAGTTGGCTTTGGTTCAAAGATCTTGATGAACCAGTTACACGCCATAATGGTTCAGCTAAACTATAAGAAATATAAAAATGACGCCTTAGCAAAAGTTGTGTTTTTATGGTTTATCGGGTCGCTGATTACGAAAACAACAACGATTTTAAAATTCAACGTGGCTAACGTGACCATCATCCCCTATTGGGGTGTGATGGGGTTGAAATGTCTATATATCAATATATGTGTCGTTTCTTCTGGTTTTCGGAACGCCAATCCATACTAATATTTTAAATGCGACAGAGTGTCTAGCTGTTACCTCTTCATGCTTAAATAGCTGGACCGAGTAAGATGAAATTTGGTTCAGAGATATCTTGAGTCCTGGGAAAGGACATAAGATAGTTTTTGTCCCAGAAATTACCTATTATTGTTGTTTATTGTAACTGTAGGGCGGTTCTATGTTCGACTGTATGTATTTTTTTTTATTCAATGATTTCTCCGTCAATTGTACAGCAAATTTAATCATTCTTATTTGTTTGAGAGGATACACTCTCCAGGTGGTTTCATATTAAAATGAATGTTGCTAAGCGCAAAACTCGAGAACCGCTCGACCAATTCTGCTAATTTTTATTTTAATATTTTCGTTAAGGTCTAAGGAAGGTTCTTATGGAGAGAAAAGCCATAAAAATAGCGAGGAAAATAAAACAACACTTTCTACCCGTGCGAAGCCGGGGCGGGCAGCTAGTATCTATATATATAAAAGAGTAATTCACTCACTCATCACGAAATCTCAGAAACTACAAGTGCTAGGAGTGTCAAATTTTTCAAGGGGGTTCCTTTTAGGACGTAGGTGCTCACTAAGACGGGAATTTGGAAAATTCAACCCCTAAGGGGGTGAAACGGGGGTCCAAATTTTGTATGGGGAACCAAGATTAGTTGGACTATTTTATACGAAACTTTACATGAGCACTTCTGTAGATAAATGAGTAAACACGTGTTTCAGGATTTTTCAAAATTCAACCCCTAAAGGGGTGAAATGAGGTGCAAACGTCTGAAAATCGTTATGGGTATTGTTTTTATGGTTTATCGGGTCGCTGATTCCGAAAACAACAGCTATTTTATAATCTAACATAGCCGACGTGCACAAGAGCACTCCTGTGGGGGTGCGATGGGGTTGAAATGTCATAATATCAATATGGGTGTTGATTCTATGGTTTTCTGAGACGTCAATTACGAAAATGGCATCGATTTGAAAACGTGGACACGAAATTTCCATCTCGGTATAAAAATCCAAGATTTGGAACACCCTGATGCAGAACCATAAAGGTTCAGCTAAACTATAAGAAATATAAAAATGACGCCTTAGCAAAAGTTGTTCAGCCTGATGAGTATTTTTTATTGAGGTATAAAAATCCAATATTTGGAACACCTGATGCAGATCCATAATGGTTCAGCTAAACTATAAGAAATATAAAAATGACGCCTTAGCAAAAGTTGTTCAGCCTGATGAGTATTTTTTGTTGAGGTATAAAAATCCAAGATTTAGAACACCTGATGCAGAACCATAATGGTTTCGGTAAACTATAAGAAATATTAAATTGACGCCTTAGCAAAAGTTGTTCAACTTGATGAGCATTTTTCGTTGAGGTATAAAAATCCAAGATTTGGAACACGTGATGCAGAACCATAATGGTTCTGCTAAACTATAAGAAATATAAAAATGACGCCTTAGCAAAAGTTGTTCAGCCTGATGAGCATTTTTTGTTTAGGTATATAAATCCAAGATTTGGAACACCTGATGCAGAACCATAATGGGAACCATTATGGTTCTGCATCAGGTGTTATATAAAAAATTTAAAATTGATGCCAGGTAAACTATAAAAAATTTAAAATTGATGCCTTAGCAAAAGTTGTTCAACTTATTTGCATAAACAACATGGTGTTTACAATAAATTATAGTTTAAAAAAATAACTAAAAAACGCGCCATAATAGCAAATAGAACTAAAAAAGCTACTTAAAAAAACAATAAATAGTTTAACAAAATATTGATTGTATTGTAAAAAAATAACCGCGCAGTGCTACTTTTATTCTTAACTGCTATAAGTTAGACGCAATCGTTTTATTTATTTACAAAGGTAACGTGGTCTATTTAGTCAGTTTATTATAGACGTGTACGCTAAAATTGAAATGGATCGATTGGTATTTATTCGCACAAACCAGAAGAATGCGTGCATTTGCGGGACGCTATGTAGAGAGATTTTGTGATGCAAAGTCTTTTAAACAACGAGGGGTTTTTCTTAGATGCTTCAGGAGGGACTGGAAAAACATACATGACGAGAGCAATCCTCGCTGAAATCAGGCGCCAAAATAATATCTCACAGCAGCATCGCCAGGTATTGCAGCCATATTACTTCTAGGAGGTAGGACGCAAATACAATGTTCAATAATAATCGATTTTTAAAGAACGGAAACACTGACAAGCTTTGTGACACGAAACTGTAACAAAGCGAAAATGTTTCAGGATTGCTGTCTAATCGTTTCAGATGAATGCGAAATGGCCAACAATAAGGCAGTAGAAGCTGTAGATAGAACTTTACGTCTCCAAGAGTTTTCAGAAATATTATTAAAATTTGGGGGAAGATCTCCTTCCTGAAGTAAAGTCAATGTTTAGCAGCGAATTATGTATAATTGAAACTGAGATTCTCACTGGGAGTGGTACTGATGAAACTGAATTTATTCCGCGTATACCACTCTTCCTTCTTACGGCCGTGTGGTTTCCGGTAAACTAGAATAGAATCACTCCGTTTCTTCCCGTGGATGTCGTACAAGGCGACTAAGGGAAATACTCGTACATTATAAAAAATCGATCAGGCCTCCCCAACCCGTCTGGCCAGCGTGGGGAGTGTAGGCCAAATCCTCCTGTCTGGGACGGACGAGAGAGGGTCATGCTCCTGTAGTGGAGACTAAAATGACCTGATGATGACGATACAACTCTTCTCCAACAATTTTCCATTTTAATCTGAAAATCGTCATGGGTGTTGTTTTTATGGTTTATCGGGTAGCTGATCACGAAAACAACAACGATTTTAAAATTCAACGTGGCTAACGTGACCAACATCCCGTATTGGGGTGCGATGGGATTGAAATGTCTATATATCAATATATGTGTCGTTTTTTCTGGTTTTCGGAACGCCAATCCATACTAATATTTTAAATGCGACAGAGTGTCTAGCTGTTACCACTTCACGCTTAAATAGCTAGACCGATTTAGATGAAATTTGGTTCAGAGATACCTTGAGTCCTGGGAAAGGACATAAGATAGTTTTTGTCCCAGAAATTACCTATTATTGTTGTTTATTGTACCTGTAGGGCGGTTCTATGTTCGACTGTATGTATTTTTTTTAATTCAATGATTTCTCCGTCAATTGTACAGCAATTTTAGTAATTCTTATATGTTTGAGAGGGTACACTCTCCAGGTGGTCCCATATGAATAAAAAATTCTGCTAATTTTTATTTTAATATTTTCGTTAAGGTATAAGGAAGGTTCTTATGGAGAGAAAAGACATAAAAATTGCGAGGAAAAGAAAACAACACTTTCTACCCGTGCGAATCCGGGGCGGGCAGCTAGTTTTATATATACAGTTAAAATATTACAGATCTACAAAACGTAAACTAGTGAGATATACCTCCCGCTGAGATTACGCTTAGGGAAGAAAACTACCGCCATTATGTGCCACCCGACGAGCTTTTTATGGGATACTTTTTACTTGAGACCGCAACATGGATAAGTTTCATTGCGCTTTTACATTGGATGTGGCATTTTATGATGGATATCATCACGTCTTGTTAACATCGCGTTCTTTTCGGTTTCATTTCTTAAAAGTTCTTAATATCATCTGATCAGGGGACATTTTCTAAGACTATAATAATAAATCCATATCCAGTCGGTTATCCAATCATCATCATCATTTTAGCAAACTCCTCAGGTCGTCTACTGCTAGGGCTCCCCATAGACTTCCACAATTACTTATTGTTTCAGTAAATGTTTTGTTAAAATAGATATTATAAACCACCATTACTGACGGCCGCCATACTGGATTAAAAATGGCGGAATTTAGGAAATCATACCTTGTCACGAGCACTAAAGAAGCGTACCAAGTTTCAACTCAATCCACCAAAGAGAAGTGGGTAAAATTTTACTTAAGCGATTAGGGTCGGCAGGGTGTTCCATGTGCTACCGGTTTCGGCTCGTGTATGACAAAGTAAGTGTATGGAATAGAGTACAGTTTGCAACTTCAAGTGAAAAAATATTACGAGTCTATCTCTGATATATATTCTTAGAATGCAGTATTTATTATTATTTTAATAGTTGTCTTGGTTAACTTGCCAGAATATTATATATATTTAAAAAAATGGAAAAACTCACCTCAAATTCGCCACTAACACAAACCTTCCTGGTAGCTCAGTTGGAAGAGCACTCGACCAGTCATCGAGAGGTCGTGGGTACAAATCCCACCTAGGGGGTGGAGGTGAACTATTCCATTTTTTAAAATATTTATAATAATAATATTTCTTTAATCTTATCCAAAACTCGTCATACCTCCTCTATCCCATTGACCTAGCAGTAAAAATAATAAGGCACTCAACCCCGTCGTGACCGTAAGGCGGGGTTCAGTAGTCACGCAGGCCAATCAAGGTCACTCCGAGGACAATTGTTGACCTTAAAGCTCGTTAGGTAGGGTTCGGGTAGTTGTTATCTTTGGAAAGTGCATTATATCGTCCACTATCTGAGGTTGCGCATTTTATCCCGTTTAATCTGTAGCTATAATATATATTTTAATATAAGATATTTTTTTTATATGAGACTGTTATTGTACCAATACTAGTACAGAACCACAGTATAGATAATAATACCGTATGGCCACTCCCTGCCGCTCTCTCGTATCGACCTCACCTCCCCTCTGAGACGAATCTGGAACAGTTTGTATGGCGCCGCACGCATACGCGCTCATTCACGCGTTGCACAGACGCCATTGCTTATGTAGTAGTTACCGATGCGACATTTGTATGGAGTGGCCGGGGTGTGACAGAACTAGAGTAGAGGGCGGCCTTATCGCGATGCGATTTCTTTCAGGCTAGGTACATATAGTGTAGATGACAGATGCAGAAGGTAGGTGGCCCAGTGTAATCAAATTAAATGAAATAATAAGCTGATGAAGTAGGTTTCAAAAATATAATAAATCATATATATATGCGTATAAGTATATATACATACACATGCTTACAGGTAGGCGCTATGTGTGGAGTCAAAGCAAACTGTACTTTGTTTGTTTATTTGTTTGTTCAACTTTATTGTATATAAAACATAAGTGCATAATATACAAAAATCATTACACAGTACGCTTTTTAAAACATTTTCTATCACGAACTGTGCAATTGTGGAATCAACTTCCCACAGCAGTATTTCCAAATAAATATGACATGGGAACCTTCAAGAACAGAGTATTTTTTTTCCTTAAAAGGCTGGCAACGGATCCGTATTGTTGCTGATTTCTATGAGCGGTGGTGAGTACTTTCCATCTGGTGACCCACTTGGTCGTTTGCCCCCCCTCTCATAAAAAAAATAGTTTTTTTTTCTTCGGGTTGCAGCCACGCATACGGCCCGCCTGATGTGAAGCGGTTACCGTTGCCATATTAACACTCGTTCATCAACATCTTTGAACCAAAGTCAACTTCACCTGCACACGGTGCACACTGCTGACTGACGAACAAAGCTCTGGCGAAAATAGAGGTAGGTAGCGTAATTATAAGCTACCCGACTGGGGAATGTACCTGCACCTCACAGAATACCGCAGCGAAATAACAATTCCCTTGAGGGTTGTTGTGTGCCTGCGATGGAATGATATCACCAGAAAGGAATGAAGGAGATGCTGTTGATGCTGAACGTTGGCAGTGGGGGTGGCGGCGCGCGAGTGAGCTACGGTAACCGCTTCACATCAGGCGGGCCGTATGCTTGTCTCCCACCCGACGTAGTATAAAAAAATATAATAATAATAAACCATGCGGAAGAATTCACCACTAATAGCTACTATAAATTATTACCCATTCGTCCGTACTTGATGACAAATCATACAGTATTAAATCGATTATTGCCAATAACATGAATGCCTTTGACAATTTATACAGCCAATTAAGTTGTGATTGGATTAGTTGGTTGAATATTGGTCATGTAATGCAACGCTCTGAGGATTTGCTATATTTGCCATAACTCAACTCAACCATTGCTAAATTAACCAATACTCATCCCACTGGGATACACCCTTCAATGCACAGAGCCATCGATGTTATAAATATTATTGATATGGCATTAGGCATCAATCCATATTTTTTATTTTTATTTTATTTATTTATTGCAACATTTACAGCTATTTTTACAGGTATCAAACCTAATACAATAGTGTAACAACCTTTTTTCATTATATGTAACTTAATTGTAACTTATTACAAACAGCGCTACGTTTGTGAATTCATTCAGAGAACACGAAAACATATCAATTCTTTCCGCTATTTCGTTCAGAGTGATATAATCATATATAATATATTTATAATATATAATATAGTTATAATCATCCTATTGGAATACGGATCTCCCTTTAATCGACTTAATGCATACACCACCACGTTGCTCAACTGCAGGTTGGTCGGGGCCAGTGTTTTCAAGTCGCTCAAAGGCCACTGACTTTGCTTAATGACTTTTAATGAAAATAGCCTGGACCGACGGCTTGACGTGGCCTGCGAAGCGCGGAGGAGCTCGAGATAAATAAACCCATCCATAGACAGGCTACGATCGACGTTGCTTAAGTTGCGTGATCGATTAGACTGACACGCGCAACGACGCCATCGAGCTCCTCTTAAGATATGGCATACCCATACTAAATTGCATTATAAAACGGTTCCTGTCGCATGTGAGGCAGAGTATACCTGTTCTTAGTATCTTGGCATTTTTAATTAATTATTATCTCTTTCTTCGCTGAGTGCCTAATCGGCGCAATGGCGTCTCTTTTTATTGCAAAAATATTAATTAAATTTATCTAAACTACTCGTTAACATTAAGTATTATTGTATACTTTCGTGAGATATTTAACCTTTTTTGCTTTATTTACTTTATCAACATAAATTGTGCATTTTCGTAATATAGTAGATGGCATTTTTATTTATTCCACTCAATTGACGAGCTCGGTCAAATGGCCCACTTTGACTCCGAGGTTGCGGGTTCGATCCCCGAACAAGACAAATATTTGTGTGCATGAACATGTCTGTTTGTCTTGGTCTCGGTGTTATCTATATTTTATATGTATGTATTTACAAAAAAATACGTATTTAAGTACTATCAGTTATCTAATACCCATAGTCCAAGCTTTGCTTAGTTTGAGACTAGATGGCCGTGTGTAATTTGTCCTGGAATATTTATTTATTTATAATTGTTAAAAACGTCAGCTTCGTAGGCTTGCTTGTTCAGACTAATTGCGAGGCAAAACAATTGGGGTATTTATCAGGTGTACGTTTTTGACGCTTTTGGCATATCTATTATTTATGACATCATTGCATGAGCATATTCAGTTGAACAAATATGTTCTTTCAATAATTATGTTGCCAAGCCTACGTCACGAATTCGGTGGATCACAAGACAATTAAATTAAAAATTAAAAAACTACCGACCTACTCAATCCCTTTCATTTGATAACCTTACTGAGTTCAAGTCAAATTCCAAAAGCTTCCTACTCCTACTAATTTCTTTGTGATTAAATTCGTTGTGAGTTCCAAGGCAGCCGTAGTTTTACCCCCAGGACTGCAATGGACTTCATTGTTCATTGCCTTTTTTGGCGGTCGCCGCTGTTAATCCTGGCTACACAGGAGACACAGTGGTGGGAATGTGTGGTGGGCCCAAAAATAAAAAAACATACTGAGTTATAAAAAAAATATATTTAATAAATTTAATTCGCAATTTTGTGGGCTACCACAAAATGGCGAATCAAATTTATCACACTATCTGTGAAAGTGAACACTATCTGTGAGTACTATACACTATGATAAATTTCAAATCATCAATTCTAATAATGGCGAATTTAATTCAATGAATCATCAATTCTAATAATGGCGAATTTAATTCAATGAATTAAATTCGTCATTATTAGAATTGATGATTTGAAATTTATCATAGTGTATAGTATTATACTAGTCAAACGCTTTCATTTGATACCCATATTGTAGGGTTTGTAAAAATGTATGTAATTCGTCATTTTGTGGCGGCGGCCATGTTGGACCGATTTTCATCAAACATAGCTAAGAACACTCCGTCCGAGAACATCCGTTCGAGAGTGTGTACACACATATGGGCGCTACATTCGCGCGCGAATTGCGGGCGTGAATCGCGGCGCAAACCGCTGCGCGAATCACTCGTGAACTCTTCTTGGCTCCTCATTCGCAGTGTTCAAAATTGTGTTCACAGTATGGTTCGCGCGCTCGACGAATATGGACGAAGTTGTTGCTTCGACAGGCCTACTGCTGTGTGCATTTGCATATTATAATATAATTATGTATACATTAAAAGTAAAAAACAAATTAAAAAGAAATTGAAGAAACGAAGATGGTGGATCACGAGTATTCATCGTAACAGAACAAGGTTTGTAATATTTTATTCAGTAACACGCGAATGTGGAGTCTGTCGTGTCTAAGCAGCTTTCGCGCGTTCGCAGGTCCTTTGACGCGGGCCAAAAAACCGACAAAAAGTGGTTAACAAGGTGCGAACCCGCGAAAAAAACGCGAATCGACTCCACATTCACGCTTTCACGCGTTCGCGCATGGTCTCCGCGTGTTCGCGCGCGAATATAGAGCGCCCAACAGACACACACACACAAACACGTCAAACTTTTAACACCCCGTCGTTTTTGCGTCGAGGGTTAAAAATCTGTCATTTTCCATACAAAATACACATGATGATGATGATGATATAGGCGATCTAAAATCACGTCATTACATTTGTCGCTAAAGAAGATAGCATATTCTACCATAAGGACATCGAATGACATGAGACATTATGGGGTGTAAGACATTTTTACATATTATGGGGTGTAAGCAGCTCACTCGCTACGATCTTTAGAGCCAATGCCAACGTCACCTGCACGTGGTGCACCCTGCCGACTAACGAAAGAAGCAAAAGAGAGGTAGGGCACATCGTATTTGTAAGCTGCTCGACTTGGGAAGCTCCACCACCTCACAGAATACCACAGCCAAATAACAATCTCTTTGAGGGTTGTTGTGTTTCTGCGAGTGAGTGAGGTTACCAGAAAGGAGTTGCTGCGTTGGCAGCGGGAGTGGCGGCGTGCGAGCGATATTTCATGTTATGAACGTTAATATGGCTACGGTAATCGCTTCACATCAGGCGGACAGTATGTCTGCCACCCGATGTAGTATAAAAAAAATATACGGTCATAGGCGAGCAACACGGCACTAAAAGTTGGCTACAAAGCGCTTACTCAATACCTACATTGTTACTTATAAGTAAACAAGAAAAGGAAAAGAACGTGAACATGTGTGTTCACTGTGGGAACTTCTTTCCTGTGGGAAAGCGTTTTATCCAAAACTTTTTAATAAAAATTTTTATACTACGTCGAGTGGCAGACAAGCATACGGCCCGCCTGATGTGAAGCGGTTACCGTAGCCATCAAAAAATCAAATCAAAAAGTTTATTGCAGTTTACATGGACAGTAATTGTAAATAATGTTGGAGTTCCCTTTTAGGCAAACAAGATGCCTGTATTAGGAAACTCCGCTCTTCCTTTGTAACATCTTCAGGTACTGTCTGTTACAGTGAAACACACCTTACACTTATTATAACTAGGTATTTATACATACGTATTTATGTTCATATTATTAACTATAATTATGTTTCTATTACACTTTTTTTACAATAAACAGCAAATGTTTATATATATATTACTACTATGCTTCATTTTACAATACCTTGTTACTGTAATCCTATTCTAATTTACTTATCTATTCATTTATTTATTCATTCAATCACATATATGCATATATACATACATACATATACACATACATATACACACATATATACATACACACACATATACATACATACACATACATACACACATACACATATATACACACATACACATACGCATACATACACACGCATTCACATACATACATATCATGATAGCAGTTTCTACAATATTTCACATAATAAGTTTATTCCATGCTGTTATCATGTACAATTCATCGAGCAATTTCGGCTTTTTTGCGCACTTACCTCGCACAATTCAAAAGACTCTCCGTCTCGTCGTAGTCTAGTAATTTTATCCATTGCGTTAGTGCAATTTTGCATTCAAAATAACTTTTGGAATATATCTCAACTTTACTATTTACCTTATTATATAAATTACTAGAAATATGGGCATATTGAGAGCGAGCAAACTTAGTTTTAGCTATTGGGACTGGTACGACGGTAAATCTTTTACGTCTTCTCGTGTTTTCAGATATCGGGACATAGTTTATATTTTTATGCTTATTTAAGATTGTTTGCATCACATATAATCTCCGGATGGACAACAAATCACATATTTGATAGAGTGTATTGGTACTGAATCGCTGTTTCTTGAAGTACATTACCTTTAACAGAGCTCTCTGAGCTCTTTCCAGTATCAGAAACCGTGTTTTAAGAGCTGCACCCCATACAGGTATACAGTATACAATCAATGATTGCACCAATGCCATGTAAATTTTATTTAGCAGTTTATTTGCAGACGTGTGACTGCCCGAGGTAGATCTAGGGATGATATGTCGTAGAGATTTGAACAGCCAAATGAACTTTCTAATCCTCAAAGCCAGTTGTTCAATTTGTGGGTACCAAGATAATCTCTGGTCAATTATGACTCCTAAGTATTTGGTGTCTGTTACCTGACTTATACTTGGACAGTCGCATTGAGTATCAGTTACATCACTACACTCATGTATTTTAATTATTAAATTGTGTTTAGGTTGTGATTTGTTGCTCATTCCGAAACAGATGAAGTGCGTTTTTGAGGTGTTTAGAGTAAGAAGATTGTTTTTAAGCCAGTAAGCAACTTGGGACATACCTTTCTCAGTTTTAGATATAGTGTCTAGCCAGGAAACACCGGTGAAAACAATGGCAGTATCATCAGCGTAGGTAAATATTTGAGCATTGCTAAGGTTCATGTTACACAGGTCGTTAATATATAAGGTGTAATTGAATCAGACGCAAATATTTTAAGGGCCATTTCTAGTACATAAATAAAGGTTATTGGTATATTTTATTTTTATTTCTACACGCTAGATTTCGAGAAAACCTTTAAAACAATACGACCTAAAAACCTGTAAATAATCACTCTGTAGCAGGGAACTCGATTACATTGCCCACGCACACACCGACAAAATATTAATTTATCAATGAAATCGACAAATGGCGCCCGAGTCTTTACACTTTACCGAGAATTCGTGTCTAGCGCATGCGTAGAAAGGTCCTTTCTTGCACCGTTGATTGACTGACCGCTCCCACCCGCTCTGAACGCGCCTGCGCAGTGGCGAGGCGTAGGTACTAGGTACCGCGCAGCGACGTATGCACTGTATGCACGTTCGCCATTGTTTTACATATCTCGATAAGTGCGCATCGTTCTCGTGCCGTCCTGTGCTCACGCTACGATATCGGTAATCAATATGCCTTATGGTTTCACAAACCAGGAGTACCAGCAAATGATACTATGTTACCACGATGCTGGAGAAGTCCTAACGAGGGCTCGAGATCTGTATGATGAGCGGTACAGAAGAGTATTGAACATACGGACAATACTCGGTGCGGTCCAGAGACACCGAGAGAGCGGCAGTTACCAGCCTCGTCCCGACGCGGGGAGGCCACGACACCCTGGGCGGCGCGAGGAAGAGGTGCTGGAGTTCTTTCGCCGCCATCCCGTGGCGAGCACCGCCGACGCTGCGCGTGTTTTCAACGTGTCGCGGTACTACGTTTGGAAAGTGCTGCGGACTGAATGGGGACTCGTACTTGAGGTTCTTGCAGCATGATCTCCCGGAGCTGCTGCTGGAAGTACCTGTGTGGGACCGTCGTTGGATGTATTTCCAGCACGACGGAGCACCGGCACATTACACCAGACGAGTGCGAGAATACTTAATTCAGGAGTTCCAGGGGCGTGTGATTGGGCGTGGCAATATCATCGCCTGGCCACCACGTTCACCTGATCTTACGCCGTTGGATTTTCACGTTTGGGGTAGGGCCAAGGACCTGGTTTATGGGAATGATGGTCATACTATCCGCACGGCGGAAGAACTACGTACGCGTATTATCAGGGCTTTTGATGTGATAGCCAGTGAAACTCAAGTGCTCAGTTCAGTGCGCAGACACGGGATCGATCGTGCTGTACAGTTCATCCACCAAAGAGGAGGTCACATCCAACATTTGATGTAGTGAAGTGAAGTACGCAAGTGGCCATTGTAAATAATCTGTGTAAATAACAATGAATTTTAACTTTTAACCACGCTAAGTTAATACAACAATTTTTTTGTAAGTACGGGGTATAGCGGGATAAGTACCAAAGTATTATCTAAGGGGCATGGAGACATTTTAGTAACGAAATAACAATTACTACATACTTTAACCTACTAACACATTTTGTCACAGCATTTACTTATAAATTGACTAATAGTACCTATGTCTAGCTACAAAAATCAAGTTGTATTAATTTGACAGTCCACAGCCTGTAAAAGTGTGATGGGAAGTTAAAATTCTAAAAGTTAGATTTACATTCGAAATGAGAAATAAAAATCGAATCCAAACACGACATATCTGGTGTTATTTTTCCAAGAGTATACTAGTGTGCTAGATATCCTGGCTACGGCGTCAGCTCATCATATTACCACCGTCGCATTGTAAGTAGAATCTAATACCGACAAAATGAATCCAAACACGACACATCTGCTATTATACCACCCACTACCGATATTAGTTGCATACGACAGCTATGGCTGCTTCGGTCGTCTCTGCTCAAATTTCCTGTAAATTTGACTTTCGCAAAATAACACTTGAATCAATTAACTAGATAAAAATAAGCTTTTGTGTGCCACCATGATACTTTCCGTAGGTACCTACTAAGGAGTTTGCCTTGCGTTAGTTAGTTACACGTTTTTGTAGGTAAGTTAGTACTTACTGAACATATGTTGTATAGAAAGAAAAGTTAAAGGCTATTTATTACACTAAGATTTTTTTCAAAAAAAATCAAAAATAATACTAATAATAATAAATATTGTCAGACAAATTACACAGCGCCATCTAGCCCCAAAGTAAGCGAAGCTTGTGTTATGGGTACTAGACAACTGATAAACATACGTAAATACATTTTTTTTTGTAAATACATACTTATGATACATAGAAAATACCCCGACCAAGACAAACAGACATGTTCATGCACACAAATGTTTGTCCTGTGTGGGAATCGAACCCACGAGCGTTGGTGTCGAAGCCGCGTCATTGACCGCTACGCCACCGAGCTCGTCGAATTTTTGAGGTGTAAGTTCACAACAATCTTTAGACAAATCCAACCTCACCTGCACGTGGTGCACCCTGAGCCCAATAATGAGGTGACTATTATTTATGAGGGGTGTGTGAGTTCACAACGATCTTTACAGATAGACGAGGTCGGTGGCGTAGCGGTCAATGACACGGCTTCGACACCAACGCTCGTGGGTTCGATTCCCACATAGGACAAACATTTGTGTGCATGAACATGTCTGTTTGTCTTGGTCGGGGTATTTTCTATGTATCTTATGTATGTATTTACAAAAAAAAAATGTATTTACGTATGTTTATCAGTTATCTAGTACCCATAACACAAGCTTCGCTTACTTTGGGGCTAGATTGCGCTGTGTAATTTGTGTGACAATATTTATTATTATTTATTATGGAGACAAAGCTAACCTCACCTGCACGTGGTGCATCCTCCGACTATTTTTTGAGGTGTAAGTGGCTCACAATGATCTTTAGAGACAAAACTAACCTCATCTGCACGTGGTGCACCCTGCCGACTATTTTTTGAAGAGTAAGTGGCTCACAACAATCTTTAGAGACAAAACCAATCTCACCGGCACGTGGTGCACCCTGCCGACTATTTTTTGAGGTATAAGTTTACACAACGATCTTTAGAGAGTTCCTGCGTTGAGAGCGCGAGTGGCGACGCGCGAGTTTTGATCTGCTGCTGTAACAGCTTCACATCAGGCGGGCCGTATGCTTGTCTGCCACCCGACGTAGAATAAAAAAAATGTTGTTAGATTAGTAGTAGTATCAATTACCTTGCCGCACCCGAACCGCAACCACCACATAAACTCATATTCATCCCACTATTAGGATACGGGTCTCCCTTTCAATCGAAGGCATTTAAAGCGTACTCCACCAAGCTGCTCAACTGCTGGTTGGCGGAGGCCAGTATCTTCAAGCCCCACATGCCACTTACTTGGCTTTACGACCATCATCTAATGACAACAGCCGGGAACGATGGCTTAACGTGCCCTCCGAAGCACGGAGAAGCTTGAGATAAATAAACAAATCCATAGACAGTCAACGTTGCTTAACTTACGTGTTCGATTAGACTGACACGCGCAACGACACCATCGAGCTCCTCCGCACCCGAACGCCACCGACAAACTAAGATTTGAATTCGTCCGATTCTTCGCGCGCTAAGCTACCATGGGGAGGGATTGGATTCTTAAATTATGAATGACTGTGTAGTAGGTGATAGTAGTGTGAGTGCGCGGCTAACTAGTGTGAGTGCACGGCTAAATACAGGCTGATTTTGAAAATAATATTATAACTTTGTTAGGAAATTCAAAAATAAAAACTAGCGTGTAGATTTTTATTAAACTTTGGTAATCGTGTTTCTCTATCATAATTATACCATCCCTAGAAATATTTGCGTCTGATTCAATTACACCTTATATATTAAGAATAGTGTTGGGCCAAGTACACTTCCCTGCGGAACTCCATAGGATACTACAGTGAACCCACTGTTGCAATGCTCTAACTTAACCCTCTGTTTCCTGTCCATCAGATAATCTTTGAAGAGAGATAACTGCTTTCCACGTATGCCTATTTTATTAAGTTTTTGTATAAGTATAGGCACAGAGACAGTGTCAAATGCTTTTTTCAGATCTAGGAATACTGACAGGCATTTTTTACCGCTATCCATTTGGTCAGCTAATAACGTGATCATTGATGTTACTGAATCAACCGTAGAGATACCTTGCCTAAAGCCAAACTGATTGGGGGATAATAAGTTATAAGAATTTAGATATTTTAGAAGTCTGTTGTTTAGTAATTTTTCAATAATTTTAGCCAGGACTGAGATAACTGAAATAGGCCTATAATTCCCAATGTCATCTCTAGCACCTCCTTTAAAAACCGGGGTAATAATAGTTTTTTTTAATGCAGATGGAAATGTACCTGTTTTAAAACACAAATTGGTCAGGTATGTCAAGATAGCGTTTATGTCTTTACTTATATATTTAATATAATTAGTTGGTATATTATCCTCCCCGGGGGCACTATCAGACTTAAGGCTCATAATAATGTTGTTAATTTCTTCAGGGTCGGTATCTAGCAATACAAATGAATGGGGTACACTAGGCAATTGATTTATGTAGGTCTTTGTACTACCTTCGGTTACCGTATATTTTATGTCATTTGCTAATGTTTGACCAATGTTAGAAAAATAGTTATTTATATAGTCTGCCGACTCAAGAGGAGTTGATTTTAACGAAGTCAGTTCAGAGTTAGTTTTATTAATTTTATTTGTGTACGTTAAAGATTTGATATTTTTCCATAATAGTTTGTTATTATCTACAGAACCGGCTAATAACTTTCTTTCATGTTTACGTTTTAGTTTTTTTATTATGTTATTGCAGTAATTTCTGTACCGAGCATAGGTTATCTTTTTGACTTCGTTATAGGGGTCATTACGAGATTCTCTTTGTAACTTGTTGCGGTTTTTAATACATCTTAAAATGCCCTCAGTGATCCATGGCTTTAATATTCTTTTGCTTCTAGGTATCTGTGAAGTAATTGTGTTTTGCTTTAAAGAATTTGAAATTTTACTAATTAGACAATCTGCTAACAAATTGGGGTCATTAAAAGACAACAGTTCCGAGAGATTATCATTTCGAAGTGTTTTTAGAGCATTTTCAAAGTCGATTTTTTGAGAAGTCTTCGCTGCTGTTACTTTTATTTTAATTTTAGATATTGACAAGAAGGTTGTAAAGTGATCAGTTAAAGTTGTTTGCAGTATGGCAATTAATGCCTTACTCGTTTTGTTGTCTATATTCATCATGATGTGATCAAGACAGCTATTTTCTCTAGTAGGTAGAGTGTGGCCTGTGAGAATGCTATGGGCTGATAACATATTGAGATAGTTGACGCGATTATTATATTCAAAGGTTTGCTCTTTCGTTTTAGGTATTAGATTAATATTGATGTCACCTACAATTACTGTATTTTTTGTAGATTTGAAAGTATCGAGATGACTGTCTAGAGAACCAAGGAAAAGATCCGTATTTGTATTTGATGGTGACCGATATATACACAGTATGTTATAATTCAGTAATTCCACTTGCAAACAGGATGCTTGCATTAGCTTTACCTCTGTTACCTTGTGATTTAATGCGTCATTTATATAGACGACTACACCGTCATTTTGGTTTAGCAAATGTGTAGTGAAATATGAATTATAGTTATTTAGTTTTGGTAAAGGTTTATTAAGATCTAGGCGGCATTCCGTCAAGACTATGATATCTGTGGTAAAATCTAGAGCAGATATGTTTACCAAAAAATCATCAAAGTTGCGATAAATGCTTCGAATGTTTTGAGCAATAATGGTGAAATCTAAGATGTTCTTTGTGTAGTGTTTGCTGAGATCACCAAGTTCGCACGTAATAGACTCTGCAATCTCCAGCTCATCTACGTAGTTTATTGTTTGCACTATGTCTCGATCAGCCATAACCAACACAATTAAAAGCGTCAAACGTTATACACAAGGAGTTGTATACAAACCGATGAAAAAGAGTATGTAATAGTGAGTATGTAAAATGAGTATATAAGAGTATAAACGCTTTATGTAGCGAGCGTTAAAGATATTAACGCTCGCTACATAAAGTAACGCTCGCGCCGCCACCCCCGCTGCCAACGCAGCATCTCCTTCCTTTCTGGTGACCTCACTCACTCGCATGACCTAAGCCATATTAATGCTCGTAACATAAAATACCGCATTCGGTATTCGTGAGGTGGAGGTACATTCCCCAGACGGGTAGCTTACAATTACGCTCCCTACCTCTCTTTTCGCCGGAGCTTCGTTTGTCAGTCAGCAGAGTGCACCGCGTGCAAGGGAAGTTGGCTTTGGTTCAAAGATGTTGATGAACCACTTACACCCCATAAGTTCCACCAAGATCACATGTTCATCCCACAGCTAGGATACTGCCCCCTTACCACCATCTCTTATTGCGACTCAATAACTGAATAGATTGCTTATTCATAGCAATGAATAAGCGACTCTATTTCAAATGCAATAGAGTCGCTTATTCATTGCTATGAATAAGCAATATATTCAATTATTGAGTCGCAATAAGAGATGGTGGTAAGGGGGCTGGTCTCCCTTCAATCGAAAGGATTTAGATCATACTCCACCACGGTGCTCAACGGCGGGTTGGCAGAGAAACGACAATATACAATGGAACAAAAGTCGGACTTAAAGCTAAAATAATTATTTACCAGCACACCTTGTGTTGTGTCAGGTTACGAGTACGAGATTATCTGTGGTCGGGTTGACTTGACAGATGACAGCTAGCAGCAGTTATGGCGCGTTAACATAGAAGTACTTGTGAAATTATTATTGTGACGCTGATATTAAAAGCTAAGTAACTAAACGTGGTTGTTTCATTATTACTACACCTTGGCTACTACATATAAATGTCGCGTCGTGTCGCCGCCTGCGGGTTGTTAAATCAACCGTTAAGTACCAAATACTGCTATCTACCTACATCTTTTCTTATTTTTAACCGACTTCAAAAAAGAGCAGGTTCTCAAATTGACTGAATATTTTTTTTTGTATGTATGTTATTCGATATCTTTGCGAATTGTGAACCGATTTTCATAATTCTTTTTTTATTTGAAAGGGTATGATTGCAAGGTAGTCCCATATTCACCAAGTGAGGATCTGATGATGGGATGTCAGGGAAATCAAGGGAAACCCTTAAGTTTTATAAGCATGTATGGTCAAATTCATTTTTATTATTGAAAGAGTAATTGCGAGGTGGTTCCATATTCATCAAGTCAGGGTCTGACGATGGGATCCCAGAAAAATCGAGGGAGACCCTTAAATTTGCCCTATGGTAGCCGGCAGAATAAAATTTTGCTACTCTATTGCTCTGCGCTGGATGTCATACAAGGCGACTAAGGAATCTTGTGTCACGCGATAACTTTTCTCCCGGAAGATGGGCAGCAGCATCTGCCGGGGTATTCCACCAATAAGCTGCGCTCGCCAACTGAAGTCGGTTTCAATTTTTTTTTAAATCAACTTTTTAAACGTTAAAAACTTATACCAAACTGCGTGTTTCTTGTATTGACTGTATGCGAAAATCTGCAAATAAATCAATTGATTCTCTTTTACACCATATCTTTTAGTTTCGTAACATTGCGTCTTATTTCAATGCATGCTTTGTTCAAAACTCATTCAAAATCAAACACCCCGTATCAACCGATCATCAATTTCATACTCGCAAAATTGATCAAATAAACACACACTTTTATATGTCGTCAATTTCGGTATCAATCAAATTTAGAAACCTTTGTGAGCAGAAATGTCATCGAAATAAATTCACCGTTAACAATAAATGAATATTCAAATCATCAAGTATCAAAAGGGTTGCTATGTAAATCACTTTATATAATGCTCTTGTAATATTGATATTTATAATTCAGTTCTGCGAATCTAATCATGTATTATATTTCATGACTTTCAAATGTTTATTGACGCATAACGTTGGTTGGGACTGCAATGGACTTCACTGTTCATTGCCTTTTTTGGCGGTCGCCGTTGTTAATCCTGGCTACACAGGAGACACGGCGTTGGGAATGTGTAGTGGGCCCCCGTTTCGAGTGTTCGGATCACCTCAGTCAACTCACCGACATGTATATTTTGGGGTGTAAGCGGTTCATCGACATCTTTGAACCAAACCCAACCTCGCCGGCACGTGCACCCTGCTGACTGACAAACGAGACTCTGGCAAAAAGAAAGGTAGGGCATATTTTTAAGCTGCCTGACTGGGGAAGTACCTCCACTTCCTAATGTCGCAGCCAATTACCATTTCCTTCAGGGTTGTTGTTGCAATGAACCAAAACGACCTTATGCATTCAGCTAATGCATCTCTGTGCACCAACCTTTGGGTTATTAGGCAATTTGATCTACACTACTTTGCGTGCTTCCGCCACCAATTAGGCACAAACCAGGCGTGTTAGACCTCGGTCCGCAGTGAACGTGTTAATATTATACAAAATATGCTCGTATGAAAGGAGTTATTTCTAGAAAAACTGCGTATTGTCTGTACAAAAAACAATTTTACTGTTATAAAAAAGACAAGAAAAAGTTGGGTGTCATCAGTCATGCTGTGAGTCTCGATCTATAAAACTTTTCCCATTTTGTCGACCCCCAAATTTGTTACTGCCGTTCATTCTGAATGAAAATGAAATTTATGTTTTGTTATTTCACATCTGCGTTTTGACTTGGCTTGAATTTTCAACAACAAATTCGCTGCTATTTTAAATTATTGCGGTTGCAATCATTTTTGGAAGTAATAGCTGTAAAATTAAGTTTCTTTGTCTGTTATCTTTACTGGGAAATTACGTTATTTTTCTTTCAACTCATTCTTTCAACTTATTCAAAAATGCACAACGTTAATGTTCAAGTTTTCACTTCTGCCGGCACTCCCGGAATGCAACCCGTTTTTTTAAATGAGAGGGGGGCAAACGTGTATGTGTGTCTGATGGAAAGCAATAACCAGCACCCACGGAGATCAGCAACACCAAGGGGTCGCCGATACGTTGCCAGCTTATACTTTCTTTGTTTCTTTCTGATGACCTCACTCACTCGCTGGAACACAACAACCCTGAAGGGAATTGTTATTTGGCGATATTATGAGAGGTGGTGAGGTGTTTCCCCAGTCGGTCTGTTTATAAAATACTATACTCTTAAGATGTCGCTTATTTCGACTTTCGAAAGGCTTTTGATATAGTGGATCGTTTGAAATTTGAATAATACAGATATCTACTGACATTCCCATCAGCTAAAAAGGGATTTATGAAAATTCCCACAGAAAACAGGGATACGCGCTTACGAAATCGCGGGCGCAAGCTAATAAGCTATAAAAAATGGGGTGTATCCGTACCTATGCCTGTATCAAGGACACGGCCGTGTGCTGTATGTGAATACGTTATACGTATGCCCTAAAATTATCTCAAAATGGCAGCGCTTCTCCCTTCCCCGCACGCGATGTTCCATAGTACTTACTTTTTTTTTTATAAATAAATATTGTCAGACAAATTACGCAGTGCCATCTAGCCCCAAAGCAAGCGAAGCTTGTGTTATGGGTACTAGACAACTGATAAACATACGTAAATACATTTTTTTTTTGTAAATACATACATGATACATATAAAACACCCAAACTAAGACAAACAGACATATTCATGCACACAAATATTTGTCCTATATGGGAATCGAACCCACGAGCGGTAGTGTTGAAGCCGCGTCATTGACCGCTACGCCACAGAGCTCGTCAAAATTACTTAGCTTAATAAATTCTTTGATCCTTCATCTATCCAGTGGTGTGATTGAATTTTGGATGGAGATGATAGACTTGTTGCTGCAACACCAAACTGTATCTCCCGATTTTGTTATCATTCGTTTGTTTGAATTGCCTCCCTATGGAAGCAATTTTAAAGACAAAATCCACAGCATTAGCGATAAGAGATAGGTTATGACAACAGTTATCTTTTATACTACATAAAAAAAAATACTAAAGTGGTTTTCCTCGATTCCTAAATTACTTCCCGAATTTCTGTCTGGAATATAAAGTACAAAATTATTGTTTTTCTCGATTTTTTCGTTACTTCCCGTTATTTCTTGCTGATTCCGCGATTATATGGGACATGTCTAGAATTTTTAACACTTTATTCGACGAGTTAGGTGGTCGTTTGGTTAGCAAGGGCCACTTTGACTCCAAGGTCGCGGGCTCGATTCCCACTTAAGACAAACATTTGTGTGCATGAACATGTCTGTTTGTCTTGGTCTGGGTATTTTCTATTTATTATAAGTATGTATTTACAGAAAAAAAATGTATTTAAGTACATTTATCAGTTATCTAGAAGCCATAACACAAGCTTTGCGCTTAATTTGGGACTAGATGGCGCTGTGTAAATTGTCCAGAAATATTTATTTATTTATATTATGCTGGCTAGACTCCTTACCTACGAAATTTATAATTTTGCACAAACTTACTGTGTATATAAATAAATAAATAATATTAATAAATATTCCTGAACAAATTACACACGGCCATCTAGTCCCAAACTAAGCAAAGCTTGTACTATGGGTACTAGATAACTAACATTATACCTACTTATATACATTTTTAGGGTTCCGTACCTCAAAAGGAAAAACGGAACCCTTATAAGATCACTTTGTTGTCCGTCTGTCTGTCTGTCTGTCTGTCTGTCTGTCAAGAATTTCTGTGTCGAGAATGCGTGGAGGTATCAAGCTGAAATTTGAACTGTATACTCAGGTCTACGGTCCCATGAAGTAGTAAAAAAATCAAACTGCTAAGTTTACGTAGAAAAAAGTTACGGCCGTTTATTCAGCAAAAAACGCATATTTCGACAAACTCAAGGGAATCAAAGCCTATAGGGTACTTCCCGTTGACCTAGAACTATGAAATTTGGCAAGAAACATCGTTATAGACTACAAGTACAGGAATAAATCTCAAAACTATACATTTGTAAATAGATCTTAAAAAATAGGGGGTCTATATATTTTATAGGGTGTCGAAATTTCAAATTGAAACTACTAGTTCAAATGGGGTATCATATGAAAGGGCTTGATGTACACATTGCAAAATATATTTTATTTATTTTTTTCGACGCATTATTTCTTATCTATAATGAAAAATATCAACTTTAATAATGATACTACGTACCTACGGAACCCTCGGTGGGCGAGTCCGACTCGCACTTGTCCGGTTTTTTTTTTCTACATAGAAAACACGCAGACCGAGACAAACAGACATGTTCATGCACACAAATATTTGTCTTGTGCAGGGATCGAATCGCACAAGATCGCACAAGAATTTGTGAACCCGAAGGTATATAAGGCCAACATCGTTATGAAGGTTATCGCCTTGCTCAAATTGCTCTCTCATTCAATATTCATTCCATTTCATTAATCCGTTTTCAATCATCAAAGAACAAAAATAATTACAGCAAAAAATATGGATTTCACAAATCCGCCATAATTTTCTAGATCAGTTCGTGTTTCACAGCATTTAATGAGACTTTTATTTTGAAACTCTGCAGCCGCGTCAGTTTTAATTATTTATTTTTTAATTGCGGTCTCAACTCAGATGAAATTTCATGACAAAGTTACTTCATAACATTCTTAAATATTTAAAGCTTACTTATTAATTGACAATTTTTAATAAGTTGAGAATTACAAAACTAAGAAATCAAAACTTTGATTAAATGGATTCGTTTTGGATAACTGCTTATTTAATATTAAAAATGCAAAGGTGTGTGGTGCAATAAAGATGTGTTGTGCAGTGTCGCGTTGCGTTGCATGGCGTTGTGTTGCGTTGCGTCACGTAGCGTTGTGTTGCGTTGCGTCGCGTTGCCTTGCGTCGCGTCGCATCGCGTTAAGAAGCTACGTTAAAAAATGAGATAAGAATATTCTAAAAATGTACGTCTGTAGATATCTCGTCTAGATATGTAACTCGTTTGTGATCCATGATCACAGCGGACTCTGTTCTATGGATACATACATACAATCGTTAAAAAATAACTGGGCAAGTGCGAGTCGGACTCGCCCAGTAGCTTCAATTTGAAATTTCGACCCCCTATAAAAATATAGACCCCCTATTTTTTAAGATTTAATTACAAATGTATAGTTTTGAGATTTATTCTTGTACTTGTAGTCTATAACGTGTATCTTTTTTTTGCGTAAACCTAGCAGTTTGATTTTGTTACAACTTCATGGGACCGTAGACCTGAGTATACAGTTCAAATTTCAGCTTGATACCTCCACGCATTCTCGACATAGAGGGTCTGAACAGACAGACAGACGGACAACAAAGTCATCTTATAAGGGTTCCGTTTTTCCTTTGCGGTACCCTAAAACTACGTATATTACAATTCCTACGACCTAACGACCTAAAAAGCTCAGAACAGCCGAGTAGAAGTGATAAAACTCTGTCACAGTCTCGTAAAGAAACATCATTTTTTCGAGAATAACTTTATCATATTTAGCCAGAATATCCGTAGCATTAGAAACAAACAACTTCTACTGGAAGCATATCTTGATGATGAACCTCATATTGCGGCTCTATGTTTCTCGGAGACCTGGCTTTCCGTGGAGAAATTAGAGTTGCTACAATTAAGCGGATATACATTGGCATCTTCCTACTGCCGCAAAAACCATGAAGGCGGTGGGGTGTGTATAATGTTAAAAGATGGAATCGAATTCTGCGAACGAAGAGATATAGTCAACATGTCTGAAGAATACGTATTTGAAGTATGCGCTATCAATATTTCTAATCTTAATAATTTACTCATTATTGTTATCTATTGGCCGAATAGTAGTAGAGATCCCGATACATTCTTTAATTGTTTAAGTAAATTAATGAATTTAATTAATATAAAAAATAATAAGAATGACATTGTAATTGTAGGAGATTTTAATATAAATGTTTTAGACAACACTACTAAAACAAAAGCTCTTCTAGAACTTATGCTTTCGTACAATTTTGACCAAAAAGTTAGAGAACCAACGCGTGTAACCCAAAATAGTGCAACATGCTTGGATTTAGTTTTCACTAATTTTAAACACAAAGACATATCTGTAACTGTACAGGATAATGGATTCTCTGATCACAAAAGCGTTATTGTTGCGATGAAATCATCTCTCCAAACTCAAAGAGAGACATGGTGGATAGAAAAAAGAATTTATAATAAATCAAATATGAATAATTTTAAATTAGAATTACAAAAACTAAATTGGGATGACATTATTAAAGATGACCGTGACATTAATAAAAACTATGACTCATTTCACAAAGCTCTAACTGATATTTTAAACCTTTGTATACCTAAAATCAAAATCAAAATGAAAGATAAGACTAAAAAAAGTTGGATTACAGTTGGCATAAAAAATCTTGCAAGCACAAGCGTCTTCTAAAACTTTTCCTATCACAGACTAACAATCAATCTCTACATATACATTACAAGTCATATGAAAAATTGTTGAAAAAAGCAGTATTGACATCTAAAAAATTACATTATATCAATAAAATGAAATACTCAACAAACATCACTAAAACTATGTGGAATATAATAAAAGAAAGGACAAACAAGCTGACTAAAAGAAGCAGACAAAACATAAAACTTAAAATACATAATAAAACCTCTGAAGATCCAGTTCAAATAGCAAGTGCTTTTAACAATTTTTTCTCTGCTGTCAGCCAAAATGCAAACAACACCAGTCTAGCGATAGGGAGGCCAGTCCTTAATCCAACAGATAGTTCTTTATTTTTGTGGCCCGTGAGTATGAAAGAAATTGTCAATATTATAAGGAATTTAAAAAACAAACGTAGCTTTGGCATAGACGAATTACCGCCTGTATTAATTAAAAAATGCATTAACGAACTAGCCTACCCGTTTATGCAACTTGTAAACCAGTCTTTTCGCGAAGGAGATTTCCCAAACCGACTAAAAGTCACCATAGTAAAGCCTGCCTATAAAAATGGAGAGAAAACGGAACCAAACAACTACCGGCCCATTGCATTACTACCAACATCTTCCAAAATATTTGAGACAGCCATGTATAAAAGACTGTACTCCTTTTGTGAAAAGTTTCATTTATTCGACGAAAATCAATATGCATTTCGAAAAAATCGGTCAACAACCCTTGCTGTATATAATTTTATACAAAAGTCCTTAGAGTACATAAATGACAAAAAATATGCAATAGGTATTCTACTAGATATGAGCAAGGCGTACGATCGAGTGTCGTTTAAAATTCTACTTTCGAAACTTTATGGCATTGGAGTGAGAGGAATTGCGCACAACTGGTTCAAATCATATCTCAGTGATCGGATACAGTATGTGGAGATAGAGAGTTCAAACGCGAAAACGGGAACAACTGCGACCTATAGATCTGACGAGTGCAATATGCCAAATTCAATCCCCCAAGGCAGTGTACTTGGGTGTGTGCTCTTTTTAATATATATTAACGACTTACCCAAGGTCGTGAAAGAGCACTGTGTCGTATTCGCTGACGATATTTCTATAATGTTTCCCCATGACAATTGTACAACCCTAAATACCCGTCTCTCTAGGGTTTTTGTGGATGTACTACACTGGTTTAGAGATCACAATTTAGAAATCAATATTTCAAAAACCAAGATAATACAGTTCAGACCGTATCAAAAGTCTCCTTTAATTATAAACTTCTCCCTTGATCAAACACCTATAGAATGCGTAAATAAGTTTTCCTTACTCGGCCTAGAAATAGACACCAATATCACCTGGAAACTCCACATACAAAAGATCAAAAATAAATTGTCTCGGTTCCTATATGCATTATCGGAACTTAAACGAAGTACCGACATGCAAACGGCCCTTTCTGCGTATTATGCATATGCCTATGCTTGGCTACAATACGGGATTTTGCTATGGGGAAATAGCACCGACGCCCAGCAATTATTTATACTGCAGAAAAAATGCATACGTATTCTTGTCAACATTAAGCAAACCGAAAGCTGTAGACCACATTTTATAAATCGGAGAATCCTTACTTTGACAGGCATTTATATCATGGAAACTTGCAAGTTTGTAAGGAATAATCCAAGTTACTTTAAAACAAAAAGTGATTATAGAGAAACTTGCATAAATACACGCGGCAAAGATAAACTTATTCTACCACCTAATAGAATAAAAATGTATAATACTAGCCCACTACTTATGTCGATTAAAATTTATAATAGAATCCCAACACAGTATAAAGTTGAAACTGACAAAAAAACATTTTTGAAGAAATTAAAAAACTTCTTAATCGAAAACAGCTTTTATAATCTGGAAGAGTTTTTTGGAAAACAGTAGCATTATAATATTAATATTTTTGTCTTGACTGTTAATTGACATACTCTAATTATTATATTTTTTTTAATTGCTTGACACTATTATATTACTCATATTATTGCTAATATTATTTTAATTTGACTTTTTAACCATACTGATAATTGACATATTGTAATTATTTTGATCACATGACATTATCCTTGAAATTGAAATTGTAATTAAATTCTCTAACAATTTATGAATATATTTACATTGTTTTAACATAATTTAATTTTAAATAATTGTAGTGCCCCAACGGGGTTCCATGCAGTGCCATTTGTTTTTTAAGAAACTATTATATAAGATCATGATGTACCATGGAAACAATAAATAATTTGAATTTGAATTTGAATTTGAATTCCAGTAATATTTTTAAAATACTTCTAATGCTTTGAAGCGTTTCTTGCCTCATTAGCATGTTCTCAGATGCAATGTTCAGCATTTCGTTGAATAATGCCTTTGACTAGCATGCAAATATACTATGCGTCCACTTTTGGTTGTTTTTGAACAAAAATGCAACAGAATTTTCATCTCACATATTATTACTAGCGAAATCCAGCAATTTCCTTTGCTATTCAGGTTGCATATTTAGCATCGAGCATGTGCTTGGCTTTGTATGAGATTCCATTTAATGGGCACAAAATTTCGAGTCGTCCTGAATGTTCCGAATTTATTCTTGGTAGAACCAATTTTGCTTCCGAATTCAACTCCTAATATTTATATATATATATAGTTATAGGGGTATCTACAGACTAGACATTGTAACAAGTACACACTCAAACATACATCACATCAAATTTCATAGAAACTTCAGAAATAAAATAAACATCTTGTAGGTACTTGAGGAACCCGGTGGTGGAATGGCTAGCAATGGTCACTTTGACACACACATGACAAATATTTGTGTCCATGAACATGTCTGTTTGCCATGATCTGGGTGTTTATCTAGTACCCATAGTACAAGCTTTACTTAGTTTGGGACTAGATGGCACAGTGTAATATGTCAAGGAATATTTATTTATTTATACTTAGCACAATTATAAATTTAATAAACATACATATAAATATAGAAGTACAGAAAATATGATAATAATTAAATAGTTAGATAAACCGACTAAAAGATTAGCGTGTAGATATTTTTTTATGTAATGTTCTATGGCAGCTGCGTTATATATGCCGCGGGCGTTAGCTGTTTGTCTCCCGTGCTAAACAAGCATAAGATGCAGGTGTGATATAAAAAACCGGCCAAGTGTGAGTTGGACTCGCGCACTAAGGGTTCTGTACCATTATCTATAAAAACGGCAAAAAAATCACGTTTGTTGCCCACCTTAAATATTTGTTTTATGTTAATTTCATTATTTATTTTTAAGGTTAATGTTAAAACTAAATATTCTGTGAATATTTCAAGCGTCTACCTGTTTCCGTTATAAGCAAAAACGAGCAAAATAATCAGGTTTATTGTATGGGAGTCCCCGTAAATATTTATTTTATTCTCGACGAGCTCGGTGGTCGAATGGTTAGCAATGGCCACAAACATTTGTGTGCATGAACAAGTCTCTCATGTCTTGGTCTGGGTATTTTCTAAGTATTATAAGTATGTATTTACAAAAAAAAAAATAAGTACATTTATCAGATGTCTATTACCCATAACACAAGCTTAGCGCTTAATTTGGGACTAGATGGCGCTGTGTAGATGGTCCAGAAATATTTATTTATTTATTATATAGTATAAGTTGTGTGTATTTTAACATATTCGTTACTCGGTGTAAATTGAGTGCCAACCAAAGCATAACTCAAACCTAACCACATGGTCGTTTCATCTTTCGAAGTCACCACCTTAGGAGCTGTGTTAATTGTCCACAAATATTTATTTTATTATTTTATTCTGTTTTTTTTAGTATTTGTTGTTATAGCGGCAACAGAAATATCTGTGAAAATTCCAACTGTCTAACTATCACGGTTCTTGAGATACAGCCTGGTGACAGATGTACGGACAGCGGAGTCTCAGTAATAGAGTCGGTCCTTTAGGTACGGAACCCAAAAAAACTGTACAGAACAAAAACGTCGTGCTCCCTGCTGCCCTAAATCACTTAGTCAGGAAACTAAACCCCGAAGTCCAAAAATAACCAACTTAAAAATAACGCCGTCTGGTCTGGCCTTATACAAAGGCTGTTTTAAACCACACACAGCAAGTTTCCAAAAGTTTTAACCACAAGGTGCTCATTAGCTGTTTGGGGACAAATCTTAATTAGGCTCTATTCATGTAAAGTCTGTGGACCCTTTAAGATCTCGGTAAACTTTTTGAAAACGTACACAATATATTTCCAGGTTGTATGTCGCTTTATAGACAATCTACACTATTGTTATAAAGCTGAAGAGTTTGTTTGTTTATTTGGTTGAACGCGCTAATCTCAGAAACTACTCATTCGAATTGAAAAATTATTTTAGTATTAGATATCCTATTTTTCGAGGAAGGCTATAAGGCTATATAACATCACGTTACCACCAATAGGAGCGGAACACCAAAGCACCAATATTTTTTTCCCATTTTTGCAACATTTTGTTGCAAAAATGGAAAAAAATACATATTCATTTTGAGATTTCAAGTTACGCAACAATTACATACGACGGAATTATTCCTCTTATAAAGTTCTAAAAAAAGTCCTTGACAGCATATTTTATATATAGATAATGGTAAACTTACGCTTCACTCTCAACGCTCTGTCACACGCAGACGAAGTAGCGCGAGTCAGCTAGTTGTTTTATAAAATTTCATTACACAAAACGTTTCACATATCTTAGAATAATTATAATGAGTACAAATAAATTGAATATTTTTAAATAAATAAATATTTCTGGACAATTTTACACAGCGCCATCTAGTCCCAAATTAAGCACAAAGCTTGTGTTATGGGTACTAGACAACTGATAAATGTACTTAAATACAAAATATACTTAACTCGTAGATTTTTTTTTATGTGAGAGGGGGGCATGAGTGCATGTGGGTCACCTGATGGAAAGCAATCACCACCGCCCATAGAAATCAGCAACACCAAGGGGTCGCCGATCCGTTGCCAGCCTTTTAAGGCAAATATTGACTCTGTTCTTGAAGGCCCCCATGTCGTACTTATTTGGGAATACCGCTGAGAGAAGTTCATTACACAACTTCACAGTTCGTGGTAGATAAATGTCATATAAAGCGTACTGTAGTAGATCGCCAAATATCAAAATGATGTGGATGGATTTTTAATTTTTGGCGAGTTACAGTATAATTTTTTTAACAATATAAATTCTAAAAAATTCATTTAACATTAATTTTATATTATAATTATTTATTTTAAAGCTTATCCCTTAAGATATTAATTTTCACATAAAGAAAAATTAATTAATTAATTTTTCTTTATGTGAAAATAAAATATTTTTTTTTTCTAATAAAATAGTGGAACTCAGGGGCAGGTATCAAATCAAATAGCTCATCCGAGCACTCCCCGTGGTATAATTTATATAGAACGCAAAGAGATGCAACATCTTTGCGTGTAGAGAGAGACTCCATCTGATTTTGTTACACATATTATTGTTACGTTTTCATATCACAAAATAACAAATCATAGAATAATCAATACACAGTATACTCACTTCCAATAACTTTAACGTATAGATTTTTGTTAAAATAACGACGGTGGGAGTGCAGGCCTGGAAATTTCTTCATAATCTTTTTTTTTTGTTTTAGGTACAGACCTATAATACCGCTAACGCTTAAAAATCTATATTTTATCTGAATGTAACATTGTTTATATTTCATAATCTGTTACCAACAGAAAGTAATCTTAAAAGCAAACATCAAAAATGGTATAATAAAATACATATGACTGTTTCTTCCTGTTGCCATTCACACAACGGTAAATAAAAAAATATATTTGATTTCATAACAATGGCCGCTCGTGTTGATCCTGAAAATAAACGGGATCGTTAAAAAAGATATAAAGGTCACATAACAATGAACGCGAAAACGGAACAAGAGCGTTCACATAATTTCGCCATAAATAAAAAAAAGGAATTGTTTAAAAGTATTATTGTAGTGTGCGTTATATTATATACTAGCGACCCGCCCCGGCTTCGCACGGGTGCAATGCTGATACTAAATGTACTACAGAAGGTCTTTTCGCTTTGTCCTATCCAGTCCTTCCCCAGTTATAAGCACACGCCGCCGGCTCCGCGGCCGGTACCGCCACAGCCGTTATGTCCCTGCATTTTAAATGTGTAATATCTTCTAAACTATTCATTTAAATTACATGCTGTGAAGGGCCATATTGATCTATATTAAATTCGCAATGTATTTAAGGTACTTAATTGGATAAGGATTAATTCTGTATTGCTTAAAATCGCTTCGTAAATAAGGCATTATTTCTTTTAAAAAGCAAAGGATAAAATAACGGTTATTGTGTGTTACCACTAAGAGATAGACATATACCATCGCGAACTTTTTTGTAGACCATTTTAAGGTGAACAATACTGTACTACATTATTTTGATCTATCTCGTTGGGTTCAGCCAGCGTTTGCAATGAAAGAGCAAAAAAATGTGTTTATTTACGACATCACATTAGAAACCTCTAAATTATCAGTGTTTTTCTACTATGTTATGCATATATTATACATATAAACTTTCCAGTTGAATCACTCTATCTATTAAAAAAAACCGCATCATAATCCGTTGCGTAGTTTCAAAGATTTAAGCATACATGGGGACATAGGGACAGAGAAAGCGACTTTGTTTTATACTATGTAGTGATAATAAATGTTCCATCTATATATCTATTTAAAGCACCTCGGCATGGATATTAACTAGTTTATGGATAGTTTGTCCATTTTTTGGGCCAATATCTATTTAAGTACAAAATTCTTTCGGCTGAAATACGATTGGTAAACGATGGCTTGTATTCCAAGATCGATATTGCATATATCCTACAATCTTCACAAATTCATCGGTCGATCTAATTCCACGTGGAATGTTCAGGATCAATTCACCCTTACATCGCAAGCGACAATAAAAGAGCAGTAGAATGCAAAGAAATTATTTTCAGATGTTTGTCGGTCTGTCTGTCTAATGTTTGTATGCATAAACTACTGCACGAAATCGACGGCACAGTGTACAGTACACAGCAGGCACAGTGGTGTCGTATAGCTAGATGCTTAATACGCAGAATAAAAGCGGAGATATTTTTAATACGCTTTCATTATTCTATTTCATTATTCTTCACTTGTATGTTTGCTTGTTTGTTAGTTTGTAACCAACTTCTTTGAACTTGATTTTGACCCACTTTGAACGGTCAGATTTCACAAGAACGGATGACAATACAGTAATTTGATAAGTTCATTTTATTATCCTGGTAACGATCGCCAGGATTAATTAATTTCCTCACATATTACATCGAAAAAAGTGGAAAATAATTATAGTTTAAAAAAAAAACTAAAAAATCACGCTTTACTGATCAATCGAACTAAAAATATTTTTGAATATAGACAGAACATATAAATGAACGAAAAAGATTAGTATTGTTGTGAAAAAAGCGTGGGGCGCTCGATAAATGAAAAATATGACACAAACAGTTATTGTATAGGTAAGTATCTTGTTAAGTCCATGCGAAGGAAATCGGGGGCGACCGCTAGTATTCTATATGAAAAATAGTATAATTCTGGATAACTGAAAGTGAACTCAAATTAAGGTTTGACGTCATCCAAGTTCAGTGACATCGATTTGATTTCCTTTGGAAAGAAAAATGCCTTCGTCACGTCAAAATTCATAGCGGTTATCTCAGTCTTAAATATAATATGGTTATACTCGTCACCAACACTGAAACAATGTTCAACCTTATGTGATAAATCTTTGGGTTCAAAATGCCATGACTTTGTTTTCTAAATATGACTATTTTTGTTAAACGCTTTACTCAGATCCAAATCGCATGGATACCATTTGTGGTAAAGTTTTAGATATGTTGAAATAGTGCTAATGTGATTTGGAGCTGGATAGGCTTTTTGCAAGTAGAATGGATCTACATACCTACCTACACGTAATGAAAAGATTATTATTAAATCAAATCAAAATATCGTTATTCCTTGGATTTTATAAAGCACTTAGAAAACAGATAGATAGATGGATAGATAGATAGAAAGAATATGCATTATATATTATATATGTAAGCAAAACTTGGCACTGTGTCACAGTTGCCAAGTTTTGTACGCGCTGCCATAAACAGCTTATGGCGGGACGTCGTTAAAAACTCAGACAGTGTTATACCAGTATTTTTTAACTACTTTTTCAATAACCATACTCTGTCCCGTTCAACAACACCACAGAACCTGATAAGCAAAGGACGATATTTCTCATTAGTTCTCCCCATGCGGTGACATCTGCTTATATCACCTGGATTGATGTGGGAATCCTGTATGTGGTCCGCAAATACTGCCAATGCAGTTGTAACAGCATCCTCATCCTTTTGCTCAGGCACACCGTGGAGAAGTAAAATCTTCCGTCGGCTTCGCATTTCAAGTCTGTCAACATCTCGGACCAGAAGGGAAACTATTGTTTGGAGACTGGTCAGGATAGCAACGCTGTCAGACCTGAAAGACTTAAATTCAGCTGACAGAGAATCCAAAGTGTGTTGATTACCTGGAGATGCACAGACTGCTTCTAATTCCATATCAAATTTTGCCATCCGACTGTTTAATTGATCTGCAATGTCTTGAACTGTTTGCATAGTGGTATCCATTTGAATGATAATATTTTTGAGTTAAGTTTGTTCCAATATTATAGTTGTTGTGTATGAAGTGATTTATTGAGGAAATAATGCTAGCTGGTAGGTAACTTTTACTATGTTTGCATACTATATATATATTAAGTACATATATATTTTTTAAATTGAATAATAATTAGAGCAAATTATATATGTCTTAACTTATTTACCACGAAAACGAAAACAAATTAAATATAAGAACATGTATCTAAATCATTACTAATCTAAATCCGCAGAGTTTAGATTCAGTTTCATCACACTATCTTGAATGTGAAAGTGAATTTAAGTGCCAGCTCCGGCGACGGGGCTTCTTGGGAAGAACTGTCAAGAAAATTTCGTCCATGTCGCGTTGTCGATCAGCGATACAGCACAGCCCCCTTACCACCATCTCTTATTGCGATTCAGTAACTGAATAGAATGCTTATTCATACCAATGAATAAGCGACTCTATTTCAAATGGAATAGAGTCGCTTATTCATTACTATGAATAAGCATTCTATTCAGTTATTGAGTCGCAATAAGAGATGGTGGTAAGGGGGCCTGTACGTTTTTAAGACAATATTTTCTACCACGTAGAAATTGTGAAATTACCTTTGCGTCTTCAAGACAAGAGCCTATATTTCTTTAAAAAGTACTAGCTTTCGCCCGCGGCTTCGCTCGCGTGAAATTCGGGGCAAACACGTGTTTACTCATTTATTTATATTTGATGGTTTCCAATTGAAATGTTAGGAAACGAATAACTTATTTTTTTTACTTTTTTTTGACAATTTCACAGTGAACACAATACCGGTTTGTCACATGAAATTAACTGAGCAGAGAACAATGAGTAGCTGTCAAACAATGTATCACGCACCGGCGCCATCTCCTTAAAATATTGGTTTGTAGTACATGCTATCTATCAGAGATGGCGCTGTATGTGAAAAAAGATTTTCCCGCTTTTCTCGCTTTTCTTTTCAAATTTTTCCAGAATTTTCTTTGCTATAAACCTCACGGAGCCCGAGACCTTTCCAACGAATGCAAAACCGTGGAAATCGGTTCGTGCGTTCTGGAGTTATAGCGTCAGGAAGGAAAACCCGACTTATTTTTATATAGTAGATGACAACGGGTCTGTAAACTTATATTTGTAGGTGTTACTGATGTCTATGGGCTGTGTGATTACTTACCATCAAGTGACTCGCATTTTTTTTGTTTAATACTACGTCGGGTGGCAGACAAGCATACGGCCTGATGTGAAGCGGTTACCGTAGTCATATTAACGCTTGCAACATAAAATATTGCTCGCGCGCCGCCACCCACTGCCAACGCAGCATCTCCTTCCTTTCTTTCTGGTGACCTCACTTACTCGCAGGAACACAACAACCATCAAGGGAATTATTATTTGTATTCTGTGACGTGGAGGTACATTCCCCAGTCGGGTAGCTTACAACTACGCTCCCTACCTCTCTTTTCGCCAGAGCTTCGTTGCTGGTGCAGATGGTGGATGCAGGTGAAGTTGGCTTTGGTTCAAAGATCTTGATGAACCACTTACATCCCAAAATTTCATCAATTCAATCGCATGCTCGATTTCCCCATCTTTTAAATAGTACCGTTGCTGCCGGGATACGACGACCAGCCCCCTTACCACCATCTCTTATTGCGACTCAATAACTGAATAGATTGCTAATTCATACCAATGAATAAGCGACTCTATTTCAATTGGAATAGAGTCGCTTATTCAATGATATGAATAAGCAATCTATCCAATTATTGAATCGCAATAAGAGATGGTGGTAAGGGGGCAGGGGTGCTACCGCCGAAGCTGAAGCCGACTACAATCGAATATTTTTATTCGAAAAATAGGTCGTACGTTTTAGTTCTTAACAAACATGTTTAGTTAAATCGGCAGAACTCCAGGGTTTCTACCAGCTAAGCTAAACATATCATAAATCAAAGCTAAAGTTTAATACACTCCATCAAAAAATTTCATGGAAATCGGCTTCAGCTTAGACGGTACGGCCCTAGGTTGCCATCTATTATTTGACTATTTACACAATTTATTATTTACAATTTATTCATCATCAGGTCCATTTTAGTCTCCACTACAGGAGCACGACCCCTCTCTCGTCCGTCCTAGACGGAAGGAGGATTTGGCCTACACTCCCCATGCTGGCCAAACGGGTCGGAGAGGCCTGATCGATATTTGATAATGTATTTCCCTTAGTCGCCTTGTACGACATCCACGGGAAGAAACGGAGTGATTCTATGCCAGTCTGCCGGAAACCACACGGCCAATTTATTACAATTTATTATTGCCATTTCTTTTATACAACGTTAAATTTGTAGAACAATTTTCTTCGCAGTTGTGTGGCGGAGCAGTACAAACTGAAAGTTTTAACGGAAAAAAAGTTCATGATTGTCTTTTTAAATAACTTTATTGGCGATGGTATACTTTTTTGTACGGTGAGTATACAATACAATACAATACAATATACTTTATTGCACCAAAATAAATGAAAAATATACAGTGAAAACATTAAGTACTAGTACAAAGGCGGTCTTATCGTCGAGCGATCTCTTCCAGACAACCTTAGGGTAGAGGACAAATAATATGAAATCAAGGTAGGTGGCGCAGATATTATTAATTACTATAAGTAATAAATTGTAAATACTTACATACATGCTTAATTATATAAATAAATAAATAAATATGCTCATACATACATACATATATACATATACACACATACACATATATACATACATATACACACAAATTATATAAACCTAGTATAGTACTAATGAGTCTAATCAGGTAGAGATTAAAATTGTGACTAATGAAAATTAGATAACATTAAGAGAAAGATAGTGGCTTTTGACAAGATTTTTAAACAAAGCTAGCGATTGAGCATTCCTGATCTGAGATGGTAACGCGTTCCAAAGGCGCACTGCCTGCACAGAAAAAGAATTGGAGTAAAATTGGGAAGAGTGAGACGGTGTTTTGAGGCGGAGCAAAAGTGTGTTGCGCAAGGCGCGGCCCTGCACTTCGGTATGAAACAGGAAACGTTCTTTTAGGTAGACAGGAGATTTAGGATTAAAGAGAATAGAGTAAAGAAGGGTAAGTATATGCCAGTTACGGCGAAGTCTGATGGGGAGCCACTTGAGCTGAAGGCGAAATTCAGAGACATGGTCATATTTGCGAAGTCCAAATATGAACCGTATACATAGATTTTGAAGACGCTCAAGTTTATTTAATTGCTCTTCGGTGATATCAAGATAACAAGAATCTGCATAGTCTAGTATAGGGAGGAGCAAGGATTGTGCAAGCGCAATTTTAGTGTCAGTGGGCAAAAAATTTCGCATAAATATTTAATTTCAGTTTTACAGTTTCTACTTCTGTATAATTTAATTTCTCGGTTCGGAATACACTTTTGTGCCTTTCGGAATCGAGACCCTGGGTTCGTAGGGTCCTAATGCGCTAAAATTAATGAATGAGCTCTCCAAGCGCCTGGTCGAGACCACTGGTGACCGAAGAGCTGGCGGCTTTCTAGCACAACGCATTAGTATTGTCATACAACGAGGAAACGCTGCCAACATCTTCGGTACAATGCCACGGGGGCCTTTTTTCGATAATATGTAGTTTTATTTATATTTTTAGTTTAGTTTTTAATTTAGTATCTTTTTTTCGTTTATACTTGTAAAACACTTCTTTTTTCACTATGAACTTTATATTTATCGACAGTGATTATTGATTTTTTTTTGTAGTCTTCGTGTACATCAAAATATAACTTATGTCACTAACACAATCTAGCCAAAAACAGGCTAATTACTAATTTTACATTGAAATGATAATAACCACGGGAATTAACGCGATCATGCATGTAAAGGTATTTTTACATACCTTTATTTTTGCGTTTACGTTTCGACCAATTTGGCTTCAGCTTAGCCGGGCCCCTAAGCTGAAGCCAATTACGATCGGATTTTTTGATTGAGAAAATCTAACTTCACCTTAAAATAATGCTAGTAATAATTATCTTAGCAAGTAGGGAAAAGGCACTCTACCAATTAAACTGAAGATGTTTGTCACAAATTAAAACAAAAAAGGCTGATTCGGCATTTGGCATCAACCCATAATCATCCCACTGTTGGGATACGGGTCTCCCCTCAATCGAAGAGATCTGGAGCGTATTCCACCATGCTGCTCAACTGCGGGTTGACGGAGGCACAGGCTGATTGTCGCAGAGGTATCACTCTGTCTCCATTGTCTAGCTAAGGAATCTTCCGTGGAGGAACACCCGTGTTGTTGAATATCCGGGTGCGCCAAAGTATCTAGCTAAGGAATCTTCCGTGGAGGAACCCCCGTGTTGTTGAATATCCGGGTGCGCCAAAGTATCTAGCTAAGGAATCTTTCGTGGAGGAACCCCCGTGTTGTTGAATATCCGGGTGCGCCAAAGTATCTAGCTAAGGAATCTTCCGTGGAGGAACACCCGTGTTGTTGAATATCCGGGTGCGCCAAAGTATCTAGCTAAGGAATCTTCCGTGGAAGAACCCCCGTGTTGTTGAATATCCGGGTGCGCCAAAGTATCTAGCTAAGGAATGTTCCGTGGAGGAACCCCCGTGTTGTTGAATATCCGGGTGCGCCAAAGTATCTAACTAAGGAATCTTCCGTGGAGGAACCCCCGTGTTGTTGAATATCCGGGTACGCCAAAGTATCTAGCTAAGGAATCTTCCGTGGAGGAACCCCCGTGTTGTTGAATATCCGGGTGCGCCAAAGTATCAACTGACTGATGTTGACACTGCGCGTTTAGTTTATTTTAGCTATTTTCACAGCATTATGTCATATGGTTTATTGCTTTGGGGTAGTGCTGCGGATGTAGACTCAATTTTTGTGCTCCAGAAGCGAGCTATCCGTGCTATTTATATGATGAGTCCCAGGGAGACACTGAGAAATAAATTTAAAGAGATAAATATTATGACACATTCTCAATATATTTATGAAAATCTTATTTACGTTCATAAAAATCAAACTAAATTTAGGAAAAACAGTGATCTCCATCAATTAAATTTAAGAAATAAAAACAAACTCGCTATGCATATTACTAGGCTCCATAAAATCTCTAACTCGTTCCCAGGTCAAAATATACGCTTCTACAATAAACTTCCAAATGACGCGTTTAAATTATCCATGGGTAAATTTAAAAGATTTATCAAAACTAGACTATGTCAAAAGGCTTACTATTGTATCTCAGATTACATAAATGATAAAAGTATTTGGAAATGAATTGCTCTTGTTATGTTATATTAATGATTGTATTTGTATTTAATGTAACGATATTGGCAATTAAAAGAGTCGGCCTTGAGTTTCTTGCCAGTTCTTCTCAAGAAGCCCCGTCGCCGGAACTGGCACTTAAATTCACTTTCACATTCAAGATAGTGTGATGAAAGTGAATCTAAGCTCTGCGGATTTAGAGTAGTAATGATTTACACATGTTTCTTATATTTAGTTTGTATGACGTTTCTAAGTGCTTTATAAAGTCCAAGGAATAAAGATATTTTGACTTTGACTTTGACTTTGACTTATCTAGCTAAGGAGTCTTCCGTGGAGGAACTCCCGTGTTGTTGAATATCCGGGTGCGCCAAAGTATCTAGCTAAGGAATCTTCCGTGGAGGAACCCCCGTGTTGTTGAATATCCGGGTGCGCCAAAATTCACCTAAATTTTTAACTAAATTGAAACTCCGAAAATGTTTTTCCTTACATTTTTCATGATTCCTAAGTATCTGTTTCTAACATTCATAATTCCGAATCGTTCAACTTCATAATGTTAGTAATAATATAGTAAGATATTACGTGTATTTATTTTTTGTCAAATTTCTATACCGAAAAGCGGCGTGTTGAAGACCTTGCCTCGAAGTTGAAGACGATGATGACCTACGACTCCCTGCGCATACAGTATAATTAATGGTTTCAGAGTACTGATGGAGCTGCCACGATCCTGTAGCGCGTCTGGTATGTTAACGCTTGCACGAACAGATGACTTTTATGCCACGCTAAGGAAAAATACACGTGATTTGAGGAGGGGGGGGTTAGACTGAAACCTCACCAAGTATCACCAAGGGGAGGGAGGAAGGGGTTGTTAAAAATGCAAAAAAAAAAAAAACATCTCGTGATTAATGGACGGCCCTGAAGAACAATTTCGGGTAAAGAACTTTAGGTGAGCCAATATGGACCCTGTATATCCATGTTCATTGATAGGTTGATGACGTCACACTGTGACTCACGCAGTAGAATATAAAATGCAAAAATTCGTCAACAACACAAACCTTCCTTGTAGCTCAGTTGGAATAGCACTCGACCGGTCATCGAGAGGTCGAGGGTTGAAATCCCACCTAGGGAGGGCAAGTGAATTTTTCAATTTTTCAAAATATTTATCATATAAATGTATTTAATAAAAATTTAAAAAATCCACATCCAGTTAAATGATAGGTTAATGTATAAGGATAAATTCCCAGACGATGCCATTTATAGGCTTAGTCGTGCCATATCTTACAGCTGCGTTGCAATTAGGTTAAGAGGGTGACCCATCATTGGATACTACGTTATCCGGTCCAATAGTAATCGAAGCAATAATGTACACAATGTGCGGGCGATAGAGTTATCTCGCTTGCAATATATGGCCATTGTCGATGCAGCTGGGTTTCAATCGAAATAAATAAAATTAATTTAAACTTATAGTTTAAGTATAAATTGAAAATTTATTAAACCCATTACATCTTGGGGTGTAAGGGGTTCATTACCATCTTTGAACCAAAGCCAACCTCACCTGCACGTGGTGCACCCTGCTGACTGACATGCAAGACTCTGGCGAAAAGAGGGCATAGCGTATTATTTTAAACTGCGCGACTGGGGAAATACCTCAATCTCACACAATACCGCAGCCAAATAACAATTCCCTTGAGGGTTGTTGTATTCCTGTGAGTGAGTGAGTGAGGTCACCAGAAATAAATAAATGAAGGAGCTTATATAGGCTGGTAACGGATCGGCGCGGCGACCCCTTCGTGTTGCTGATCTCCATGGGCAGTGGCGATTGCTTCCCATCAGGTGACCCACATGCTCGTTTGCCCCCTCTCATATATATATAAAAAAAAAGTATTTTGTCATTGTACAATTTTTTTTGACAAGCTCGATGGTCGAATGGTTAACAATGGCCACTTTGACTCCGAGGTCGCGGGTTCGATTCTCGCACAAGACAAACATTTGTGTGCATGAACATTTCTGTTTGTCTTGGTCTGGGTGTTTTCTATGTATTTACAAAAAAAAAATGTATTTAACTACATTTATCAGTTGTCTAGTACCCATAACACAAGCTTTGTGCTTAATTTGGGACTAGATGGCGCTGTGTAAAATTGTCCAGAAATATTTATTTAAATGATATTAATAAAATTAAACTACCGAGTAAATTATTTAAACGTAAATTTAGGTCAGGGCTTAAGGGAAAGATTTTTTTAAAGAAAAACTGATTAGCTAACGTTTTAATTTGCATGCTTAATTGACGAAAAATGGCAAGTACTATATTGTGTTCGTTGTATCACCACGTTTCTGGCAAATATAATATGATTTTAAAGTTGATACTGTCTAATATAAATCAACAAACCATATGTAGTTAATTAACATTGATCGACAACAGATGGCGCTGTGCGTCTTTTGCATTAACACAATCACACTATGGTTGCGTTACATCGTAGTATTTAAGTAGATTTTTGAATTTATTTTTTTCATTCGATTCATTCGAGATCCATTGCCTATACATACTCGAGTATAGTGTAATAAAAGTATTTAACCGTACCGACGAGTGTTTCATTTGAGGACGACAGGGGGAGCCCCTTGTACATGGTCCTAATCGAGTCGGATAGGCTATCTAGTGCAAGATAGCATAGAAACCAGTGGTGGACCGCCACTGAAGTGCTACAAGGAACCCGGCAGAGTTCCAGTGTGGAATAGTGGGAGCGGTCCCTATTCAGAAGACAGCATCGACGTGTGTGTGTGACGACATCAGTGACGTATGAGGTTTGGAAGATCAAAAATTGTGAGTAACTTTGAACCTTATATCAAGTGTTAGTGAAACTTAGAAATAATTCAAGAGGTTTTGGACTTAGAATAATTTCAAGTAGTTTGGGACTTAGAAAATTTAAGTGAAAAGTGACTATACGGGGAATCCATGCCCGATTTTTTTTCTAAGTGTTGAATCTCATATATATATATAGTTGAATAAGTGTTAATTCGAAATGACCGGACTGGCAAGGGTGGTGGGGGTGTAGCAATATACCTGCGAAGTGATATACCCTATAAAATTCTAACCTCTTCTCCGTCACTGTATTCTGCTTCTGCAGAATATATTTTTCTTGAAGTGTCCATCAAGGGTACTAAGTGTGTTCTTGGAGTCGTTTATTGTCCACCCACTATAGATTATTTCTCTCAACTTGAATCTATCTTAGAGCCCCTTTGCTCGGACTACAGACATCACGTAATCATGGGTGATTTTAATACCGATCTCCTAAATAACTCTACACAGTCTCTCAAACTTCTAAATATTGTCAAGTCAGTCAATCTGTCTATTCTGCCTTCTGAGCCTACTCATCACAATCCTACGTCTCCTGACACATGGCTTGACTTAATTTTAACCTCTGTACCTGACCATGTAATTAAACATGGCCAAGTAGTAGCCCCTGCTTTCTCTAAACATGACCTTATCTTTCTCCAATACAAACTCCGACCACCTAAACCTAAACCGACTTTAATCTGGATGCGTAATTATGCGCGATTAGACCGCAGCAAATTAAAGGAAGACGCTGGTAAAACCGACTTCACTGTAGTTTACACAGCTCCGACGGTTAATGAGAAAGTTTCTCACCTTAATAACATTATTATTAAACTTTTTGATTCTCATGCACCGCTTAAAGCTATTAAAGTAAACCGGCCACCAGCCCCTTGGATTAGCACAGTTGTCCGCATAGCTATGTCTAGGCGTGATCGGGCTTTTCGTAAATATAAACGCGACAGGTCTGATGCGAATTGGAACTTATATAAATTGGCACGTAATAGATGTAATCAAATGGTAAGGTCAGCAAAACGGCAATATTTCCATGAAAACATCCTTAATTCAAGTTCAGCCAACATATGGAAGTTTCTTCATTCACTTGGTGTAGGCAAATGTGCTGCCCAATCTCATGTCCCCTCTTTCACTCCTGATGATTTTAATAATCACTTTTCTGTTACTCCATCTCTTGACCCTTCCACTAAATCCACAAGTATTTCATATATATCTTCCATGGCTTCCCCTGTTTCAACGTCATTTTCTTTTTCTCCAGTATCTATTGATCAGATACGTAAAATCATTCTCTCCATTAAATCAAAAGCAGTTGGCTCTGATGATGTGAGTAGAGAAATGATTATCTGTATTATTGAACAAATTCTCCCTGTCATTGCTCATATCGTCAACTTCTCCTTTTTGGTAGGTAGTACCCCAATTTTCTGGCAAAAAGCTTTTATTATTCCTGTTCCCAAAATCGCTGTGCCCTTGCAATTGAACAACTACAGGCCTATATCAATTTTGCCATTCCTTTCTAAAGTCTTAGAGGCTGCTGCACACAAACAAGTTTCTGCCTTCATCTTTTCTCACGGCCTGCTTTCCCTATTTCAGTCTGGTTTCCGACCTGGACACAGTACCACTACTGCACTTCTCAAGGTCACAGAAGATATCAGAGCAGGCATGGAGAGTAAGTTGGTCACCATTCTTGTTCTCATTGACTTCTCCAATGCCTTTAATATGGTTGATCATGATATCCTGCTTGCCATTTTAAAACATCTTAACTTCTCACCAATTGTGATAGATTGGTTTTCGTCATATCTTCATGGTCGGCAGCAAGCAGTACGTATAGGTCACGAGTTGTCTGACTGGAAGGATTTAACTACTGGTGTTCCGCAAGGGGGAATTTTATCTCCTCTACTGTTTGCCATCTTTATTAACTACCTATCCTTTTCGCTCAGTTGTCCATATCATTTGTATGCGGATGATCTCCAAATATATGTTCAAAGTACCGTGGAAAACATTAACAATGCAATAGCCGACTTGAATAAAGATCTCTGTAGTATTAGTTCATGGTCCGCAAATTTCGGTATACATGTTAACCCCGCTAAATGTCAGGCTATTGTAGTGGGTAGTTCTCGACAGGTTGCCAAAATTGATTTAAATTATGTATCTCCCGTCGTGTTTGAAAACTCAGTTATACCTTTTGGGCAATCTGTTAAAAACCTTGGCCTGCATATTGATTCTACGTGGAGTTGGACAACCCAAATTGTAGAGGTAAGCCGTGCAGTCATGTTTACCTTACGATCTCTTAATCGGTTTAGGAATTTTCTCCCTATTACTACTAAGGTCACTCTTGTCAAATCCCTTATTTTTCCTATCATTGATTATGCCGATGTCTGTTATCCAGATCTAAATGAAGATCTCCTTAACAAACTGGACCGACTTATTAATAACGCTATACGTTTCATTTTCTGTCTTCGTAAATTTGATCATGTCTCCTCATATCGGTCTCAGCTTAAATGGCTTCCCATTCGTCAACGCAGACAACAACGGTTGCTCTGTACTCTTCACTCTATCCTTACTAGTCCCCTTTCTCCAGAATACTTGAAAAGTAAATTTCAGTATCTATGTGATTCTCATGACCGTCAACTTCGATCTGATAATTCTCTTTCGCTCATTACTCCACTTTATCGCACAGTTTTTATGTCTGATTCCTTCACATTACAGGCGTCACGACTCTGGAACGCACTACCTATCCCACTGAGAAAAATATCGAATAAATTTAATTTTAAAAAGAAAGTTTATGCTAAGCTTCTAAATAGCTTAATTCAGCACTGAGTCATCTTATTTGGCATATTTATGTGTATATGTTTATATATATATATATATATATAAATATATGTATGTATGAATGTATATGTATGTGTATGTATGATAGAATATGTATGTACTTATTTATGAATGTAATATGTGTATGCTTAGGTATAGTTTACGTATAGTATATTAGTCACTTTTTATGTTTCTTGTAAATATAGTTTTAAACCGCATTCGTGGATGTCTGCACTTCCCGAAGGTTGACTGGTAGAGAATGCTTTTAGCATTAAGTCCGCCTTTTGTACCATTCATCTTATTGTGGTCAATAAAGTGTTTAAATAAATAAATAAATAAATCTCCAAACACTTGTAAAATTTTCAAGATTTTACCATCGACTTAGAAAATTTGGAATCATCAAACACTTGTAAAATTTTCAAGATTTTACCATCGACTTAGAAAATTTGGAATCAGAGACTTGTAACATTTTCAAGAATTGTATACTTAGCGTCAACGACTATAATATTTTTATTGTTATTGTATTTGTTTTTTTTCTTTTTTCTGTTATTGTGATCATTGTTGTATTGTATCTTAAGCAATTCATAATAATATTCTTTTTTGAAGAAATTTTTAATTTGTGTATTTTGCAAAAATGGACAGCCTAATAAAATTACAGATGAATAGTCAGAGTATTATAGAAAAAGGTATAATTAATTTTAAGAAAACACCAAAAGAGCGTTTAACACGACGTTATGTCGAAACTAGATTAGAATCTTTGGAACGTCAGTGGACAAGTTTCTTTGATACACATGCTAAAATTATAGAAAAGGCTACAGAGATGAAAAACATGCGTACTTTACATTAGATGAATATTGTAAAACTGAAGATAAATATATCTCTTATAAGTCTGAATTAAAAGAATGTTTGGTTAATATGGCTCCGAGTCAAAAATTTGTTGAACAGAAATCGAGTTCTAGGGTTAATGCTAATGTAAAGCTTCCAAAAATATCCTTACCAATATTTTCAGGAACGTATTCGGAATGGACTTCTTTCCGTGATTTATTTTTGTCATTAATACATAAAAACGAAGCTCTAGATGACGTCCAGAAACTTCATTATCTGAAGGGACATCTAACTGGCGAAGCCGAATTATTGTTAAGACATACACCAGTTACAGCTTCGAATTATGAGGAATGTTGGTCTATTTTAAATAAGCGTTATGATAATAAACGGTATCTGTCTAATTCAATGTTAAAAAGATTTATCAATCAAGCAAATATTGTAACTGAATCATCGACCGCCATCAAAGAGCTCTTGGATACTACCGTAGATTGTCTTCATGGTTTGCGTACGCTTGGCATCGACATAAAATCTTGGGATGTCATAGTAGTTTATATAGTTAGTGCCAAACTGGATTCAGAGTCACGTAAATTATGGGAATCACAAATTTGTTCTTCTGATCAGTTACCAACATTCGACGAGTTCAAAGTATTTTTAGAATCACGATTTCGTGCTTTGGAATTTTTAGATACAGGTAAATCAATTCAAAAGCAAATTAGTAGACCAAAGGTTCTTCATGCGGTAAGTTCAGATGCTCAAACCAACCAATTCATATGTCCATTCTGTTCTCAAAGTCACACACTCAGTCATTGTAGGCAATTCTGTAAGGAAGATTACACTACTCGCCATGGTTTCGTCAAAACTCGCGGTTTGTGTTTTAATTGTCTTGGCTCCAATCATTCAATCAAATTTTGTCGTCACAAAGTTACATGTCATATTTGCAAGCGCAAACATCATTCTTTATTGCACCCTAAGGAATCCTCAAATTCAACTTCATCTGGCAGTAATCCAGATACAGTTGCAGTCAATTCAGCAGTGTCCACATTGCACGCTGCTTCCGGTACGGTACAGGAATCGAATCCATCTGTAGTTACTACTCATTTTTCTAAGAATGTTGTGCCAAATCGAGTATTGTTAGCAACCGCACTGGTCGAAGCACAGACTGGAAACGGCTATAAACAACTGCTGAGGGCGTTATTGGATCAAGGATCCCAGGCGTCATTCATAACCGAATCGGCAGTTCAATTGCTTGGTCTTAGAAAACAACCCGTGAAAAGTGTCATCACAGGTATAGGAGGTGACGAGAGTGCATTGACCTCAAGGTATATGGTTTTTGTTACCATAAATTCACGTCACGATCCTACTGTTAGTATTATTGTTAAAGCATATGTTCTAGGCACAATTACATCGCTCATTCCTGCAGATAACATATGTGAACCAAACTGGCCTAAACTAGAAAATATCATGTTAGCTGATCCAGAGTACCACAGCCCAAATAAAATCGATATTTTACTTGGAGCTGAAGTTTACGGCCAGGTCCTTCAGGAAGGTCTTGTCAAGTGCTCTCCTGGGCCTTTAATAGCACAAAATACAAGCCTGGGATGGATTTTGTCAGGACAAGCACATTCAAAGAGCGATCTCAATTCAGCACATTGTCACAAGATTGTAGTCAGTATGCATTCGCATATCAATGACAATGATTTGCTCAAAAGGTTCTGGGAGATCGAATCAGATAATACTTGCTCAAAAAAGATACTTACGGAAGAAGAGAAACAATGTCAGGAAATCTTCTCTCAAACCACACAACGTGATCCCACTGGTAGGTACGTAGTCAGGCTACCATTCCGCGATGAAAACCCACAGTGTAAAATAGGACTTACCAGAAATACTGCACTCAAACGATTTCATCTTCTTGAACAGCGTTTCAAGAAAGATCCTGAAATCAAACGTAGATACACTGAAGTGATTCAAGAATACCTTGACCTTGGTCATATGAAGATAGTTCCTGCGGAGATTGATGCGAATCTAGCTGAAGCAGTTTACCTGCCTCACCACGCAGTAATACGCGACGACAAATCCACTACCAAGGTTAGAGTTGTATTTGATGGTTCATGCAAAGGTTCAAACTGAGTATCTTTAAATGATACACTAATGGTTGGCCCAACAATACAACCGGAACTACAACATCTTATCATGAAGTGGCGTTCACATCCAATTGTGTTATCAGCGGACATTGTCAAAATGTACCGACAGGTTATTGTTGCAGATGAAGACACTGATTTTCAAAGGCTAGTCTGGAGAAGTGATACAGCATCTGAAATTAAAAATTATAAATTAGTAAGAGTTACCTTCGGAACGGCATCGGCTCCTTATCTCGCTGTGAGGACTTTACAGCAGCTCGGCGATGATGAAAAAGATAATTTTCCGCTAGCATCTGAAATAATAAAAAGAGAATGTTATGTTGATGATATAATGACAGGATGTCAGACTGTTGCAGAAGGCAAGCTGAAACACAAGGAATTGATAGGTTTGATGGGAAAAGGAGGATTTATGCTACAAAAATGGATGACAAATAATAAGGAACTTGCAAGGGAAATATTAGAAGAAGGTATTATTCAGGAAGGAAAAGTGGAGATAAAGCAAGATGAAGTAGTGAAAGTACTTGGACTTTCTTGGGATAGAGAGTCTGATAGTTTCAGGTATGCAGTGACACTTCCTCAGCAATCAGGTTCTGTAACAAAAAGAAATGTAGTTTCAGAAATTGCAAGACTTTTTGATCCATTAGGTTGGGCAGCACCATGTGTTATTACAGCAAAAATTTTTATACGGAAGCTATGGCTGTCTGGCATAGAGTGGGATCAAGAACTACCAAAAGAATTGCTTGCTGAATGGAAAACTTACCGAGACAATCTTTTGATGACACGCGAATTTGTTGTTCCAAGATGGCAAGAAACCAGATCTGATGATTCAGCTGTGGAATTGCACGGTTTCTCCGATGCGTCCAATGCGGCGTATGCAGCAGCTGTATATATCCGTGTAATCAGCTCTGATAGTCAAATCAAAGTGACTTTAGTTTCTGCCAAAACAAAGGTTGCGCCGATAAAACAAATTTCCATTCCACGTCTCGAATTAATGGGAGCAGTTCTTCTAGCGAAATTAATTAGAGAAGTTTCCGAAGTACTTACCATTCCGAAGAATAATATACACTGTTGGACGGATTCTACAGTAGTCCTAGCTTGGCTCAGTAATCACCCAAGTCGTTGGTCTACTTTCGTGGGAAATAGAGTTTCGGAAATTCTTACTTGCTTAGATAACACTCAATGGGCTCACGTAAAGTCTACTGATAATCCCGCTGACATAGCATCTAGAGGCATGACACCATTGGAACTTTCACAGTCTTCACTTTGGAAACATGGTCCGTCATGGTTACTGCAAGATTCAATTGACTATAGCAGGCCAAAGTCAATGGGCACAGAGTTAGAAAAGAGACCAATGAAAACTGTGAAGGCACACGTAGCTATAGATGAAGTGGACTCTTTGTGGGCAAAATACTCATCTCTACAGAAGCTCGTTAGAGTTGTGGCTTACTGTAGAAGATTTTTAAAAGCCAAGCAAAGAAGAGAAGCGTACCTGAGCTCTGAAGAGTTGGCCGATGCGTTAGATTGCTGCATAAAAAGGTTTCAAGACCAGGAATTTCATGAAGAAATAAATAGCCTGAAAACAAAGGGAATTGTGAACCAAAGAAGCAAATTAAGACCCTTATGTCCAGTTATAGATGACCGCGGCATTTTGAGAGTTGGTGGTCGACTTGAGAATGCTCAAGTTTCGGAGAGTGTAAAACATCCCATTATTATTCCTCAACATAGTCATCTGACAAAATTGTTAGTCGATGAAGCTCATACGAAGACGTTGCACGGAGGTCCCACGCTGATGTTGAACTATTTACGCACAAAATATTGGATTATATCTGCAAAAAATATTGTTAAAGCACATGTAAGAAAATGTGTAGTCTGTATACGATGCTCAGCTAATTTTAAGAATCAGCTTATGGGTCAATTACCTACCTGTAGGGTGACTCCAGCTAGGCCATTCCTGCACAGTGGTGTGGACTTTGCTGGACCAATAAACATTAGAGTATCCAAAGGCCGTGGCAACAAATCGTATAAAGGATACATCTGCCTTTTTATTTGTATGGTGACCAGAGCCGTACATCTGGAGGCTATAAGCGATTTAACTTCACAAGGATTCATAGCTGGACTCAAAAGATTTGTCGCAAGAAGAGGACACTGTAGTGATATCTGGAGCGACAACGGCAAGAATTTTGTTGGCGCATCTAAGGAACTGCGACATTTAGTGGCCGCTGAACAATCATCGGTTGCTTCCGATATTCGAAGTTGGCTCAGCAGCAATAGTGTTAACTGGCACTTCATACCACCTCATGCGCCGAATTTTGGTGGGCTATGGGAGGCTGGTATTAAGTCAACAAAATTTCATTTAAAACGCGTAATCGGCGATTCAACCCTTACCTATGAGGAAATGGCCACTTTGCTTACTCAAATTGAGGCATGTCTTAATTCAAGACCTATGACACAAGTAAGTCAAAATCCAGAGGATACTATTCCATTGACTCCCAGCCATTTCTTAATAGGTGAGCCATTAGTTCTTGTACCCGAACGGAATTATGAGCGTAGCAGTGTGAGCACTCTGAAGCGATGGCAAATTTTACAGCGTATGACACAAGATTTTTGGCGACGTTGGTCACATGAATATTTAGCTTCCATGTTGCAACGTTACAAGTGGTCAAAGAAAGAGCCAGAGCCTAATGTCGGGACTATTGTTCTGGTAAAAGAGGACAATCTTCCTCCAGGTCGATGGTGCCTAGGAAAAGTTACAGATAAGCACCCAGGTTTAGACGGAATCACGCGTGTTGTAACTATCAAATGTAAAGATAGCCATTTTAAAAGACCAACATCCAAGCTATGTATATTGCCAATTGCGGATTAAGTTTAGTTTTTTTTTGTTATACTTTTTTTATAATTATTTTTAAGTTATTGTTAGACCCCCTTGACCTCATGGTGGGCGGTCGTTATCCAGTTTTTTTTTTGTAAGGACATAACTATGTCCTTGGTGGGCGGAATGTCTAATATAAATCAACAAACCATATGTAGTTAATTAACATTGATCGACAACAGATGGCGCTGTGCGTCTTTTGCATTAACACAATCACACTATGGTTGCGTTACATCGTAGTATTTAAGTAGATTTTTGAATTTATTTTTTTCATTCGATTCATTCGAGATCCATTGCCTATACATACTCGAGTATAGTGTAATAAAAGTATTTAACCGTACCGACGAGTGTTTCATTTGAGGACGACAGGGGGAGCCCCTTGTACAGATACTGTTGATTGTTGGCACTTGGTGGAACATTATTATCATAATGTTATAATAAAGCACTTGTACTATTCCACGTTATTATATTTAATATTACCGACCGGTTTCGCCGCTAAGGCATTATCAAGGTAAACAGATGGTGTTTGTGTTTCTAGTAGAAACACCATCTGTTTAACATCAACTGTTAAATATATAACACATATATAACACATATAACACTTCAGACGGTAGCATCAATACATAATGATCCCACTGTTGGAATGCGAATGAATTTTAATCGAAGGGGTTTAGAGCATACTCCAACACACACACACACACACAGACACACGCGCGCGCGCGCGCGCAACACACACTCACTTGCTTAGGCAAGCGCGCATACGCAAAAAAAAAAAAATTAATTTTTATTTATGATTCTTTTTTTTTTGTTTCTTTTTTTCTTTGTCTTAATTGATTCTGACTTTTGTTTAATTATTGTTCACAAGGTAGATTCATTTGAATAGATATGGAAGAGCGGAGCCTACTGGTATAAGTATTTTATAAATTAAAAGTGGGCTCCAAGGCCTGCTTATTAAGTGAAACATAATTTACCTGAATAATTTTTTTTTTTTTTTTTTATCCAAAACATCTCTAGGGTTGTGTCAATAGGAATAAAGATTCCATTTGAAAACACTGTTTTAGTTTCCCAATAGTGTTAAATGTTATTCGCCATATTGTTGTACCTCACATTGCTAAGATACGAAATCAAATTCTAAAAGCCTCTTACTCCTACTAATGTTTTCTGATTAAATTAGTTGTGAGTTCCAAGGCAACTGAAATGGAGAACTAGTGGATATGTTAGTAATGATACGAAAGTAGATGGTGAACGAATATAATGTAATAAGGTAGAAATATTTCACAAGTGGTACACACACGATTCAAGAATAAAGACAAAGACAAAGTAAACAAAATTGGTATCTATGGAAATAGTTATTAAAAAAACACAAAATTCAAAATATATTAAAAAGATATAAAATATAAAAGAGATCGCAACATCAACCTTAGTCATACCCGCGGGACTGCAATGGACTTCAGTGTGCATTGCCTTTTTTGGTGGTCGCTGCAGTTAATCCTGGCTACACAGGAGACACAGTGGTGGGCCCTCGTCAGTATGAAACCACTTGCGGTGTAATTTTAGTGATATGAAGTGGAATGAAAGCAAGACACCCTGTGTGATTGGTGATAAACAATCAGCTTACAGCTGACTATTAGTCTAATGAACCTGCAGAATTAAAAGTAAATCATTGTCATTTCCACTTACAGACCTAAGATCCATTAGCGCTTATTTTCACTTAACAAATGATCAACCAAAACAAAAAACTCGACAGCAAAGATTTAATCATTTCTTTTGTTATTGTCCTTTTATCTTATCTTATGGTATCTTTTTTAAATAAGCTTACTAACATAGTGTATAAGTTTCTGTATTCTTTTTTACTAACACGATATGGATGGTGAATCCGAATTAAAATGTTTTTTATTTTTTTTTATTTATTTATTTATTTAAAGAGAGGGGGGTAAACGAACATGTGGGTCACCTGATTGAAAGTATTCACCACCGCGCATGGAGATCAACAACACCAAGGGGTCACCGATCCGTTGCCAATCTATACTCCTTCCTTATTGGTCACCTCACTCACTCGTAGGAACACAACAACATCTCACAATAACATGCTCAACGTCTGTAGCTAAACTACATGCACGCGAGTTCATAAAGCCACTTCGAATCTGACCCCAGGGGCCCTTCTGCCGAAGCTAAAGCCGATTACCATCGGTATTTTTGAGTCCAAAAATTGGTCTTAGGTCAAAGTTATTGACAAACATCTTCAGCGTCGTCGGTAGAGCTCTAGGGTTTCTTCCAGCTGAGCTAAACATAAATAGCAATAATCGAAGCAGTAGTTTAATTTTCGGATTCAAAAATTCAGATGGTAATCGGCTTCAGCTTCGGCGGTAGAACCCTAGGACTGACTAATTGATGCTAATTGTCAGCCTCCCGAAGTACCCTGATCCAAAACAGCCGTAGTTTCAATAGGCTATTTTCCAATGTTTAAAAATTGTGCAAATAAATTAACAATATCGTAAAATACAGAAAACTATAAAGATCTGCAAACTTTCATTCTAATATCTTCAGTCAGACTTTTTTTAGCGTCGTTCAAAGTTTGGCGGGAAAGTCCATTTTAAAAGTATGAAATTATTAAAAAATAATATTTCCATTGGAGAAGCAATAAAAAATGCTATAACTTTTATTATGATACTAATTACATAAACGTAATATTTAACATAGCTGTCGTACAAATTTTTGATGTGATGCATACAAAATACAAATCTGTGACGTCATAATTCGGTAGTCGTTTGTATGGAGCGTTTTGGGGCAGTCTAAAAATTGTGATTTTCAAATTAACATATCTCGAGAGATTTTTGTGCTATCGAAGTAATTCTTTCACCTATGGTTATATTATGGAGACGTCCCTACATATCAAACCGAAAAAAATGTTAGTCAAATAGCCTATTGCGTAAGTCCCCGCCGTCGGGTACTCGTCAGTGAATATTGCTACAAGGACAGTGAGTAAATAAAATGTGAGCACGATTTTACGTGAACATTATTTTCGATCTATTCAAGCATACCCAATTTCCCACGCTTACCGCGCCCCGAAGACAAATTCCTTCTGTATCCCGTATAAGTGGATTCTTTAAAAAGCAAATATTTTCCTTCACAAAACATTGCAAATCTAATTTCTCATACGAGAGATCCATTTTCATCGGGCCGAACGGAATTTTTGATTATACACGTTACGAAATTATTCTTCAAAGAAATCAGTGTTTCTTTTTGATTTCAATTCTTAATGCTCATGTAAAAAATAATTGTAAGAGGAAAATCTTTTTTATTTACAAAAAAATATTTTATGATTTATATTTTATTGGTAGTAAAATAATTGGACCAAAACGAGTATAATCGAAACTAAATTTATATGAAAGTAACATTGACTTTGTGCACACAAAAGTGCTCAATAGTCAATAGTCATTCATGCAAGTGATAATTTTAACAAAAAGAACACCGACTCCAAACATTATTCTACATTTATGTGTGTAGATAGAGGCTGATGATGATGATGATGTTGAAAAAAATATGGGACTAATCTGGAAGTATACTCTTTCAAATATAAAAAGTTTTTTTCAAATCGGTTTATAAATGACGGAGTAATGAAATAACAAACTTAACAATGGATAGATACAGGCTGATGATGATGATGATTAAAAATATTTGGAACCAATCTGGAAGTATACTCTTTCAAATAAAAAAAAGTTTTATAAAACACGGAGAGATTAAGTAACAAACATTAAAAAAAAAAAAAACAGCCGAATTGAGAATCTTCTCATTTCTTGAAGTCGGTAAAAACACTTCCTCTAAGGTGAAAATACATCTATATGTAGGTATATTAATATTAAATGTAACTACATATATTATAATGAATAAGCGCGCCACTTTCTTCCCAAGGTTCACATAAACAAGGACGTCTGTACAGAGCAAGAATAACAGTGTGTGCTCGCGGCGCCGTACAAACTGTTCCAGATTCGTCTCAGAGGGGAGGTGAAGTCGGTACGACTGATCGTCTCGTGTGTGTGCGTATTATTGTACGTACGTACCTATTACTTTGCATGTGTAGCAGTCAAAATAGTGGGGTCAAAAATGAAGACATCGGTTTTGTAAGAAAACAGCAACAGTTTGTAGTTTTGCAAATGCAAGCTTATCTCTCTAAGAGATCTCTTCCAGTTAACCAAGGCTACATCATTCATCGTCAAGCCAACGTCACAGTATTACTATTTTTCATACAGTAGGGAATCGCCTTTGACGTGGCACGATGCCGCCGCCCGCGTAGGTATCCACGCGGTCGTTTTTGTCACAAAATTCGAAATCAAATAATCTTTAATATTTTTATAATCATTTATCAACAAGAATATAATATACATATTTACAAATGTTGCACTGCTAAATATTTACGTGAAGGTTTATTTTTATATTTAAATTTTCTATCATTAAATTTAACAATATAATGAATTCGCATTCGGATAAACAATTTGATCATGAAAATATGGGGGAAACATAAGCATGGCTGTGATATAAACTGTACTTGTTTTAATAATACCTACCTATAATTTATCTAAAAATATTGTTTCCTACAGCACCTGGTTGGTGTTGGTATGTTAACTTATTATGGCGAAGACAAAAGTCCCTATGTTCATTCGTAACTAATAAACGGCTGAACCAATTTTGATTAGTTGTAAAATTTTTCTTTATTGCGCCAGTGTCACGGAGTATATCAAAATTTTAAAAAAATAGCGGATTTCTTGGGCCAGCCAAGTTGATGTAGGTACCAAACAATTAACGATTTAAATTTGATTACGACTTTACTCACTTCATTTTCGCAAGATACTTAATAATAGAAACTAGGAATATCAATATCCAAAATGCAATGACTGGATAGCAAAATTTACTGTATATATATAACTAAAATGTGTAAAATAAAAAAGTAAATAAAAATTATCAAAAAACGTGATTGCTTAAAAAAATTTAAAAAAAGAAACTAGCCCTGAAACAAAGATCTTAACTACTAGGTATGGATAGGCCATTCTAAGGAGATAATTTGTCACGAACCGATGAGTCATTTGGCTTTTCGACAGCGAAAATAATAAATATGAGAGTGTAAGTTAAAAATTGGTGTCCCATTTGTTTATAAAGTTTATAGTGTACATTTACGTAACCATAAACATACACATAGGTTCGTCCCACACACAGCACGTGCATATAGTCGCAGAGACAAATTTTATGTTAGAAATGGCACAGCCATACGTAGTAATTAATATCTTTGCCCAGAAATCTTGAATATAGGTGAATATAGAACCTTGTCTTTTTCTGTCGGTTTAAATAAAATCATAACAGTTGGATATTAGACAAATACCTACTCCTTCTGTGTCCGACATCCCAACTATTAAGAAGGTGTAAACATAATAATTACACTTTAGGCAAGAGCATGCGCCGTAAAGAATATATATACCTACATATTTACACTTGAAAACCCCGCTAGGTTGGAGTTCGAGTTACGAAGTACTTAACTATTTAGTCATCTGTCGTTGGAGCACAAGAATTCGGTTATTTGTTGTATACTTATAGTTGGAGTACCTTGCACTTCACCAACAATATAGCTACATACATTTCAGCAAAGACAAATTAGGTAGGTTTTTACGAAATTATAGAAAAAACTTACCTTGCGTCACGGGGAAATCTATAAAATTTTAAATTCTTGATGTGTTCCGACATCGAGTTACAACCGTATACAAAACAAATTGTATTCACCATCATAATAAATAGGAATCACTGAACGTAAATTAAAAAAAACGTTTAAAACACTCAGTACGCGCACGTGACTGCCTTTCACGGTGGCTCCCACAAACTACGCTTGTTTGTGGGACGCTGACCGCACCGCCCGCTTCTCCGCGGGTTCCCCTCCCTTGCTCTGCGCAAGTACCTTCGCTTCCCAACTGTATGCTTTTAAAACTGTGCCAACGTCTATTACGTAGTACTATTACATATATAGTGCTATAAATGTACCTACTGTCATTCAAATCCTATAAGCAATTTACGCTTGGAATCAAACATTCTTATATCTATCTATATATCTTTTTTTATCGGGACAGGGGCCACACATTCCCATCATTGTGTCTCCCATGTAGCCTGGATTAACCACCAAAAAATGCAATGAACAATGAAGTCCATTGCAAAACTACGACTGCCTTGCCTTGGAACTCACAACGAATGCTATCAGAAGAAATTAGTAGGAGTAGGAAGCTTTTGGAATTTGACTTCTTTATATATACATCTTCATAAACTTTTGCATTTAATGTCCATATTTAAAGAAAGACTGACTGTCTAGCTATATTATCTAGTCGATCAACGCACAGTTCGAAAAACTGGACGGATCTGGTTGAAATTTGGCGTACAGGTAACTACTACAACATAAGCATCCGCTGAAAAAGGATTTTCGAAAAATTGACACGGGATGTACACGCCCATGTGGCCGTGTGTTTTCCGGTAGACTAGAATAGAATCACTCCGTCTCTTCCCGTGGATGTCGTACAAGGCGACTAACGGAAATACATTATCTAACATCGATCAGGCCTCCCCAACCCGTTTGGCCAGCGTGGGGAGTGTAGGCCAAATCCTCCATCTGTCTGGAACGGATGAGAGGGTCGTGCTCCTGTAGTGGAGACTAAAATGACCTGACGATGATGATGATGATACATGCCCACGAGGTCACAGACGAAAGGTATTCAATAGGATAAAACGAAGAATAAAGAAACAAACCTTGAATATTATTATGATATTATCATGTACGAGAACTTGATAAAAATAACTTTACATTTTTTGCTAGACGAAGCAAACATAAAAAATTGACAGGTAAAGCCTTTATAAATATAGGAATACAGGTTATAAAGCCGATCACTGCTCTTCTCCTACAAAACTGATGTCTTTATTTTTAATCCGACTATTCTACTTGTAGTACAGTACAGTAGTAGGGCATAGCATTTTTTTTAAGCTGCCCGACTGAGGAACTACCTCCACTTCACTGAATACCGCAGCCAAATAACAATTCCCTTGAGGATATATGTAGGATATAATTATATAAACAAAGTGGTATAATAATACGCACACACATGAGATGACTATTAAACTACTGTTACTTTTAAAGAAGAACCGCATTAAGAACCGCCAGACGAGCAAATCAGAGATTGCAGAATATACTCGAAGCATGAATCACTGGATTGAATTTCAACGCACGCAAGTCCTCTCTACATTTGACTACATTGACGAGCTCGGTGGTCGAATGGTTAGCAATGGCCACTTTGACTCCGAGGTCGCGGGTTCGATTCCCGCACAAGTCAAACATTTGTGTGCATGAACATGTCTGTTTGTCTTGGTCTGGGTATTTTCTATGTATTATAAATATGTATTTACAAAAAAAAATGTATTTAAGTACATTTATCAGTAGTCTAGTACCCATAACACAAGTTTTGTGCTTAATTTGGGACTAGATGGCGCTGTGTAAAATTGTCCAGAAATATTTATATTTATATTAGAAATAGAAATAGACTTCTCAAGAGTTGTGCGTGAAGCGATTGAAATGAAGAAATATACTAATTTCAATCGGAAAGATGGATATAAGTTATCTGCGGCATGGAACCCAGTGATTTAGATCACTCAACCTCGTTTTGGTTTGCAGTCGGGTAACGGACAGAATACGGACGCGTCGGTTAGCTCGCAGAATAGGGAGTGTAGTATGTCGCGGTACATGGACATCGAACAACACGGGGGTAGATGAAGATTCATCGACCTCGACAACGGAGATAGAGTGACACCGCTGAGACAGTCAGCCTGTGACCACGGCCGGTGCAACCTGGTCGAAACGTCAGGCAATAATAAAGGTATGTAAATACCCTTATGCATGATCGCGTTAATTCTACACGCACAACTACTCATAGAGTCGCAATAACACGTTAATTAGTTCGTATCCACGTGCAAACATACGAGTATCCATGCATACTAGTGAAACGTCACGCATACATGCTCCTTCTAGTCTCTTTTATGTCTTCTATAGCCTTTATTACGGTTATATGCTTCTATATATAAAGGGGAGACTTTACAGATTATGCTGATGAAGTTGCGTGAGCTTTTATACCAGGAAAAAGTTCAATATCCGTTATGTATTTTTGTTAAACGAAAAACGTGTCTCTACATAAAATCACTTAAACGGGGTATAAGCGACTCACTTACAGCTTTAGAGCTTAAGTCAAGCTCATCCGCATGTGATGGTGCCAGATAATGAGGCTCTGGGTGAAAGAGAGGTAAACAATTACAAATAAGGACTAGAGATATGACATACTCATACTAAATTGTATCAGATAACGGTTCCCGTCGCCTAAAATATCTATATCTATAGCTATCCTTATCATCTCGGCGCTTTAACATATTTGCTATCTCTTTCCATAGCTGTGCACTTACACTTAATGATTAATAATAATTAGCACAAATGTCTTGTCGCGACGGTAGATGGCGTGGGAGACGCGGCTGAGTGAATGCCGAGCAATTACCTTACTTTTTTCTTTCCACAATGGAGGCAGATAGAACGTATCTTAAGTAAAACATCTTATTTTACAATGACATCTTATCTAAAACTAGTAATTATGGAAGTTAAAGGAGTTACTAACGTATTTGACGAGCTCGGTGGTCGAATGGTTAGCAATGGCCACTTTGACGCGGTTCGATTCCCGCACAAGACAAATATTTGTGTGCATGGTCATGTCTGTTTGTCTTGGTCTGGGTGTTCTCTATGTGTTATAAGTATATATAATGTATAAGTATGTAAGTATATACTTACAAAAAAAATGTATGTAAGTACATTTATCAGCAGTCTAGTATCCATAACAGCTTTGCGCTTAATTTGGGACTAGACGGCGCTGTGTAACTTGTCCAGAAATATTTATTTATTTATTTTTGTCGGGAAAGCTGACTAGTTTCAAGAAAACCGATTAGTTGCGAGTATAAGTGGCTCTTCACGATCTTTAGAGCCAAAGCCAACTTCACCTGCACGTGCTGCATCCTGAGAACTAGCAAAAAAGGCCCTGGAAAAAGAGAGATAGGGCAGCGTGTGTAAAGCTGCTTGACTGAGGAAGTATCTCCACCTGACAGAATCATCATCATCATCAGGTTATTTTAGTCTCATACAGGAGAACGACCCTCTCTCGTCCGTCTCTGACAGAAGGGGGATTTGGCCTACACTCCCAAGCTGGCCAGACGGGTTGGGGTGGCCTGATCGATGTTTTATAATATATTTCCCTTAGCCGCCTTGTACGACACCCACGGGAAGAGACGGAGTGATTATATTCTAGTCTGCCAGAAACCACACGGCCAACACCTGACAGAATACCGCAGCCAAATAACAAATCCCTTGAGAGTTGTTATGCTCTTGCGAGTGCGTGTGGTCGCCACGAAGAAAGAAGCTGCTGTATCGGCAGCGCGCAAGCGGTATTTCATGTTGCGGGCGTTTGGCCGTATGCTTGTTTACCACCCAACGTTGTATAAAAAATAAAGTTTCGATCTCAAACGGAGATCTTCTTCAGGGTAAATGTTCACACACACACTCCCTCTCTCTATCTATATATAAGCATCTTTATCGATTTAAATATTATCTAACCATTCCATCATTGAAAACCATTCGTTCGCGTCAACACTCAAGAAGCTATTTTGTTCTCGTGTTTCTTCGAAACTTGAGTAATAACCTGTCAAAGTATCCTTTTGTCGAGTGAATGATAAATGTATGGAATACCGGTGCAATTGATATTTATGGTTTTGGATTGTTTATTGAGAGTATGGTGCGAATTGGCTTTTTGGCGCGAACTATTATAATAGGCCGTGTGTTTTCCGGCAGATTAGAATAACACTCCGTCTCTTCCCGTGGATGTCGTACAAGGTGACTAGCGGAAATACATTATAAAACATCGATCAGGCCTCCCCAACCCGTCTGGCCAGCGTTTGGAGTGTAGGCCAAATCCTCCTTCTGTCTGGGACGGACGAGAGAGGATCGTGCTCCTGTAGTGGAGACTAAAATGACCTGATGATGATGATGATTATAATAGGCTAGACGACAACGATCTAAAATTATAAAAAAATATATAAGAGTATCGTAAAATACAAAAAAAATAGAACGATCTGCGATTTCGAAATTGTAATAACTTAAGTGCTAATTGTTTTATGGTCGATCAAAGTTTGCACGGAAATTCCAATTTAAAAGGATAAAACTATTTTAAAAAAGTATTAACTTTGGAGAAACAATAAAAAATACTATAATTTTTGTTACGGCACCAGCTACTTAAACGCAGTATTTATATATACTAATACTACTAATATTATAAAGCTGAAGAGTCTGTTTGTTTGAACGCAATAATCTCAGGAACATTCGAATTGAAAAAAAAAATGTGTTAGGTAGTCTATTTTTCGAGGAAGGCTATATAGCAGCACGCATGATAACCTTACGCTTCACTCTCAACGCTCTGTTACACGCAGACGAAGTTGCGCGAGTCAGCTAGTCCTGAGTAAAAAAAAACGGCACGGCAGTCGGGGCACGCACCCTATACCTAACAGCTAATGCGCCCCGTGTGCCAACCTTCCGGTTATATCACGGATTGCGAGTCTCTCGTCCAGTAAATCAACCAGACGAGAGGACCTTTACCTGCACCACTTTTGCGCTCAGTAAACCAACTGAGCACGCAAGCGTAGCAGTAGCAGGTCTTCGGCAGGCAGTCGGGGCAGCGGCGGTCGCATGTATCTTCTGTTTCAGATGTTGAAGATTCGCCGAGACGACCACAGCAGCTGGAGCAGAGACGACCAAAGCAGCCACGGCAGTCGCATGCAACTACTAGCGGGTGGGTGCCGGCCGGCAGTAATTTGCATGAACTAATTGGTGGCGGAAGCACGAAAAGTAGTGTAGATCAAATTGCTTGTAAAAAAAAACTTGATGACCGCGGTTATGCTTCTAAACAATTTTTCATAATTTAATGTATAATGATATTGATTCATAATAGAGATAATGTATTATGGTGCAAGTAATCATTTGAGTGCATAAAATTATTAGAATCTTTGATTAAAAGTACCAGTACCTATTGAAGAATTGGAGCTGCAAAATTTCTAAACAGCAGAAAAATTGCACTATCCGTTTTACTGTTGACTTATTACAAGTAATAATGAAGGAACAAGAAGATTCCAGCCCCCTTACCACCAACTCTTATTGCAATTCAATAACTGCATTGAATGCTTATTCATACCAATGAATAAGCGACACTATTCTATTTGAAATAGAGTCTCTTATTCATTGGTATGAATAAGCATTCTAGTCAGTTATTGAATCGCAATAAGAGTTGGTGGTAAGGGGGCTAACGATATATATTGGTATATTTTTTATGAGAGGGGGGTCGTTTGCACCCCTCTCATACCAGAATTAAAACTTAATGTTTTTTTATTTTATATTAGAGGGAGACAAACGAACATAGAGGAGCTCGATGGCGTCGTTGCGCGTCTCAGTCTAATCGAACACGCAAGTTAAGCAACGTCGACCGCAGCCTGTCTATGGATGGGTTTATTCATCTCGAGCTCCTCCGTGCTTCGGAGGGCACGTTAAGCCGTCGGTCCCGGCTGTTGTCATTAGATGACAGTCGTTAAGCCAAGTCAGTGGCCTTTGGGCGGCTTGAAAACACTGGCCTCCGCCAACCCGCAGTTGAGCAGCGTGGTGGAGTATGCTCTAAACCCCTTCGATTGAGGGGAGACCCATATCCCAACAGTGGGATGATTATGGGTTGATGCCGAAACGAACATATGGGTCACCTGATGGAAAGCAATCACCACCGCCCATGGAGATCAGCAACACCAAGGGGTCGCCGATCCGATGCCAGCCTATACTCACTCCTTCCTTTCTTTCTTTCTGGTGACCTCACTCACCCGCAGAAACACAACAACCCACAAAGGAATTGTTATTTGGCTGCGGTATACTGTGAGGTGGAGGTACTTCCCCAGTCGGGCAGCTTAAAAAATACACTATGCCCTACCTCTCTTTCCGCCAGAGCCTCGTTTGTTTGTTTGTCAGGTGAGGTTGGCTTTGGTTCAAAGATGTTGATAAACCGCTTATACCCCTTATAACTTGTATAACGGTGCTGTATTACTAACTTCACAGTTTTATTTTAAGTCCACAGATGATATGCTTGCTTATTGCTCGGTCAGTTGTTCTACACACACTCATTACGAATGGATTCGCTTGGAATATAACAAAGGCATCTCAGTGAATGCGGGCGTAAAGGTGCAGTCACATTGGATCGGCAATCCGTGTTATCCGCGGTTGCGGACGCCCGCCATATCTAGGTCACTACACACAGAACATCTAGTGCATGTGAGTGTAGATATTTGGTTGCGATGTCTTTTATGCCTACAGTCTATATGACTCTCAGAGACAAAAAATACAAATATAAAAATATGGTATAATACAATATAATTTACTTTATTTCACCATGCAAAAAAATAAAATACTTATAATGTAATGATTTTGATACAATGAGGGTATTTTGGCAGCACTGTAGCGTAGGGTCCAATCATTTGTCAATTCATAGCATCTTGTCAAATGTCTTGTTAACGTCTTGTCGTCTTAAAGTTTCACTGTCAAAAAATTTAGTACATTTTGACAATCTGGACCCGACGCCTACCTAATGTCAGAAAAAATATCAAACATCCCCATTAAAAAAAACTACGAGAATGCTGGCTTGCTCCGAAATAAAAAAAATCATTATCGGGTATTTAATTTCTTTTTTTTTTGTACAACTATCTTTTTGATACTATAAAATTACTTGTACTTTTCCTCCAAATTGTCATTGATTGCACGGTACATTATGGTTTTGTAGAAACAAGAAAACAATCTATATGCATATTATGCATGCATTGATAATGCTGTAATAGCGAACGGCGGTTCGCCATAAACGGAATTCGTCATAAACGCCATTCGTCACACACGCAGTTTGTCACCTACGCAGTTCACCACACAAGCAAGTCGTCACATACGCAGTTCGCCACACTCGCAAAAAGGAATCAATAGTGTCAGAACTACGTATCCTGTCTTCACTTATTTGCTCTATGCCACTGCACAGAGTCCCCTGCTAAAATCAATAGCCGGTGAACGACCCCACTTCGCCCGGGTACGGAATAATGCCAAGGGCGTCATACCTATAGCTCATCAGGTCTTGGTTAACGATGCGTTCCCCAAACACTTGCCCTTGACTTGTTTACTAGCAAGTATTCACTTCTTTTACGTAACGATAGTGCAGTAAAAGGTTTTCAAATGAAATATCTGCAAAGTTTTTGATTCTTTCATATGTGGTTAACAGAACTGAAATCTATATATTATGATGTGACGGCATCACGCGTGAACAGCTGGATCGATTTGGCTATTTCTTTTTATGTTGTATTTTTTATTGTCAGGAGAAGATTCATTAGATTGGGGTGTAAGTGGTTCATCAACATCTTTGAACCAAAGCGAACTTCACCTGCACGCGGTGCAGGGTGCACAAACGAAGTTCTGGCGAAAAGAGAGGTAGGGAGCGTAATTGTAAGCTACCCGACTGGGGAATGTACCTCCATCTCACAGAATACCGCAGCCAAATAACAATTTACTTGAGGGTTGTTGTGTTCCTGCAAGTGAGTGAGGTCACCAGAAAGGAAGGAAGGAGATGCTGTGTTGGCAGCGGGGGTAGCGGCGCGCGAGCAATATTTTATGTTGCGAGCGTTAATATGGCTACGGTAATCGCTTCACAACAGGCGGGCCGTATGCTTGTCTGCCTGCCACCAGACTTAGTATAAAAAATAAAAAAATTCATTAGAATTTTTTTTTTCTTTCATTAGAAAGAAAAAAAAAATAGTTTCTAATGTAACTTTATATAATATAAAGTTACATTAGAAAATTTACTTTTCTTTTTGTAAGCCAGCAATCTCTGATATTAATATTATTTATACATATTATATTAAAATGAAATATTGAAAATATCGCTCGCACGCTTCTGCCAGTGATTTCAAGCCGCCCAAAGACCACCCGTCTTTGGGCGGCTTGAAATCACTGGCCTCCGCCAACCCGCAGTTGAGCAGCGTGGTGGAGTACGCTCTAAACCCCTTCGATTGAAGGGAGACCCGTATCCCAACAGTACGATTACAATGGGTTGTATTTCCCGTAACCTTATTGGTCTAACAGTAAACTGATAATCTGACAATGTGGCCCGAAATATCCTAAATGCTATTACCTACTTCCCTGCTTTTAGTACCTAATAAAATGACGTAACAAAGGTGGACTCTTAACTAGAAACCCTATTGGGGAAGCACCTCACAGAAATTCCGCAGCTAAAAGTGTCCAACCAAAGTATTCTTGCGTTTCTCTCTATGAATTTATTTATGAAATGCTACTTGCAATTAATAAATACGTATTGTCAATATTAAAAAATAGAAGAAAATATATAATAACTATTATATATAATAAAATATATTTAATAACATTTTATTTAAAAAAAACGAGTGTGCTTTAAAGTCGGCGCAATTTGCCCAATAGTCACCGACTTGTCGCCGACTACGAAAGTGGTCAGATAGTCGTCTTTACTGACTAGTGTAAACTAATTGTAAAAGAATCAATATATAATATTTTAAATGGCTTGTCAATTGGTTTACACAAATAATACTTGGTACCTATTACATTTACAATGGCTTACAATGTAGTAAATACCAAGACCAAGGCCACACGGATGTTAGTAATCGATGCATCGAAAACTGCCCTTGGCTCGAAGTTGTTTTTTTCCTTTTCGTATTTATATAATCTTTGACGGTGAACAATTTTGGCAATAAATAAAAAAGAGAGATGGAACAAAACGTAATGTAATCTGCCCGACTGGGAAGGTACCTCCAACTTTTTTTTTTATACTACGTCGGGTGGCAGATAAGATACGCCCGCCAGATGTCATCTTATCAACACAAATCAAATCATCACTCGCAACTTGAATTACTGCTCGCGCGCCACCACTCCCGCTGCCAAGGCAGCCACTCCTTCCTTTGTGGTGACCTCACTCACTTGCAGGAACACAATACCCCTCAAAGGAATTGTTATTTGGCTGCGGTATTCTGTGAGGTGTAGGTACTTCCCCAATCGGGCAGGTTACAAATACGCTGTACGCTGTACTCTCTTCATGCTCACTCGCTGGCACCTCCATTATTAATGATAGCATCTCCTTACATCCTGTGACTTTACTCACTCGCATGAATACAACACTACTGAAGTGCTTTGTTATTTGGCTAAAATATTCTCTGATGATTTTTGGCCGTGTGGTTTCCGGCAGACTAGAATAGAATCACTCGGTTTCTTTCCTTGGATGTCGTGCAAGGCGACTAAGGGAAATACATTATCAAATATCGATCAGGCCTCCCCAACCCGTCTGGCCAGCGTGTGGAGTGTAGGCCAAATCCTCCTTTCGTCTAGGACGGACGAGAGAGGGTCGTGCTCCTGTAGTGGAGACTAAAATGGACCTGATGATGATGATTCTCTGATGAGGAGATACTTCCCTAGTGGGCCTCAACATACGTTATCTCTTTTTCGCCTGAACCTCATTTACTTAACGACTGTGTGTATATTATACCTATACCAAACCCCGGCCACTCCATACAAAAATGGCACTTTTGCATGTAGTAACCAAATGACGTCTGTACACGTGCCTATGTTTGAGTGACGTTCTCTAGGGCTGACATTATTCAATTATTAGTCGGACATGTAAGGGGGTGTAAGTGGTTCATCAACATCTTTGAACCAAAGTCAATCTTACCTGCACGGGGTACACCCTGCTGACTGACAGACGAGTCTCTGACGAAAAGAGAAGTAGGACATAGCGTATTTTTTAAACAACCCGACTGACGAAGTACCACCATCTCACAGAATACCGCAGTCAAATAACAATTTCCTTGAGGGTTGTTGTGTTCCTGCGAGTGAGTGAGGTCACCAGAGACGATGGAGTTGCTACGTTGGCAGCGAGGATGGCAGCGCGCGAGCGATATTTAATGTTGCGACCGTTAATATGGTTACGGTAACCGCTTCACATCAGGTGGGCGTAGTGAAGAAAAAAAAACATAGTAAATACACTACACTGACTTCAGCCAATATTTATAAAACGCCTTGTATAATTGCCATTGCTAACTTACCCAAAATTTTATATTTTCTAATCACCACTAAATCAAACGTTCGCCTTCCGAACACCGGTTCATTGTAATGGTCAAACCATTTCATTCTTACTAATTGGAGCTTTTTACTATTCATATAAATGCATGCGCAATGATTTGATTCATTTTCATATTCACATGGAACAAACGTAATTTAAAACTAATACCACACATGAGATCACGCACAATAAACATTGAAATGTACTCGTAAATAAGAAAATTGTAAACAATAAACCACCATAACTCAAGTGACAGCAATGTCACTTCCGCGTCTGCGCACTCACTTGCTCTTTGTGACATATAATGCTATCATTTTCTCATCTCGTATTAATTGTATCTTGTATCCTACTTTGACAGACATGAATTAGTTATGATGAAACTATGGCTGCCGCATGCTTTTTAGGTAATTTATAAAAAAATCTGTACTTTATTTCATCCAAAGGGATCGAATAAATTTATTTCTTTGATTTTCCATGTGTTGAGATATCCATCCACTGCACAAGTAACTTCCATCTTTTAAACTGAATGGAGAATAAAATACTAGCGACGTCAATTTGTAGGACGTTGCATCCATTGCGAACGGTTCCAAATCGGTTCCATAGGGGAGGTGAGGTCGACTAGTGAGAGCGGCAGAGAGTGTCCATACTGTACGTTAGTACTATTACTTATACTGTGCCTATACCACATGCCAGTAAGATTGGCTTTGCTTCTAAAGAAGGTAGTAAGCCACTGACACCCTGACTGATGAAATATTGAAATGCTGACTGGAAGAGATTCCTTAGAAGGTATAGTCCACCTTTGTACGGCTTTTATTCTATGTAAACTTTTATATTATTATTGTTTTATTTAGTACAGGACGAGAGCCACCACACATTATCACCACTGTCTCCTAGCCAAGATTAACAGAGGCGACCGCCAAAAAAGGCAATGAACAGTGAAGTCCATAGGGGTAAAACTACGGCTGCCTTGGAACTCACAACGAATTTAATTAGAAGAAATTAGTAGGAGTAAGAAGCTTTTGGAATTTGACTTCCCCTCTTAGCAATGTGAGAGTCATATCATATTTTGGGGTGTAAGTGGTTCACAAAGATCTTTGAACCAAAGCCAACTTCACCTGCACGTGGTGCACCCTGCTGACTGACAAACGAAGCTCTGGCGAAAAGAGAGGTAGGGAGCGTAATTGTAAGCTACCCGACTGGGGAATGTACCTCCACGTCACAGAATACCGTAGCCAAATAACAATTCCCTTGAGGGTTGTTGTGTTCCTGAGAGTGAGTGAGGTCACCAGAAAGAAAGGAAGGAGATGCTGCATTGGCAGCGGGGGTGGTGGCGCGCGAGCAATATTTTATGTTGCAAGCGTTAATATGGCTACGGTAACCGCTTCACATCAGGCGGGCCGTATGCTTGTCTGCCAACCGACGTAGTATAAAAAAAAAAAAAAAATCAAACGTTATATTAAGGTTATCGTTAGCCAGAATTTTGAGCTGAAATGTCTTTGTATCTGGCTGGGAACCGCAGAACGTACTTGATATTCGTAGTGCTCGTAGATTTCAGCGTCGACATCGCGACACTTTCGATGGGTCCGGACCCCTTCCGTGGCACGTACGACATGATAAATTGAAAAGGGGCAGCAACGACCTTAACCGCTATAGAAAACCGCTTTAGGATACCTCTATTAATTTTGAAAAATATTTCAAATGACGTTTTGGGATGTTAAAATGGCAGAAACGATTGAACTTTGATTTTTAGACTGTCTTGAATAGTATTTGGAAATTTTAATAAATTACATTTTTCGAAACACTATTTTCTATTTTATGGATATTTATATGGATTTACAGTTTCTATGGGGGCAATTGAGATTAGATTAACATGAAGGGGTGTAAGTGGTTTATCAGTGTCTTTGAACTGCTGACTGACATTTTATGATAATTGGCAATGAAAATCGGCAAGAACATTATTTTCCTATAATGCTTATAAAATGAAATAGTCATATTTAGTGCCAGGAATTCTTAGTTTATTTGGAATATATTACCTGTTAAATGGGCATCTTCGAGATTTTTAAGTTATATTGTACATTTAATCAATTACTTATTTAACACTTCACCATATTTCTGGGCACAAAATTATCCACGATTTTACCTAAGACCTCCAATCCAATTTTTCCAAACGTCCCCGTTAGATCGTGCCGATAAGTGCAGACGAATTGTCAAACCATGATCAAAATGGGTTCAACATACCTACCACGTATCTCTTTCTACCATACAGTGAGACTACTACTGATATCTCACTCGCACAGCCGTTTGTTCCTCTACTTCGCTAGGCATATTAACTTTATAATAATAATAATAAATAATAAATATTCCCAGACAAATTACACAGCGCCATCTAGCCCCAAAGTAAGCAAAACTTGTGTTATGGGTAATAGACAACTGATAAACAGACAAATATAAATATCTTTTTTTGTAAATACATACTTATTATACATAGAAAACACCCAGACTAAGACAAACTTTGTGGTTTTAATTTTTGTTTCGTAATGTACGTTATGGTCATTTACAGCGCGTTAGTTTAATTTTTGCTTAAATAATTGTTGTTGACGAGCTCAGTGGAGTAGCGGTCAACGCGGCTTCGACACCAACGCTCGTGGGTTCGATTCCCACATAGGACAAACATTTGGGTGCATGAACATGTCTCTTTGTCTTGGTCTGGGTGTTTTATATGTATCATAAGTACATATTTACAAAAAAAAATGTATTTACGTATGTTTATCAGTTGTCTAGTATCCATAACACAAGCTTCGCTTACTTTGGGGCTAGATGGCGCTGTGTAATTTATCTGTCAATATTTATTTCATGAAGTAATGTGTAAAAAAAATACAAATTGCATGAAATACAGTAGTTGCGAATTTTATATAACTTCATGCACGAAATAGTTCACAGGCGGGACTTAATGCTATGCAAGCATTCTCTTCCAGTTAACCTAAGAGCTTGTCCATAAAGGGCGAATTCGCCACGATTCTCTCGTTTGTGATGACCGTTGCGTCCACAAGATGCGTTCCAACGTGCGAGCATTTGGGGAAGGAAGTCGCTCTACAGTTTGCGCGTTAACTGGACGCAACAAGACGTCCCTAGTATCTCGACTCCCGCGCAATACGCGCGAATCGAGAGTCTGGCGTAGTGTACGCGATTTAAACGCGTATTTTGAATTCGCGCGATGCTCGTGGACGCGATGTATTGGTGTCTAGTATCTCACTAACGCGCGAATGATTTAGCGCGTATTGATTCGCGGCGAATTCGCCCCTTCTGTACAAGCTCTTTGGGTGATGCAGAGATTAGATATGGCAGGTGCACAGACAAAGACAGACTGACCGCACAAGACATTTTGATTACATCTAATACATTGTAGTTAATAACATTCGCCTTGGCAACAATGTTTTCCTCCCCTCCCATCATTCCCTTTGGCACACGAAGAAGGAAGAGACAATTGACTCACTCAGTCAATTGTCGGTCGTTGAAAAGGTCACGGTGGTAAACGTGGCCAACTCGTCTACTTTGTAAGTTATTGCGTCGCCGCGAGTGATACATTGTGACACTGAATGCCCGAGCTAAGGAAGAAGGTCACTGCAAGCAAGAACCCGCAACGACCGCAAAGGAGTTGGCGGTAGGTACGTGCATCCCTCAGTTCCATCTTTACAGTTCATGGGACCTGGCCTTACCGCCTTAGCTGAAGCCGATTTTCATTGGATTTTTTGACTGTGAAAATCAAATTTCAGTTCAGATAAGTGGTAATTGTGTTTAGCTTAGATGGTAGAAATCCTGAAACTCTACCGGCAAAGCTGAAGATGTTTGTCAATAACTTAAGCCGAAGACCTATTTATGAAATGAAAATATTCAATGAAATGGACTTCAACTTACGCGGTAGAGCTCCTGGGTCACGTCACCATCATATTTCTCAACCAGGGGCCTACCGCCGAAGCTAAAGCCGATTACCACTGGAATTTTTAACTACGAAAATCAAAGTATAGCCAAACCCCGGCCACTCTATACAAAAATGGCGCTTTTGCATGTAGTAACCAAATGACGTCTGTACACGTGGTTCATCAACATCTTTGAACCAAAGTCAATCTCACCTGCACGGGGTACACCCTGCTGACTGACAGACGAGGCTCTGACGAAAATAGAGGTAGGACATAGCGTATTATTTAAGCAGCCCGACTGACGAACAATGACAAATAACAATTTCCTTGAGGGTTGTTGTGTTCCTGCGAGTGAGTGAGGTCACCAGAGAGGATGGAGTTGCTGCGATGGCAGCGGGAATGGCAGCGCGCGAGCGATATTTAATGTTGCGACTTGCGAGCGTTAATATGGTTACGGTAACCGCTTCACATCAGGTGGGCGTAGTAAAGAAAAAAAAAACGTGTGGCACTCGTGGACTGCCGCGGTAAAGCTATTGCATAGCATTTTTTATCAACTAATGCTCGTTTGCTCGTTCATACATCCATCCATCTAAAAAATCCACCAAAAAAAAATTTTTTTTTTTACTTACCTTGTTACATACCTACCATAACATATTACATACCCCCATATTTTAAACTGAATGGAGAATAAAATACAAGCGACGTCAATTCGCGCGTTGTGGCATTCCTTGCGAACGGTTCCAAATCGGTTTCATAGGTGAGGTGAGGACGGTGAGGTCGACTAATGAGAGCGGCAGAGAGTGTCCATACTATACGTTAGTACTATTACATATACTGTGGTATAGCTTAGATTGGCGGTAATTCTGTTTAACCTAATTGGTAGAAAGCATAAAGCTCTACCAACTACTCTGAAGGTGATAGTCATTAACTTAAAGCTATGATCTCTTTTCGCAACCAAAAAACCTAATGGTAATCGGCTTCAGCTTCGGCGGTGGGGCCCAAGATCGCCAAAGATTAGGTTCACAGCTTAAACTGCGCTATGTTTTTGTCCATCGATCCTACACCATACAGTCTTATGAATTCTTCATCCTACAATACATATATTACTATACTACATATACTATATATACTAATATTTGCACTTGAGTTAAAATGACCTTATATAAACCAAAGACGAAGTCTAACTTGCCATATAAAATCTTATTTTTATTTCGTCTCCAATTTGGCTAGCACGTAGAGAACTTTGTAAAGGTCTGCGTTAACTTGACCCAATATTTCTGACATTGTTTGTTGCTCCGGCGACGCTGTGTCTGCACTGCGAATAGCCTTGATCTCATAGCGTTTCAGCGAACATTGACAATGAAAATTTCAATAACATGTGAAAAATAATGCTTTTCTTTTGTACTAAGGTTGTTTTTCGCTGTGATTTGTTATTTTTAACTACCTACGAAGAAAGTTAGTGAGTGTTTGGCTTTAGCTATATGCTGCGAAATTATTGCTTTTTGATTGCACTTGGGCTAGCTGTGTACATCATGAAATTTGCTGCGTGCACCGAGGAGCCCATGGCGTTGCAGGCATCCATAGGCTGCGGTAACTGCTTCCCAACAGCTCAGCTCTATGCTTGTTTACCTTAGCGTTATAAAAAAAGACTTATATTACCGTATGTCCGAGCATCTGGCCCATTTTTTTAGTCGAGAAATTGGTTATCTGTAAAGTCGGTTTACGGACAATAATTTTACGCAATAACGTCATAAGAAAACATCGGCCGGTAGAGTGGAAGAGAGATAGATGCGTCATAATGCGCGCTCTCGCTTGCACGCTCGGCTCAGGCGGAACGTGACAATGAGTCATGCTTTTTGTCATGCAGCCGGCGTTCATCGACTTATAAAACGTTACCATGTCATAAACAGTTATTCCATGCTTTAGGTTTATACATTTTATTCCAGCAAGTAAACATACACATATAATCTACAAAAGTTCTTTACAGCGGATATTTTTTCGCTATTTATATCATAGTTTTGATAGTAAAAGTTGTTTTCGTACTAAACTTGGCCTAATTCGAATTCGACATTATTATGTTGGCGACACTGCGTCTGTAGCCTTGATCTCATGGTTTTGGCTCGACTGTTGGCAATGAATGTTAGTATTAAAAAGTCTGGCACGAGTCGTGATCGTGAAAAACAAATTTTGTAACATTCTTGTGCTGAATAAATCCAATTGAGGATAAAGAGCTGAGATACCTACTAAAATACATGCTTACATAAATTCATACGATCTTCACGGCTCTGATGAAACGCGCTGTCTGAATAAAAAAAAATCGGACAAGTGCGAGTCGGTCTCGCCCACCGAGGGTTCTGTATGTAGGATCTCCGGCGACTCCGCGCGGCGGCGCTGCATTAACAGCTTATGTAGAATATTTTTGCAAAGTTGCAAAGCATTTGCATTGCAACCTGCTTGCTGCTGTATCGAAATGGAAAAAAAGTTATTTTTCGATACAGTTGTTCATAAAGAGCTGTATCGAAAAGTAACTTATTTTGATGGCATGTGCGTAAAAGACTAATATTAAGATTCTGTGTTTAGATTTTCAGCGAAATTCATTGAGCTTATGAAATCGTCCGGTCGTTCTGTCTGTCCGTTGCCATGAAACTCAAAATTTCGAAATTCTGACTTCGGATTCGTGTCGAGCATCAAAAAGTAGTAATGTAAAGTGACCTTGGTTTTTCGATATCAAATTCGGGATTTCTAAAAAAAAAATTCGCTATGGTGGCGCATGCTGCGCGTCCGATGTTTTAATCTCTAAATTTTCGTATGAGAGTCTATAAAAGATTTTTAAAGAATTCGCACGGACGGGAATATGCGTATACGAAGTTGTGGGTACAAACTAGGGGACAATAAAAACAAATCCATCCATACAGCCTGATCCACCCTTTCAAATATACCCTTGTGTTCACGTTCTATCTAATTGAACATCCAAGTTAAACCAATATATTTTAAGATCTATTCCGGGATGTTTATCCAATTCCCCGTTCCAATCAAACGTAAACACAGTCCAGTAATGGGACTCTCGGGGTATCGAAGCTGACCTGAACTCTGAACCAACTCTGCTATAATAATCGTTATTTCGACGATTCTGTTACTAGGGTAACGACATTTTGGGAATATTAGATCGTTAGCACCTGAGTGTGCATATAAAGTGCTTTCTATGTGCAGAAAGTGCATTCAGTACAGTTTTTTTTATTTAATTATTTTTCATTAATTTGCATATTGACGAGTTCGGTGGTCGAATGGTTAGCAATGGCCACTTGGATGGACGCCGAGGTTGCGGGTTCGATCCCCGCACAAGACAAATATTTGTGTGCATGAACGACATGTTCATGGATGATCTTAGTCTGGGTGTTTTCTATGTATAATATGTATGTTTTTACAAAAAAAATATATTTAAGTGTAATATCAGTTATCTAGTACCCATAGTACAAGCTTTGTTTAGTTTGGGACTGGATGGCCATATGTAATTTGCCTAGGAATATTTATTTTATTTATATTTTATCGCCTCTACCATGGCGAGTGCTCTGAAGAAATGTTTTTCCTTTTCGCTTCCGTCAGAGCACCACGCGTGCAGGGATATCATTATACCACTGTTGAGAATATCTCTACGTGAACTAAAAAGTTTGGCAAGCAGAGAATAGATACGGGCTGAGATGATAGGCTACGGTCGTCATTGCTTAACGTATTTTTTATACGAGAGGGCGGCAAACGAGCATGTGGGCCACCTGATGGAAATCAATTACCACCTGCCATGGAGATCAGCAACACCAAGGGGCCGCCATCTGTTGCCAGCCTGTGCTCCTTTCTTTCTGGCGACCTCACTCGATCGCAGTAACAAACCCTCAAGGGAATTGTTAATTGGCTGCGGTATTCTGTGAGGTGGAGGTACTTTCCCAGTCGAGCAGCTTAAAAATACGCTATGCACTACCTCTCTTTTCGCCAGAGCCTCGTTTGTCAGTCAGTAGGATGTACCATGTGTAAGTGAGGTTGGCTTTGGTTCGGAGGCTTTGCATGTGGGTCACCTGGTGGAAAGCTATCACCACCGCCCATGGAGACCAGCGACACTAAGGGGTCGCCGATCAGTTGCCAGCCTTTTAAGGAAAATGAAAACTCTGTTCTTGAAGGCACCCATGTCGTAGTTGTTCGGAAATACCGCTGAGGGAAGTTGATTCCACAGTTACACTGTTCGTGGTATAAAATGTCTTAGGAAACGTACTGTAGCAGATCGCCAATTATCAAGATGATATGGATGTAATTTTAATTTATGGCAAGTTATACAATAGTGGAATTCAGCGGCAGGTATCAAATCAAACAGCTCATCCGAGCACTCCCCGTGATATAATTTGTATAGAACACAAAGAGACGCTACATCTCTGCGTGTAGAGAGAGAGTCCGAGATGTTGATAAACTATTTACACCCCTTAGAGTTAGACAGAATATATAAATTGCAACTAAGGATTTTTTTTTCTTTAGGCATCAAATTCAAATCGTTTATCTTCTCTCTCTAGACAGTTTTACAACAAGCAAACAAATAGATGTTACATTTTTTTTAATAGAGAGGGAGGAAGTAGAGTGGAGGAAGGATATTATAAATAAATATTTCTGACAATTTACACAGCGCCACCTAGTCCCAAATTAAGCGCAAAGCTTGTGATATGGGTACTAGACAACTGATAAATGTACTTAAATACATTTTTTTTTTGTAAATACATACTTATAATACATAGAAAATACCCAGACCAAAACAAATAGACATGTTCATGCACACAAATGTTTGTCTTGTGCGGAAATCAAACCCACGACCTCGGACTCAAAGTGGCCATTGCTAACCATTCGACCACCGAGCTCGTCACATTTTTGACATATTAATACAGATAGTGTACGAGGGAGTTAAAACATAAGACTTTGGCTTTGGTTCAAAGATGTTGATTAACCACTTACACCCCTAACTCGTGTGTTCGATGACCACCAAGCTTCTCAAGCATTTTATTTACCTGTTGTAATCGTAAAATCTTCCGTGAAATATATTTATTACTGTTACCAATATAAATGTAGTTGTTATGACAAAATAGTAAAGTGTGTTTTTCACCTTGATATCAGCCTTGTCTGAATGTCAGACGTATTGGCGCCACAGCCTGCGAGGGTGCCAAACAGTGTTGCCGTGCCTCTCGGGTTGAAATTAATAAATACTTTATACTTAAAGTTATATTTTTAATTTCTTTTATTGAAGTGAATACGTCAATTGCTTCCGCAGGGATAAAAAAAAACGGGATACACTCCGGGAGTGCCGGCAGAAGTGAAAACTTCAAAATTAACGTTGTGCATTTTTGAATGGTTATATAATAATTTCGCACATCATCAGGTCATTTTAGTCTCCACTCCACTCCACAGGAGCACGACCCTCTCTCGTCCGTCCCAGACAGAAGGAGGATTTGGCCTACACTAATCACGCTGGCCAGACGGGATGGGCAATTTCGCACGAATTGCTTTATTTATCAGTATAAAAGTAGTATCATTTATGTGGTAAAATACAATATTCATTTATGACGCTGTTGTACAAAAACATGACAATTTATGTTACATTAAAAATAAACAGCAGGAGCAGACATACATTTTCGCCGCGGGGTAGAAAGAGAGGGGGATATCACTTCCTCTCCTACGCCATTCCGGCGGTTTACGCTCCCTCCGTCTTTCGATCAAGTCACGTGTCCTGACGCGAGTTTAACATTTTTTACCCATCCCAAAAAGTGCACAACGCCGCCGCTAAAGAAGTTTCCACTTCAAAAAAACGAACGATAACAAAATCAGGGGATACAGTTTGTTGTTGGAGCTACATATCTATCATCGTCATCCAAAATTCAATCACACCACTGGATAGATGAAGGATCAAAAAATTTATTAGGCTAAGTAAGGACTATGGAAAATTGCGTGCGGGGGAAAGGGCAGCGCTGCCATTTTGAAAAAAAATTTACTGCATATATATAGTACTCACGTACAAAACACTGCCGTGTCCATGACATGACACAGCCAGACCTCTTTTTTTATACTACTTCGGATGGCAGACAAGCATATGATCGGCCTGATGTGAAGCGGTTAACTTAGCCATATTTTTTTTTATTTATTAGGAAGGATATTGTCTTCAAAAACTTGGGTTTTAAAACAGCTTTTTCACAAAGATTTTTCTGTTTTTTGGGTAGCTTCCTCTACAACAAAATAAACCGTTGTGTCAACATCACACACATGTCACTCTTTAATTGCAAAAAAGCTGTTACTAACTTTTTGTTATCAATGTCCTATGAGCAAACCGAAACTATGTTAAATATCTTAAGGTAACCAATAAGTAATTCCCCACACTACACAACTTAACACTATACATACATACAAACACACACAATACACACAAGCTCAGGAGAAGCATATAAAACACACATCAAGAGCAAAAATTAAAATGTTTTCTTATATATATAATTTCTTTGTTTCGCAATATTCTTGTTACTTTTTTCTGTAATTATTTTTAAAAAACCTTCCGAGGGTTGAGCACTGACACCTGTAACACAGGTTAATCCTACAATAGGTGTCAGTTTCGACTTTCGAGTGGGCAACCGAGTAGATACCATAATCTTTATTATGTTCAAAATGTTAGACTATGTAATAACCTTTGTGCCTACTTATGTGTAACAATGTGTGTAACAAATAAACTATTAATAAAAAAAAAAAACAAATAAATATTAACGCTCACGCTTCCAACGCAGCAACTCCTTCCTTTCTTGTGACCTCACTCACTCGCAGGAACACCATAAACCTCAAGGGAATTATTTGACTGCGGTTTTATGTGAGATGCAAGTACTTCCTCAATCGGGCAGCCTAAAAAATACGCTATGCCCTACCTCTCTTTCCGCCAAAGCCTCGTTTATCAGTCAGCAGGATGCATCACGTGCAGGTGAGGTTCCCTTTGGTTAAAAGTTGTTGATGAACCACTTACACCTCACACAATTACCACTTAGTGTAAGTAGTAGTAACCCTTCCAAATTATAAATATTTAATTACACAATAGACATTGACTACAAAATTAGATAAATAGATGTTTGTTAGTTACATAATTGATTCAGGTGTTATTTTGCGGAAGTCAAATTTACAGGCAATTTGATCTACACTACTTTTTTTTTTTTTATACAACGTCGGGTGGCAGACAAGCATATGGTCCGCCTGATGTGAAGCGGTTACCGTAGCCATATTAACCCTCGCAACATTAAAAATATAGCTCGCGCGCCGCCACCCCCGCCGCCAACGCAACATCTCCTTCCTTTCTGGTGACCTCACTCACTCGCAGGAACAACAACCCTTAAGGGAATTGTTATTTGGCTGCGGTATTCTGTGAGGTGGAGGTACATTCCCCAGTCGGGTAGCTTACAATTACGCTCCCTACCTCTCTTTTCGCCAGAGCTTCGCTTGTCAGTCAGCAGGGTGCACCACGTGCAGGTGAAGTTGGCTTTGGTTCGAAGATCTTGATGAACCACTTACACCCCAAAACTACTACAGTACTATTACTACTATAATTTATAAATATTTATTATCTATTTATCTATTTGTATGAAAATGCCTTATTTATTACACAGCTAATTATTACACTATATTACTAATTACTGAATATTTACAAATAAAATATTTACAAAGAGGTACAAAAAAAAAACGCAGAAAAGAAATAAAACGAAATAAATAAATAAAATAAAAAATAAAATAAAAAATAAAAAATAAATAAAATAAAATAAATAAATAAATAAAATAAATGCTTGGTCAAAGCTAAGTCAAAATTCAAAATTTCCGTTTTGTATCTCTTCTCAGAGGCAGTGGGACGAGCCGCTTTGCAAAATCGTGTGGGATAATCTCATTCATACGTCCGTAGGTTCTGCGGAGCGAGCTCGTCTTTTAGCCGTATCAGAGTGGGAGTCGGGGCTCTGGCTGCAGGCTTTGCCTTCGTCTAATGTAGGTAATTTGCTAGACCACACCACATTTCGTTTGGCTACAAGCCTCCGTATCGGGGCTCCTTGCATTGTCCCTCATCGTTGCCCGTGTGGTCAAGCCGTCGATCAATTCGGGCATCACGGCCTCTCCTGTCCTAGAAGTGCTGGGCGTTTAGCACGTCATGCCGGCCTTAACGACATAATTCGTCGGGCTCTTGTCAGCGTCTCCGCCCCTGCCGTTCTGGAACCGAACGGCTTAGCTCGGGATGATGGCAAGAGACCAGACGGAATGACTTTAGTGCCCTGGAGGTTGGGACGCGCCTTAGTGTGGGATGCCACTTGCGTTGACACTCTGGCTCCCTCCCACCTCCCGGTCACTGAGTCTAAGGCCGGCACGGCTGCGGCTTCAGCAGAGTCACTCAAACGGCGCAAATATGCTGGACTCACTAACACTTATATATTTGAGCCGTTTGGGGTAGAGACGTTAGGGCCGTGGGGTCCATCAGCCCGCAATCTTTTTAAAGAGATATGCGGGAGGTTGGTCGAGGCTTCAGGTGACCAGAGGGCTGGCCATTACCTTGCTCAGAGGATTAGCATTGCTATTCAGCGAGGTAATGCTGCCAGCATTCTTGGTACGCTACCGACGGGCAACGATTTGGGGGAAATTTTTTACTTATAATTTTTTGTTTTATTTCTTTTCTGCGTTTTTTTTTTAGTACTATTACTTATATTGTGCTACTACTACCTACGGAAGCACGCAGAGTAGTGTAGATCAAATAGACTGCCATCTTTGTGTCTGGTTTTAACATATAATACATTGTCTTCTCATAACTTTTCTTTAACTAGAAAACTTAGTGCTACAAAGAAAATTTCTGAAGACGGAGAGTTCGCTTTATTAAAGTTACCGCTGCTCTTAAGTTGGGTATTAAGTATGCAACGTTAAGTTAGGAGAATTGATAGAAGTGCTCTGTGAATGTTATAAATTAGTTATTAAAAGTATTTATAGCTCAAGTTTTAGGCACATTAGCATAGCGTGTGGGTCACCTGATGGAAAGCAATCACCGCCGCCCATGGATATTAGCAACACCAAGGGGTCGTCGACCTGTTGCTAGCCTATACTCCTTCCTTTCTTTCTTTCTGGTGACTTCACACAGGTGCAGGAACACAACAGACCTCAAGCGAATTGTTAATTGGCTGAGGTATTCTGTGAGGAGGAGGTACTTCTCCAGTCGGGCAGCTTATAAACAAGTTATAAGTTAATTTAAAAAAATTAAAAACCCGACTGCACCTACAACAGATTTATAAATCACGCTTAACTATAATTCCATACAAGCAAAAACTAATATATCAAATATATATTTGAAATCAGGTCATCGAGACCTTTATTTTGATACCCATATCGATATATTTAGAAAAAAAAAAATTACTGCATCGACAATTTTGCGGCTCACAGGCGCCATATTGATTGTTTTATGTTTGATGTAGCCTATGTCACTCTCACAGCAAATACGAATCTAACGACACCTCTCAAGCTAAAATCCATCTAACCATTCAGGCTGCAGAGCGTGTCAAACAATTATATATACATACTCTCGAAAAACATAACCCTCCTTCTGTCGCAGTCGGGTAAATACGCTATGCTCTACCTCTCTTTTCGCCAGAGCCTTGTTTGTCAGTCAGCAGGGTGCATTACGTGCAAGTGAGGTTGGATTTGATTAATATAACACGTGAGTATTAAACAATTTCACGTACATTTAAAGGTTATCGCGTTATTAAATTACCTAGATAATACAGAGTTATATTAGTAATAAAACCCGTTATAGTCTACAAAACCCTCATTGCGTTGCTTGTGGTGGGGTAAATTAATTTGTATTAGAATGGAAAGGTTCACTTCTGTTTTGTCAAGTTTGATTCGACTCTAAATTTACTCAAAACAAAATGAATGAAATAGAATAAAAAAAGCAATGTGTTATAAATTACTGAGTGAATCGCGGTCCTGTCGCGAATCATCTAGAATGAAACCTTTTAGAATAGTCGCCGCATACTTCGCTGCAAGCAATAATGACCCATATGTCTACTGGCATAAGGTTCATAACACTATGACGTGAAAATGTTCGAGACATATTACGATGTCTACCGAAGGGAAGTGCATACATGTACATACGAGAACATTCGGGAACCCTTGCCGGCGGACATAAATAGCGACCGCCGCGGCGCATAGGAGTTCATTTTGGACAACGGAAGAGTAAACTTCGAGCGAATCTACCTGCGAGACAAGTCATAACCTACGACCTCAGCGATGCTATTGGACTTCGATTTGCCCTGCGATTTGGAATCTTCGTGTGAACTTCGTGTTGTGAAGACCTGCAGACCAGACCCTGCGTGAATAAATCCTTGGAAGTTGTCATTGGCGTTTTACATCCAAATCTAGAACCCTAGCTCGTAACAATAATAATATATTATCTGTCATAATCTGGAGCCCATTCCCATCGGATTTTTTGGTTGGGAAAAATCTAACTTCAGCTAAGATTTATGGTACCTGTGTTAAGCTTAACTGGTGGAAACTCTGGAGTTCTACCGACTAAGCTGAATATATTTGTCAATATCTAAAACGGAAGACCTATTTTTCAACCCAAAATTTTCGATGGTAACAATCGGCTTCTGCTTCGGCGGCAGGGCCCCGGGACTGGACATAAGCTGATGGAAGCAGATCATTTGCTCCAGATGCGACTCTAATTCTGATCACGATCCTGAGATATGATGGACCAACTCGAGAGAGAGATATATCATAATCCGCCGATTATAATTTTGTTACACCCCAAGATGTAATAGATGTTTCACTTGATATGTAGATGATATGTAGTTCATTTTCTGAAGTAACCACGTTTACAAATCCTAACAATAATTGTACCCTGTTATACAGATCCAACAGAAGCAAACTATGCCAAATTGAGAGATCTCTTATATACATAGCGAGAAGATTCAAATCGAGTTTTATACATTCGCAACAGATTCTAGCTGTTTAATGACACATTTTACCCTTGAGTCTGAGAAAAGATTTTGCGTCGCTTTGTGTGTTCTACCGATTGTACAATGGGGTGTGTTCTGAGGAGTTGTTTGACATGATGCCAACGGCCTCCTTCTACAGTCGCACCGCTCGCCATCGACAGGGAATTCATCCTCACACATTAGAACCGAAGTGGACACGTACTGTTCGGTTCCAGAGAAATTTTCTTCCACGTACTATCAAGCTGTGGAATGAACTGCCTGTTGAGGTTTTCCCAGGAGACTACAGCATGGGGTTCTTCAAAAAGGGCGTAAAGATGTTTTTACAGGGTCGGCAACGCGCATGTGATGCTTTTGGTGTTACAGGCGTCCATAGGCTACGGTAACTGCTTTCCATCAGGCGGGCCGTATGCTTGTCTGTCACCATCGCGGTATAAAAAAAAACATGCTTCCCAAAACAGCGTGATATTTTTATTCATATAAACTTTAAATAGCTTTAACTTAAAAGTAACAAAATTTCGGATGGATCTATTCTGAATAACATGGTCCATTAACTTTATTATAATAATCCACATTTATTTAATGCCCATTGAATATTACAGAAATGTAAAAGATTTTCTTCAAGAGGATCCTCAATAATTTCTTATTCAAACATTGGTGACTTAAGCCGACTTATTTATTATTAAAAAAATCCTATTTTCAGAATTCCAGACAGTTATCTGTTGACGTAAAAAGTCGGTAAAATTCAGAGGCTTAACAACTTATAATTTATTCTCAGACAAATGCTAAGTAGAAAAGCCATTTTGTGTATCAAATAAACTATAATACAATAAAATACAATTTCAAACCAAATTTTATTAATTTATTTGTCATGCTTTTAATTCAGAATGGAACAATGCAACGTTTTGTTTTAATAAAGAGTTTTAAATTAGTATTAAATTTAAAGTGTTTAGAAAATAACGACCTCAAGATTTAAATAAACCGGCCAAGTGCGAGTCGGACTCGCGCACGAAGGGTGCCATTATCAATCGGCAAAAAAATCACGTTTGTTGTATGGGAGCCCCCATCCTATTAAATATTTGTTTTATTTTAATTTAATTGTTTTTATAGTGAATATATAACTATTTTGTGAATATTTCAAGCGTCTACCGTTTTTTGCCGTTATCAATATCGAGCAAAAACGAGCAAAAAATTCACGTTTGTTCTTTGGGAGCCCCCTTAAATATTTTTTTTTTCTGTTTTCTAGTATTTGTTGTTATAGCGGCAATGGAAATACATCATCTGTGAAAATTTCAACTGCCTAAATATCACTGTTCATGAGATACAGCCTGGTGACAGACGGACGGACGGACGGACAGACGGACGGACGGACGGACAGACGGACGGACAGCAAAGTCTCAGTAATAGGGTCCCGTTTTACTCTTTGGTTACAGAACCCTAATAAAAACGGTCGGCTTCTTTGAAGTTGACGTCAATTAAAATTAAAACAATGTAGTGGTGCCCCTTCAAAGTATTAGATTTTTTTATGTTTTCTTATTAAGGGTGTAAGTTCAAGTTCAAGTTGGGGTGTAAGTCGTTCATCGTCTTTGAATCAAAACCTCATTTACACGCGTTGCACCCTGCTGACTGACAAACGAGGCTCTGGAAAAAAGAGAGGTAGGGCATAGCGTATTTTTTAAACTGGTGGTGGAGGTACTTCCCCAATCGGGCAGCTTACAAAATACGCTATGCCCTACCTCTCTTTTCGCCAGAGCCTCGTTCGTCAGTCAGCTGGGTGCACCACTTGGATGGTTGGTTTTGTTTCAAAGAAGTTGACGAACTACGTACGTGCCACACATTATCATGTCTATCATAGTTGCATCATTCAGTAATCGTGATACTATTTGTACGGTGACCAGGTTCTCATCGTCGTCAACTGTTAGTCATCCTACTGCTGGAATATGGGTCTCCCCTCAATCGAACAGGTGTAGAGCATACTCCACCATGCTGCTGAACTACGGGTTGGCGCAGGCCAGTCTTTTCAATCTAAAGTTAAGGCCACTAATTTGGTTTAAAGACTGTCATCTAATGACAACAGCCGGGTCCGACGGCTTAACGTGCCCTTCGAAGCACGGAGGAGCTCGAGATAAATAAACCCGTCCATGGACAGACTACGGTCGATGTTGCTTTACTTACGTGTTAGATTATACTGACGCGCTCAATTACACCATGAAGCTTCTCACGATGATTACATCTCCTAATAATCAGGTAAATTTGCGCATTTGTGCAAATTAACTTCAGTATCAGGGGAAACCTTAAAAACAACTGACAACAAAAAATAAAAAAATCGAGTTCAAACGGTCCAAAGTGGAGCACACCTAAAAGGCTTCCATTTTAAAAGTCAATCCCTATTTGGCTTGTATTTAAGAGGCGCCGGTTTTATCGCCCAGGGCCCGTCAATTTAGCCTATGAAAATGTCGGTGTTTTTGCCCCTCGCATTTTTATTGGTTTAGCTGAAAATGGCGTTGTATAGTCATGTGGGATGAAATATTTGGTCGTAAATTGTATGGTAAAACGGTCACGCAAACGGCCTATTAGATAGATATATACTATATTATAAATCGACCTGTAGTTAGACACGACCAAACGTCGCAATTTAGATATTTTACGAGTCTTATTTGATGAGCTCGGTGGTCGAACGGTTAGCAATGTCCACTTTGACTCCGAGGTCGCGGCTTCGATCCTCTCAAAGAACAAACATTTGTGTGCATGAATATGTCTATTTGTCATTCTTTTAGTTTTCTGTGTATGTATTTACAAAAAAAAATGTAGTTAAGTATAACATCAGTTGTCTAGTACCCATATTAAATAAATAAATATTGTCAGACAAATTACACAGCGCCATCTAGCCCCAAAGTAAGCGAAGCTTGTGTTATGGGTACTAGACAACTGATAAACATACGTAAATACGTTTTTTTTTGTAAATACATAATTATGATACATAGAAAACACCCATACCAAGACAAACAGACATGTTCATGCACACAAATGTTTGTCCTGTGTGGGAATCGAACCCACAAGCGTTGTTGTCGAGGCCGCGTCTTTGACCGCTACGCCACCGAGCTCGTCAATATATTACAACCTTTGCTTGGATTGTGACTAGATGCCGCCGTGTTAACTGTCCAGAAATATTTATTTATTTATTAGTGTGCATGAACATGTCTGTTTGTCTTATTCTGGGTGTTTTCAATGTATTATATGTATGTATTTACAAAAAAAAATGTAATTAAGTAAAACATCAGTTATCTAGTACCCATAGCTTTGCTTAGTTTGGGACTAGATGGCCGTGTGTAATTTGTTCAGGAATATTTATTTAATATTTATTTCAAAATCTTTGAATATTCGTCATTATCTATATACTTATATATATTGAGTCCGGTGGTCGAATGGCTAGCAAAGGCTACTTTGACTTCGAGGTCGCGAGTTCGATCCCTGCACAAGACAAACATTTGTGTGATGAACATGTTCAAAGATGTTGATGAACCTCTTACACCCCAAAATACCCTAATAATAGTGTTATAATAACAGTGTAATAAAATAATAGTGCTATATCCCTCTCCAATAGTAAGTCGTGGTTATGTTAGGTTAGGAGGGTGTAAGTGGTTCATCAACATCTGTGAACCAAAGCCAACTTCACCTGCACGCGGTGCACCCTGCTGACTGACATACGAAGCTCTGGCGAAAAGAGAGGTAGGAAGCGTAATTATAAGCTTATTATATAATTATAAAATTATAAGCTTATTATTATAACCCGGCTGTGGAATGTATCTCCACCTCACAGAATACCGCAGCCAAATAACAATTCCCTTGAGGGTTGTTGTGTTCCTGCGAGTGAGTGAGGTCACCAGAAAGGAAGGAGATGCTGCATTGGCAGTGGGGGTGGCGGCGCGCAAGCGATATTTTTAATGTTGCGAGCGTTAATATGGCTGCGGTAACCGCTTCACATCAAGCGGGCCGTATGCTTGTCTGCCACCCGATGTAGTATATAAAAAAAAAGGGTTAAGTTTGGCTTGTAATCAACAAAAGCCAAACGCGATGAGCGAAGCCAGCGAGGCTCTACTAGCTTTTGAAGAGGGTGAGGTGAGGTTGAGTTACCTTAGTTATATCTAGTCAAAACTAGGACCGCCTGGATTTCGAGTATTTTTTTAAACGAGAGTGAAGCAAAGGGTTTGACGAGCTCGGTGGTCGAATGGTTAGCAATGGCCACTTTGACTCCGAGGTTCGATCCTCGCACAAGTCAAATTTTCGTGTGCATGAACATGTCTGTTTGTCTTGGTATCGGCGTTTTCTATGTATCATATGTATATATTTACAAAAAAAAATGTATTTAAGTATTATACCAGTTGTCTAGTACCCATAGTACAAGCTTTTCGCTTAATTTGGAACTAGATAGCGCTGTGTAAATTGTCCAGGCATAAATAATTATAGACAAAATGAACAATTATATAAATATATATTTTTAGTTTAAGGTATTTATAATATGGACTTGTTTTGTTTACATAACAATTGTCTGAAATAAACGATTATTAGAATTATTATAAAAAGAAAAAAAAAAGGAGCACGTGGATCACCTGATAGAAAGCAATCACCACTGCCCCTGGAGATCAGCAACACCAAGGGGTCACTGAACCGTGGCCCTACCGCCTAAGCTGAAACCGATTACCACTAGAATTTTTGATCTCGAAAATCAAACATCACCTTATATTTGTGACAATTGTATTTACCTTAGCTGATAGAAATCCTGAAGCTCTACAAAGTAAGCTAAAAATATTTTTCAATAACTCGAAACCTAACACTTATATTTGGGGATCAAAACATTCGATGGGAATCGGCTTCAGATTAGGCGGTAGGGTCCCCGTTGCCTGCCTATACTCCTTCCTTTCTTTGTTTCTGGTGACCTCACTCACTCGCAGGAACACAACAAGAAATGGTCATATCAAGAATTGGTTGTATCGGGAAGTGGTCATGTCGGGGAGTGGTCATATCGGGATATGGTCGAAGAAGGAAGTAGTTACGCTAGGAAGGTGCCCTGATGGACCGAACGGCCTCAAGGGAACTGTTATTTGGCTGCAGTATTCTGTGAGGTGGAGGTACTTCCCTAGTCGGGCAGCTTAAGAAATACGCTATGCACTACCTCTCTTTTCGCCAGAGCCTCGTTTGTTAGTCAGCAGGGTGCACCACGTGCAGGTAAGGTTGGCTTTTGTTCAAAGATATTGATGAACTACTTACACCCCAAACTATAACATATGCAATTTTAAATGTAAACAGACATACAAAAAAAATGTGAGTTTTATATCGCGCATAGAAGTGTACAAGCACATAATCATTCCATAGAGACCCGACCAATTTGTTCCGATAGAAAACCGTTAATAACTTTTTGTCGAATGCCTTTGTTCTGGCCCATTCGTTCGTTCAGCCGAGACATTATGAAGCTTTAGTTAAGCCTTAATGACCGAACAATGACCGGTAGATTTTTTTATCGTAGTAGAACGAACGTAGCCGTTTACAGCACGGGGTTCTTCAAAAAGGGCGTAAAGGGGTTTTTTCGGAATCTGCAAAGGGATGTGATGTTCCTGGTGTTACAGGCATCTATAGGTGACTGCTTTCTATCAGGCGGGTCGTATGTTTCTTTTCCACCTTAGAGGTATAAAATTACATGTAGCTAAAAGAAATGAGCCTTGTTAGTAATGTTCTTCCCGTGACAGATAGACCACTTCAAGAAAATTTAAATACAAATGTATTTAAAAGTTTCCTTCCAAAATAGGACTTAAAATTACAAGCTATTTAAAATTTGTTGGCCTTGTAACTAAATCTTACTTAATTTAGTCGAGTAAAACTTATTGTCATTAATATTTTATAAACCATTGTTCGTTGGAGGAGTAGTCCTCGATATAATTGAATCCGTGACTCAATTATTCAGTATTTGTTCGCTTTGCGACACGTCCGCGATGTTTCGCTAATCTCGGGAGCGTTCGATTAGTCGAGTTGATACTCGACTCGAGTATAATCGAGTCAATAAATGTTTTTTTTTGTATGAGAAGGGGCAAACGAGCATGTGACCCCTCCCAACTCCAACCGGAACCCCTCAATTGAAGGAGTTTAGAGCATACTTTACCATGCAATTTGGGGTGTAAGTGGTTCATCAACACCTTTGAACCAAAGCCAACTTCACCTGCACGCGGTGCACCCTGCTGACTGACAAACGAAGCTCTAGCGAAAAGAGAGGTAGGGAGCGTAATTGTAAGCTACCCGACTGGGGAATGTACCTCCACCTCACAGAATACCATAGCCAAATAACAATTCCCTTGAGGGTTGTTGTGTACCTGCGAGTGAGTAAGGTCACCAGAAAGGAAGGAGATGCTGCGTTGGCAGCGGGGGTGGCGGCGCGCGAGATATATTTTTAATGTTGCGAGCGTTAATATGGCTACGGTAACCGCTTCACATCAGGCGGACCATATGCTTGTCTGCCACCCGACGTTGTATAAAAAAATAATAAAAAAAAATGCTCAACTGCGGGTTGGCGGAGGCCAGTATTTTCAAGCCGCCTAAAGACCACAGATTGGTTTAACGACTCATCTATAATGACAACAACCAGGACTGACGGCTGAACGTCCGAAGAACGGAGGAGCTCGAGATAAATAAACCCAACCATGGATAAGCTACAGTCGACATTGCTTAACTTGCGTGTTCGATTAGGATGACACACTCAACGACGCTACCCAACTCCTCCTATATTTGAGTCGATAATCAACTCGACTAAACTAACCCGGTGGTCAAATAGCTTACCTTGTCTACTTTTACTCAGAGGTATAAGGACGGAAAAGGTTTCGATCGCAACTGGTACTTCTACTGTAGAAATAGGAATAATAGTAGTTTTCAACTGTCATATAAGAAGGGGTATTAAAACACGAGAGTCTGTTTATCGCATGAAGCCGAATGCGATAATAGGTTGACTCGAGTGTGAGAAGTTATATGCAGTTTCATACACTACTTTATCTTCACTCATAGGAAAAATTGAAATTAAGCAAAGTAGGTAGATTCTTTTCTGGCAGGAGAATTTCAGTTAACGCCGATGCCGCGTCTAGAATATCTGGCGGAGTGAAAATCTCGCCGTCACTACTTTCTTCTCCAATCCTATTTTAATCACTTACAGGATTCTAGTAAACTTTTTTTGGAATCCCGAATACAAAAACACGATCGGCAAAAAAATGTTCACATTTTCTTCACAGTTCGAAAAAAAAAGGCGCACGCATGCGTGCGCCTTTTTTTCATATTCAGCCTAAAACCATAGACTAGTTTAATGAATTAATAAAAAAAAAAATTGGTTGCCTGTAAAGTCGGTATACGGGCGAAAGTTTTACGTGACAACGACTTTGAGTGGTAAAATGTTTTCGAGTGGAAGGGACGCATGCCTTTCACTTTTTATGTCTGTCTCTCTCGCTCTTAGAAGGGACGCTCTTACAATGAGAGCGAGTGAAAGGCACGCGCCTTTCACTCGCTCTCATTGTAAGCGCATAACGTGAGCCAGTTTCTTGAAGTGTCACCCGGCTAACCAATTTATAAGACGTTGTCACGTCAAAAAGATAGCGGTACTATAATGAGTTTTATAATACAGTTGGCGGTACTATAATGAGTTTTAATTTTATGTATATGCGTTTATAAACTGCGTCTGTATAGAACCGTCTTTGAATTCGTAATTCGAGTTTTTCGATTTGAGTGTAGATAAAATTATTTTTCCATAAAGAGCTGTATCGAAAAGTAACTTTTTAAATTTATTTTGATGGCTTGTGCTTAAAATACTAACATTAAGATTCTGTGTTTAGTTTTTTAATCTCTAAATTTCAGTATGAGAATAGATAAATAAATTTTTAATTTATACTTGTTCTATCATCGAAGGTTTAATTACATTCTTTAACACGTAAATGGGCAACACCGCCATTTTTCAAGATAAACGAAATCAACCGTAATATTCGCTCGAAGTTTGGGGAAAATGTCCACATAATTTATTTTACTCGACTCTTTTGCGAGTCGTTGTAAGTCTCGGGAAGTTTTAAAGATGTCGGATGGGAGTCAAACTGCAAATAAATGGTACGAACTGACGGAAGAAACTATTTTAAAAGGGGTAAATCGGGCGTAAAAGTGTGGTTGGAAATGAAACTATAAACGAGCTAAGATGGTAAATTGTGTTCTTTATGATGTTTATTTTTTGTTTTGTTTTTTGTTTTCGTGCATAGGAGTGCCATTAAGCTATCGGTCCCGGCTGTTGTCAATAGATGACAGTCGTTAAGCCACAGTTGCCTCTAAGCGGCATATTTGTGTGCATGAACATGTCTGTTTGTCTGGGTGTTTTCTATGTATTATATGTTAATGTAACATATTATATGGATGGATACTCAATTTTTGTGCTCCAGAAGCGTGCTATTTATATGATGAGTTCCAGGGAGACACTGAGAAATAAATTTAAAGAGATAAATGTAATGACATTACATTCTCAATATATTTATGAAAATCTTATTTACGTTCATAAAAATCAAACAAAATTTTGGAAAAACAGTGATCTCCATCAATTTAATTTAAGAAATAAAAACAAACTCGCTGTGCATATTTCTAGGCTCCATAAAATCTCTAACTTATTCCCAGGTCAATGTATATGCTTCTACAATAAACTTCCAAACGACGCGTTTAAATAATCCATGGGTAAATTTAAGAAATATATCAAAACTAGACTATGTCAAAAGGCTTACTATTGTATCTCAGATTACATAAATGATAAAAGTATTTGGAAATGAATTGCTCTTGTTATGTTACGTTAATGATTGTATTTGTATTTAATGTAACGATATTGGCAATTAAAAGAGTCGGCTTTGAGTTTCTTGCCAGTTCTTCTCAAGAAGCCCCGTCGCCGGAACTGGCACTTAAATTCACTTTCACATTCAAGATAGTGTGATGAGAGTGAATCTAAGCTCTACGGATTTAGTGTAGTAATGATTTATACATGTTCTTATATTTAATTTGTATGACGTTTCTAAGTGCTTTATAAAGCCTAAGGAATAAATAAATTTTGATTTTGATTTTTTTGATTACACGAGATAACTGATATTAAAATAAAAAATGTATTTAAGAATAATATCAGTTATCCAGTACCCATAGTACACTTTGCTTAGTTGGACACTACATAAGCGTGTGTAATTTGTCCAGGAATATTTATTTATTTATAAAGACAAAGACATAGTTACATCAACTGACGAGCCCGGTTATCGAATGGTTAGCAATGACCACTTTGACTCCGAGGTTCCAGGTTCGATCCCAACACAAGACAAATATTTATGTGCATGAACATGTCTGTTTGTCTTGGTCTGGATGTTTTTATGTCTTATAAATATGTATTTGCAAAAAACGAAATGTATTTATGTATAATATCAGTTATCTAGTGCCCATAGTACATGGTCTGCTTAGTTTGGCAACGATTTGGGGGATTTTTTTTACTTATAATTTTCGTTTTATTTCTTTTCTTCCTTTTTTTCTATATCTTTGTAAATATTTTATTTGTAAATATTGAGTTTAGTAATATCGATCATAGCATATGTAGTTTATGTCAATTTTAGTTTCCACTACAGGAACACGACCCTCTCTCGTCCGTCCTAGACGGAAGGAGGATTTGGCCTACACTCCCCCCGCTGGGCAAACGGGTTGGGGACACCTGATCGATATTTGATAAAGTATTTCCCTTAGTCGCCTTGTACGACATCCACTGGAAGAAACAGAGTGATTCTATTCTAGTCTACCGGAAACCACAGGACCGTTTATATTAATAAATGTATGTAATAAAAAAAAAAGTACAATATGTGAAAAATAATAATAAACCATAAATTCTGTTCGTATATCTTCGTTCATATTCATTATTATAGGTAATATCTCCAGTAGCTTTCCACTTTACCGACCCTGTTAACAAGCTACTCCAAATTGTGAATAGATACTCACTGGGATCGCAACTACGTTTCAATTTCGCAATCTAGTCAAGTAGTTATCAAGTCAATTTGCCAGTTACGTTCAGTTCAAAGGCAGCATCAGATTTCAATGCCGCGATGAATCCAAGATTACGTCACTACCCGATTTTGAATTTATTTCAATTTGCTTCACGGATTAAATGTGACTATCGAATAGAATAGACTAAAGCAGAACATGATTAAAATATTCAACATTTTTTTTGCAATAAACATATTACAAATAAATATATAAATATTCCTGGATAAATTACGCACTATTATCTAGTCCCAAACCAAGCAATCAAAGCTTTTAGTATTTGAAAACTAATATAATTACTTCAATATATATTTTTTGTAAAACACCCCGACCAAGACAAACAGACACGTTCATGCACTCAATGTTTGTACTGTGCGGGATCGAACCTGGTCGCACAGTCAAAGTGGCCATTGATAGCCATTCGACCACAGGGCTCGCAAATATATAAATAATATATATAAAATATGTGTGAAAATTAAAACAAAATATGTTTAAAATGTTTTATTTATCATTTACTTAAGAAAGGTAAAGAGAGGTACTCGTATATTATCATGTAGTGTTCGACTGGGGACTATTCTTCTGACCACCATAGCCAAATAAACCGTTGTGTCCGCTGTCAATCCAGCAACTCCTCATTTCATCCTTCTTCATTCTTCGTGTGTAAGTGTTTGGGGTGTAAGTGGTTCATCAACATCTTTGAACCAAAGCCATCCTCACCCGCGCGTGGTGCACCCTGCTAACAGACAAACGAGGCTCTGGAGATAAGAGAGGTAGAGCATAGCGTATTTTGTAAACTGCTCGACTGGGGAAGGACCTCCACCTCACAGAATACCGCAACAAAATAACAATTCCCTTGAGGGTTGTTGTGTTCCTGCGAGTGAGTGAGGTCACCAGAAACGCAAGAGTTGCTGCGATGGCAGCGGGGGTGGCGGCGCACCTGCGATATTTTTTGTTGCGAGCGTTAATATGGCTACGGTAACCGCTTCACATCAGGCGGGCCGTATGCTTTTCTGCCACCCGACGTTGTATAAAAAAAAATGAAATAAAAAAAAATGATCTCATGACGACCCCCGTTCTCGTCCTTCTGCATCAACCCACTGCTGGGATACGGATCTACCCTCAAACGAAGGTGTCAGGATCTCCACTCACACTACGCAAATGCGATTTGACGGTGGCCACTGTTTTTAAGCAAGGCATAAGCTACTGACTATGTTTAACGACTGTCATCTAATATTAACAGATGGACGGCTTTGCCCTCCAAATCATAGAGGAACTCGATGTATATATACAACGTGTAACGCTAACGCCAAGTACGCAAAACCTCAAACACCCCAACTGAGTTTTATTATTATAAATTGATGTATATAAGTAATAATTTCGAAAAAAAAAACTCTCGGAGATATGAACACTTTTTTGTTTTCCTAATAATTCTAATAGTTTCTGAGCTCTGTGGCGCTTTCTTATCAAAAAGACGCGCCAATGGCTACGATAGGCAAATATTAATATTAAAGAGCGAGCATCGCGACAATGACGCGTAATCTATCAGAATAATTATAAGATATAAGAATATATATAAGAATATCAGAATAATTCGATCCCCGCACAATACAAACATTGAGTGCATGAACGTGTCTGTTTGTTTTGGTCGGGGTGTTTTATAAAAAATATATATCTACTCAGCGCCGCTCTCTGCACGGCGCTTAAGACTTTTTGGACGCGGCGGTATTATGTCTGTTTACTTACTGCACATTTTCTCGCTTGATTGTCGAGCGCAATTTAATAATAGACACGGCAATTAAAAATAATAAATATTATTTTTCAAAACCAGTTACTTTAAAAATGGATGAAAATTATGGAATTGATTCTACTCATGATTCTGAACAAACTATTTTTAGGTTTTGCGTACTTGAAGTTACACGTCGTATAAACCGATCCATGGACAGGCTGCAGTTGACGTTACTTAACTTGGGTGAGTGATTAGAACACGTGCAATGACGCGATAGAGCTCTCATCCTTAGTACTAGATAATTTAATAATAAGCGAAAATGTAACGCTCGGTAACCATTCATAATCACTGTGGAGTTATATAAAGTGCCTTTCAACGAACTCAATTATGTTAATGAACCATCCAGTTTAATAAGTGTATTTAACAGTAAAAGGATAATTAATGATGGGGAAGAAAATTTTTTATCCAAACGCAAAATGGAGGCGTCGTTTGTCAATTTGAAAGCGTGTTAATTGAACGGGAGAGTAAAGTATTAGAGCCACATTGATTTTTTTTTGCATATTTGAATTTTTATTATACGTATATTACCTCTTCGCCTCTTCGCCTCTGTACTCAGTTGAGAGCGGACGTTTATCAAATTTTTAATACAAAATATTATTACAACACATACAAATTTGAGTAGTAAATCTATTAAACAGTGGACGTATTTTAGATTGATAGAACCCGGTATAATTCCATTTAACATCTCAAGATTCAACGTGACTCAACGTGCGATCGGGAGCAGCGTGCGATACCCGTCCCCCGCTTACCTCAAGAGTGAGTGAGACAATTGCTATTTTTTGCTCGCTTTGACCAACGCTGACATTGCGCAGCCGACTGGTCGCTGCTGAATCTTTATTCAACTACCTCCAAACAATTTACGATACGAGGTACGGACGCTTACTTGTTTGGCGCGTCAGAATTTATAAAGGTGTGCACACATCTCTCACTACATTGTTTGGTCAAAGTAAAAATACAACTACCTCGGCACAAATTACGCGCTACGCTTGTCGATACCTACTTGCTTGACGTGTGACAATTATAAAGGTGAGCACACAATCTTCAATACATTTACAACTTTAACCAGATATGGATAAATCTATGTCAGAGACAGACCTAAGTGCGTTAGAAAAAAACAAGACCCCCCCTAACTTTATATTACAACGTACTAAAAGAAGCAGAGATGAAATGGAAACCCCAACTTTTTACCAATTGGATGACTTGAAGGAAGAAATCGGAAAAATGATTTCATCTCTTTTAGCTCCACAAGTCAATGAGCTCAAGCAAGTTTCCTCTTCCCTTAAGGAAATCCAGAGGTCCAACCAGACCATTGAGAATTCAGTAGCGTTTTTGGCATCACAGAATGAAGAGTTGAAGAAACAAATCCAACATCTTGAAATTCAACGAAAAGAAGATAAAAATTACATTACTATTTTAGAAAACAAAGTCGAAGAAATGCAAGTTAATAGCCGAAAATCTAATTTTGAGATTAAAAACGTGCCTAAAAAAAGTAACGAAAGTAAAGATGATCTCATTCAAATGGTCATGTGTCTCTCTCAGAACTTAGACTGCAATATCTCCAAATCGGACATCAAAGATATATATAGAGTAAGAGGAAAGAAAGAAAATAAACAGGATACCCCAATAGTTGTGGAGACTGGCTCAACTCTGTTAAAAACTGATGTTTTAAAAATGGGTAAATCTTTCAACATTAAGCACAAAACTAAACTATGTACTAAACACCTTGGATTCAAAACGCAAGAGGACACGCCAATATTCCTGTCTGAACAGCTAACTGCCAAAGGATCTCGCCTACACTTTTTGTCTCGGGACCTTGCAAAATCAAAGAACTATAAATTTTGCTGGACTGCCTATGGCAAAGTTTACGTGAGGAAAAATGAAGAGTCCCCGATTATATTGATAAAGAGCGAAGCGCAGATACATCAACTTTTACTAGAAGATTGACTATTCTCCCATCATGTAGATAGAATTACTTGCCTACGACAGGTGAATATTTTCCATAACAAACTGCACACTTATACTACACATCCACACAAATCCCACAGTATTCACTACATATACTTATGTTTATTTACACTTACACACTTACATAACTCATTCACTCAGTACCAATCAACGTATTTTGAATTAGTATTTCGCTTACTTCAATCTGTTATACAATCCGTAAAGACTCCAAATTTATATCCAATATATCCATTACTGAATTACACAATGTTAAAAAAATCGCTTATGATAAATATTGAAAAGACTCGTAAATCTAATAATCTCTATAAATATGAATGAAACACTGGATACTTTAAACGATATTGACGAAATTAAAATAGCTCGAACTATAGAATGTGATAGTAGAGACATTGATAGCCATATTCTAATCAATAAAAATGATTTTACAATTGTAGCTCAAAATATTAGAAGCATATACTGTAATTTTGATGATTTTATTGTTACCTTATCTAATTTTACATTCGATGTAGATGTAATTATTTTAACGGAATGCCGATTAAATCTAAACAAGTCAATACCTCAAATCAATAACTATCTTTCATATTCAACAAATTGTCATCTGAATCAGAACGATGGGGTGGTTTTGTATGTAAAGAATACATTACGATCTAGTGTGAGAGAAATAAAGCTAGCCCAAGCGTCCTGTCTTCAGCTCGACATTTTCATTAATACGGTGTTGTGTATTTACAGATCACCATCAAATAATAATGCGGAAAATTTTATTAATTCTTTAAATTCTCATTTAGACACGATTAATTCCGAAAAAAATATAATTATTGCAGGGGACATAAATATTAATATTAAACCTAAGGAAAAGGAACAATCATATGAATTTAAAAATAGAACGAATTATCTCAGTATGTTAGCGGAACACAGCATACTTCCCGGACATACTTTACCTACCAGAGGGAGAAACTGTCTTGATCACTTCATGTTAAAAATTGATGGAGGTGAAATATCAACGTCTATTGCTATTTTAAACACCACTACCACGGATCATTTGTCTACTCTGCTATGCTTATCTAAATTACTAAATAAACACTTGCCCACTAAAACTACCACCACAGTAGATTTTGAAAAAGCCCTAAAATTATTGCAAGAGAAACATTTGGATAAATTACTTTTTTGTGATGATCCCCACAAAATCGTTGAAAGTCTAATCGATAAGTTAATTGAGGCGATGAACGAATCTAAGAGCGTTAAGATAATCCCTAAAAGTAAGCGCATCCTGAAACCCTGGATTACTCCCGGCATTCTACGCTGCATTCGTAATCGTAATAAACTTCAAAAGCAACTCCATAAAGACCCATATAATGAGATTTTACAAATAACATACAAACGCTACAGAAACTATTGTAACAATCTTATAAAAAAAATAAAACGAAAATATGAAACAGAACTACTAAGTAAATCAATGAACAATAATAAATTACTTTGGAAAAATATAAAACAAATATCATATTCTAATAAACCTAAAATGCAAAACTCCGAATTAATTAACATAGGTCCATCCCCCTCTGATGCAGTAAATTCAATTAATAATTACTTTGCTAACATAGGAAAGGAGCTTGCTCGAAAAATACAAACTAATATAAATACAGTTCAAACAGACTATCTTGATAAACTACCTACCCAGTGCCAGTCATTTGTATTGCTGGAAACGGATTGTGATGAAGTATACAGAATTCTAACCAACCTCAAATCTGACAGTGCTCCAGGCTGGGACAGCATCTCCACTAAATATCTAAAATTTGTAAGTAGTGAAGTCGTTCCTATCATAGTACATTTGGCCAACATCTGCTTTAGTAAAGGCGTATTTCCAACTCCGCTAAAAAGATCAATTATTACCCCAGTGTACAAGAGTGGAGACAAGTATGACATTGGCAATTATAGACCTATCTCAGTGTTACCCGTCATTGCCAAAATTATTGAAAAGTTACTTAATGCTCGTTTAATAAAATACTTAAATGAATTTGACATAATATCTCAATCTCAATTTGGTTTTAGAAGTAAAAAATCGACCGAAGACGCAGTAATAGCACTGAGCTCGTTGGTAACGAAACATCTTGATAGCGGACAAAAATGTCTATCTGTATTTTTAGATATTAGAAAAGCATTTGACAGTGTCTCGGTGCCCATCCTTCTCAACAAACTAGAAAAAGTTGGTATTAGAGGTACGCCAATGTCACTATTTAAAGATTACTTAACAGAAAGGAAGCAAAAAGTAAAAATTGAACAGCACATTAGCGAAGACAGTGATGTGTCATACGGTGTACCGCAAGGAAGCGTTTTAGGCCCCACTTTATTTTTGATATATGTAAACGATCTCTGTAACATGAAAATTAAAAATGCTAAAACCTTCTCGTATGCCGATGACACAGCAATTGTCTTTGCGGATAAATCCTGGAACGCCGTAAAGACCCGCGCTGAGCAGGGATTGACTGAAGTTGCTGCATGGCTAAATAAGAACCTCCTTACCTTGAACGTTTCCAAAACGAATTACATCTGCTTCAGCATAAAAAACAACATGCAACCTAAGGATGATTTTAACATAGGATTACATTTATGTAACCCAATTGATAAAAGCTGTAACTGCCCAGTGATAAATAGGGTTTCAAATACCAAGTATCTAGGCGTTATCATTGATAATCGGTTATCCTGGTATCCTCACCTTGAATTAGTAACTAGTAGAGTCAGAAAGCTAATATGGGTTTTCAAAACGTTGCGGCATATAGTTCCCAAAAAATCTGTCAACGAACTTGATAACTCAAATAGCATTCTTAACAACATATATGTTGCCCTAGTGCAATCTCTACTAATATATTGTATTACCGTTTGGGGTGGCGCGGCGAAGATGAGATTTCTTGGGATTGAACGAGCCCAGCGGGCTCTGTTAAAAGTCATGTACTTTAAAAAAAAGAGGTTCTCCACCGACGCGCTTTATCGGCTTACTAATCTACTTTCGGTTAGGAAGTTATATCTTATTCATGTTATACTGAAAACACATAAATCCTTACCTTACATAGCTGACACCAGGGGAGCTAGAAGGAGGAAAAATTCTGTTGTACAAGTACCAATAGTAAAAACTACGTTTGCTTCGAAGCAATATAATACCCGTTCTGCTTACCTGTACAATAAAGTAAATAAACAAATAGAAATATACTCAAAAAATTGCTATGAATGTAAAAAAAATATTACTAATTTTATCACACCTTTAAACTACGATGAGATGGAGAAATTTTTGCAAACTCAGCAATAGATATAATCACAAAAGAAATAATAATATATTAAATAATAGAATTTTAAATAATAACTAAATTAATTTACACAAATTTTTAATCAATGCTGTATAAATTAAATAATAGAATTTTAAATACCTAATAACAAATTAATTATATAATACAATTTTAAGCAATAACTAAGAATGTAAGTAATGGAATTTGGAATCTTAATGAATAAATGAAATAATAGAACTTTATATATAAATTCGTGTGATGCCCCTGGTGTTACAGGCGTTCATAGGCTACGGTAACTGCTTTCCATCAGGCGGGCCGTATGCTTGTTTGCCACTTCAGTGGTATAAAAAAAAAAAAAAAAAAAAAAAAATTAATGAATTAAATATTACAATTTTAAATATTAATTGATGAATTACTTAACAGAACTTTAAATAATGATTCAAAATTAAAACACACATATATGAAACTGTGACACAAACACTACATCATACACTTACCCACACCACACACACACACACACACATATACACACATCCCCCCCCCCCCCACTCACACACACACACACACCGACATACAAACATGCCCCGATTCATACACAACACACAATAATTCACAATATACATTCGTACTTACTCTGATTCTCATTCATCATATTATTGTCCCAAATGTGCACGCACTCTTATACCAAACACGATACGTACAAAATTATTATCATACACCCGCATTATAAGAATAAAATTTAAACGATGCTAATCTTTGAATAATATTTGTTATTGTTATTATATGTAGCAACTACCTTATTCAAGCTATGGAAGAGTGGAGTCTCCTGGTACAGGCAACAAGCTTAAAAGGAGACTTCAGTCACTTGTTTAATATTATGTAATTGTTAAAGAAATAAATTATTATTATTATTATTATGTATCTCTCTTAATTCACGGGTCAAGCCCGGTCATTTGATAGGCATACGTGGGGATATAGATCCAACACGTAGAGGCCCCTTTGAGAAGTTTGATGTAATGTTGTACGCCCGCCGTGACCCGCTCCAGGATATATCAATGGAACGATATACCCATGAGCAGGTCTCGGCAGGCGTTGAGACTATTGCGAAGTGTGATGGAAAATAAATGGGCTATGGAGATGAGATCTGGGGGAACTTAATACCGGGCTATTACAGAAGAGGGACGGACGCCTGCCATAACTGCTTTTATTGCTAGTTATTTGCGGCAGGCGGTGGCTTGCCACTCACTAGATGGGCCTCCGAAATGCCAGGAAATCGGCCGGAGGCAACACCGGTGTGAGTGACTCAGGGGTGTCGAGAGGTGTGCTGCGCTTTCTCCGAAGTTACTCGCGGCGTGATGCCCTTTAACACTTCCACCCCTGGAGCATATAGCTCTAGCGGCTCCTCTCTGGACGGCCAATGAAGGCAAGCCAGAGCTGAGAGTCCTGCGGGCCTTCTTGTGTTTACACTCCGACCGATGAAGACACGCCGGAGACGAAGGCCCTGACCGACTCTCTGGAGACTCGGGTCCGTGGTGTCGCTACTCACACAACAGCTCGCCACACAAGCTGCCCTGCGGACGCTCTGCTTATTATTATTATTATTATATTATTATTACCTGCCTAAAAGCGGACACCATATTTGCGACTTGACTTGACTTGACTTGACTTGACAAGCTCGGTGGCGAGCGCTCAATGACGCGGCTTCGACACCAACGCTCGTGGGTTCGATTCCCACACAGGACAAACATTTGTGTACATGAACATGTCAGTTTGTCTTGGTCTGGGTGTTTTCTATGTATCATAAGTATGTATTTACAAAAAAAAAATGTATTTACGAATGTTTATCAGTTGTCTAGTACCCATAACACAAGCTTCGCTTACTTTGGGCACAATACACTGAGAGAACTTGTCTGACAATATTTATTTATTTATTTAGCTTTAAAATATAATTATAATTATATTTTATATTATTCAACAGTTTGGAGTAAAAGGAGTACATATTAGCTAAATTGTTTTGGCCGAAGGGTATGATAAGTGAGGTTCCAATCCCCTAGATATTTGGAACTATTAACTCGCATTTGTTAAGGTTTGGAAGGACAGGCTGAATACGAGGCCACTAGAGGCTGATTGGGTTCACATGGAGCTTCCTCGAGGGGATCTGTTTCCGGTACTTTATGAAGAGTCCTTGGGTTTTTTTTATATACAGTCTTGTGCCAAACAAACATACGTCTCAACTGACGCAAAGCGGTTACCGTAGAGCCATTTGATTGCCTTCAAAGAGTATTGCTCGTGTGCTGGCACCCCTGATAGAGCCTACCTTAACAAATCAAATCAAATCAAAATATCTTTATTCCTTGGACTTTATAAAGCACTTAGAAACGTCATACAAATTAAATATAAGATCATGTATCTAAATCATTACTGCTCTAAATCCGCAGAGCTTAGATTCACTTTTATCATACTATCTTGAATGTGAAAGTGAATTTAAGTGCCATTTCCGACTACGGGGCTTCTTGAGAAAAACTGGCAAGAAACTCAAGGCCGACTCTTTTAATTGCCAATATCGTTACATTAAATACAAATACAATCATTAACATAACATAACAAGAGCAATTCATTTCCAAATACTTTTATTAATTAAATAATTGGTTTCGGCCAATATTATTTTAATTTAATATTTTAAAAATGGAAAAATTCATCTCCCCGCCTTGGTGAGATTTCAACCTATGACCTCTCTATTACCGGTCGAGTGCTCTTCCAACGGAGCTACCGGGAAGGTATGTAATGGTGACGAATTGTGACGTGTGGCGCATTCTACCTATTAAGTATATACTACTAAACAAGTAATAACAGTCCATCGTTGCAGATGAAATTCGGCTATTTTTTGATAATACCAACGCTTTTAAATAATTATTATTAAAATAAATACGTTAACCATGTTTTTTATATTTATTCCACATTTTCGTAGCTTCTTCACATGCACATGACCGTACAAATGACATACACGATGAGACCAAATTTTTAATTTTGTCGTCAACCTTTATTCAGGGGTGTAAGTGGTTCATCAACATCTTTGACCCAAAGCCAACTTCACCTGCAGGTGAGAGGTAACCGCGTGCACCCTGCTGACTGAAAAAGGAAGCTCTGGCGAAAAGAGAGGTACGGAGCGTAATTGTAAGCTACCCGACTGGAGAATGTACCTCCACCTCACAGAATACCGCAGCCAAATTACAATTCCTTTAAGGGTTATTGTGTTCCTGCGAGTGAGTGAGGTCACCAGAAGGGAAGGAGATGCTGCGTTGGCAGCGGGGGTGGCGGCGCGCGAGCGATATTTTATGTTGTGAGCGTTAATATGGCTACGGCAACTGCTTCACAACAGGCGGGCAGGCGTATGCTTGTCTGCATACTAGAAATATAAAATAAAAAAAATATTAGAATAAAAAAAAAAATCATCACACTGCCGGGTTTCCCTTCAATCGCCACGCTGCTCAACTATAGTTAGAATAGGTATGCAGAGAGGCTAAGTCTCTATTAAACTTAATCAATTCACATCGTCGGCGAACTTGGACTCGTTGACAAACCGTTCTAACTACAATATTATGGACCGTCTTAATCAAAGATAAGTCGATAAATACTTTGAAAATTCTCCAATTCATTAGATTTAAGTCAATAAAGATAGTATCCGTCTGTTCTGTCTCGGTACAACTTCGAAGAACTCAATTAAGAAAGGGTTCAGTACTTCAGCTTATAATAAGATTATGTAAAGTTCGCGTCGATTTCAGCGATCCCTGGGTAGGAACGTTATGGAACTTAAAAGAGTTTTAAAATTTACCAATCCTGGCAACATCCTACAGGATCAGCGTCCACTTGGTGTTACTGATCACCATGGACGGTCGTGATTGCTTTCCACCAGGTGACCCACATGCTCCTTTGCCCCTCTCTTGTATAAAAAAAACCGACCAAGTGCGAGTCGGACTCACGCACGAAGGGTTCCGTACCATTATCTATAAAAACGACAAAAAATCAAGTTTGTTGTATGGGAGCTCCCCTTAAATATTTTGTTTTATTTTTATTTTATTATTTATTTTTTAAGTATATCTAAATATTATGTGAGTATTTCAAGCGTCTATCTATTACCGTTATCAATTGCGAGCAAAAACGTGCAAAAAAATCACGTTTGTTGTGTGGGAGTCCCCTTAAATATTCATTTAATTCTGTTTTTTAGTATTTGTTGTTCTAGCGGCAACAGAAATACATCATCTGTAAAAATTTCAACTGTCTAACTATCACGGTTCATGAGATACAGCATGGTGATAGACGGACGGACGGACAGCGGAGCCTTAGTAATAGGGTTCCTTTTTACCCTTGGGTACGGAACCCTAAAAAAGCTATAAATGGTTACATTGGATATTTTTTTAGAAATGCCGTCATAAAACCAAACTAAACAGGAGGCCCTGTAGAAAGGCTACAGGACCACCTCTTGTTCTCCATCTTGATGTTGTAAGCAGATGCTTACAATATGAAATAATAATACGAACGCGTATAGATATACGCTTTCATATAAGTTGATAAGTTTTTCTTACAACTGCTCTCATGTCAGAGAAAGCATTGGACCCCAAACTTGGTGACAGTACTCCTTAGAAAGGTGCTGGTCATAATTGTTTTGATAAAAAGGTGGATGCTGGAAATTTAGTAATTTTCCATTAAAGTTTCATTCCCAAGTGGACCAAGGTAAACAGTTGTATAGGTACTTCCCAAGGTACTTCAGGCTTAACGAACGTCACAGTTACATTTCATTTGTCTTGACACTTGAGCATTTGAGCATCGCGTGTTTACGTGCCATAGTCTTCCTGAGGCATGCGGAATTCTCCCGTATACCTTAGTCCCGTATACCTTAGTACCTTAGTCGCCAGAGGTTGCTCAAGCCCGCCTATGACAATAATAATATGAACAAAATGTAAATCGTTTCGTAAAAAATTGTGAGCTTACAAAATGTAATTTATCATGCTATTAATGTGCGGGTTAGTGGGCGTCAGATCTATTATGTGTAATAAATTTAAATCTATATATATAAAAGAAAGTCGTGTTTGTTACAACACTTATAACTCGAGAACGGCTGGACCGATTGCCATGGTTTTTGATTTGTTGGATTTGTTTCTGTCCCGAATAGCACAATAACTCTTAAAAACATTGGAAAATTCTCGAAAAAATAAAATAAAAGAAAAAACATTTTCCCATACAAATGAAAGTGTCAGTTGAAAAAGGGATTACGATATTTATTGGTTGTCAAATATCAAAACGTCAAATCGATTGCTGTCACTTTTATGTCGCGAAAGTTGTCTGTGATTTGTTATGAAAATTTAAAAATGTCAAATCGATAGGGGTGAAAACGCTTTTCCCATGGGGTTCGAGCGCAAGAATCAAATCAGAGTAAACATCAAAAGAAATGACAATTACAAAGCACCAAAATGATAAAACCTATTTCAAAACTAAAAAAAATAAAACAAAACGTTTTTTTTTAAAAAAATTTACAATAAGGAAATCTTTATTTTTATGAAATCTTCAGTTTTTATGGATACGGGTCTTCCCTCAACCGAAGGGGTTTAGAGCGTACTCCAACACGCTGCTCAACTGCGGGTTGGCGGAGGCCAGTGTTTTCGAACCGCCTAAAGGCCACTGACTTCACTTAACGACTGTCATTAAATGATAACAACCGGGACCGACAGCTTAACGTGCCTTCCGAAGCACGGAGGAGCTCAAGATGAGCTAATGATAACAACCGGGACCGACGGCTTAGCGTGCCTTCCGAAGCACGGAGGAGCTCAAGATGAGCTAATGATAACAACCGGGACCGACGGCTTAACGTGCCTTCCGAAGCACGGAGGAGCTCAAGATGAGCTAATGATAACAACCGGGACCGATGGCTTAACGTGCCTTCCGAAGCACGGAGGAGCTCAAGATGAGCTAATGATAGCAACCGGGACCGACAGCTTAACGTGCCTTCCGAAGCACGGAGGAGCTCAAGATGAGCTAATGATAACAACCGGGACCGACGGCTTAACGTGCCTTCCGAAGCACGGAGGAGCTCAAGATGAGCTAATGATAACAACCGGGACCGACGGCTTAACGTGCCTTCCGAAGCACGAAGGAGCTCAAGATGAGCTAATGATAACAACCGGGACCGACGGCTTAACGTGCCTTCCGAAGCACGGAGGAGCTCAAGATGAGCTAATGATAGCAACCGGGACCGACAGCTTAACGTGCCTTCCGAAGCACGGAGGAGCTCAAGATGAGCTAATGATAACAACCGGGACCGACGGCTTAACGTGCCTTCCGAAGCACGGAGGAGCTCAAGATGAGCTAATGATAACAACCGGGACCGACGGCTTAACGTGCCTTCCGAAGCACGGAGGAGCTCAAGATGAGCTAATGATAACAACCGGGACCGATGGCTTAACGTGCCTTCCGAAGCACGGAGGAGCTCAAGATGAGCTAATGATAGCAACCGGGACCGACAGCTTAACGTGCCTTCCGAAGCACGGAGGAGCTCAAGATGAGCTAATGATAACAACCGGGACCGACGGCTTAACGTGCCTTCCGAAGCACGGAGGAGCTCAAGATGAGCTAATGATAACAACCGGGACCGACGGCTTAACGTGTCTTTCGAATCACGGAGGAGCTCGAGGTAATATAAACCCATCCGTGTACAGGCTACGGTCGACGTTGCTTAACTTGCGTGTTCAATTAGACTGACACGCGCAATGACGCCATCGAGCTTCTCTATTATTTTCTACTATTCATTGTTTTAATTCCATAAAACATAAATTTAGTTCAGCTAATATGTACCACGACATTCATTGATTGTTAGGCGGTACGAAGTTCGCCGGGACAGCTAGTTCATAATAAATACGGCATGTTTATGCATATTGACGGATAATATTTTTGAATGTAAGTAGCACACTACGGTCTTTGGAGCCTGGGGCAAACTCACCTGCCTGTGATGTACCCTGCCGACTAACAAAAGAGGTTCTGGCAAAAGACAGGTAAGATACAGCAGTAGCAGCAGCAGTAAGTTGCCCGACTGGGGAAGTTATTAGATACGTTAAAGATTAAGATTCATCAGGACGACAAAGACTACATATAACATCTACTTACATCAATTAGTCTTTACAATACAATACAATTTATTGCAACAATACAATAATGTACAAGTACAGAATTAGAGTACAAATGGCGGCATTATCGCGATGCGATTTATTTCAGACAACCATATTGTAGATGAAAGTAAAAAAAGGAAAAATAGCTTGTACATTATTTTAGTTACATTTGGAAAACATTTTGCGTGTTTATCTACTCACACGTGCAACGTCAAAATGATCAAATTTTACATTACCGTCTGCAAACAATTCTCGAGATTTAGTATGGACAGGTGCAACGTCAAGGTTGTCGAATTTCACAGGTGGGGTTCGGGACGGGGGCCCATCACACATTCCCACCACTGTGTCTTCTGGGTAGCCGGGATTAACAGCGGCGACCGCCAAAAAAGGCAATGAACAATGAAGTACATTGCAGTCTCAGGAGTAAAACTACGGCTGCTCTGGAACTCTGGAAAACATGTTAACGCTCGCAACATAAAATATCGCTCGCGCGCCGCCACCCCAGCTGCCATCGCAGCATCTCCTTCCTTTCTGGTGACCTCGCTCACTCGCAGGAACACAACAGCCCTCAAGGGAACCGTTTTTTGGCTGCGGTATTCTGTGAGGTGGAGGTACATTCCCCAGTCGGGTAGCTTACAATTACGCTATCTCTCTCTCTTTTCGCCAGAGCTTCGTTTGTCAGTCAGCAGGGTGCACCGCGTGCAGGTGAAGTTGGCTTTGGTTCAAAGATGTTGATGAACCACTTACACTACACATGGTGTACTGTTTGATCGAATTCATGATTTGCAGTAAAACAACCAAATCAGAATAGTGTACTTATAGTATCTAACACTATTGAGAACCTAAGACATAACAGGTAGCTTTAGTAAATCTTAGTCAACTTTAGGGATTATTTTAGGAACGCGAAGGTTTTTCTCTGAGTGTTATTCCCTACATAGATTTATCCCTCACCTCAAAATATTAGATCAGATTGTTACGTGCTCCAACTTCGTGATAGCATTCGGACACGAAATGGATATAAGAATTACTTGTCTCGTAAAATACGAAATTTATTGCTTTATTACTGCCCTTTGTTATTCCAGTTGGTTGGCGTGGAATTATAATAAATGTGAAGAAGAAACAGTCAAGTACGAATTGGGTTCGGGATTTTTGTGAACAATCATACTGCTCTTAGAATGGGTAAATGTCACTTTTACATTTTTTCGGTTTGCAAACGTTTTAAGTACAACTCAACAATTGAAGAAGCAAAGTCAAGTAAGAATTGGATTCGTAATTTTTGTGAACAATCAGACATATATTGCAACAATTTAAGCAATAGTTTCATTTTCGCATTCAAAAATTCCGTTGGAAATAGCTTCAGCTTCGGCGGTATTTCCGTTGGAAATAGCTTCAGCTTCGGGCCCCAGGAGCTCTACCGCCGAAACTGAAGCCGATTACCATTGGTTCTATTGATACCAATAATTGATCTTAAGTTAAAGTTGTGGAGACATATATTCAGCTTAGTCGGTAGAGCGCGAGGTTTTCTACCAGCTACCATTTTACCTTTTTTTTTATACTTCGTCGCGTGGCAGACAAGCGTACGGCCCGCCTGATGTGAAGCGGTTATCGTAGCCATATTAACGCTCGCAACATAAAATATCGCTCGCGCGCCGCCACCCCCGCTGCCAACGCAGCATCTCCTTACTTTCTGGTGGCCTCACTCACTCGCAGGAACACAACAACCCTCAATGGAATTGTTATTTGGCTGCGGTATTCTGTGAGGTGGAGGTACATACACCAGTCGAGCAGCTTACAATTACGCTCCCAACCTCTCATTTCGCCAGAGCTTCGTTTGTCAGTCATCAGGGTGCACCGCGCGCAGATGACTTTGGTTCAAAGATGTTGATTAACCACTTACACCCCAAAATTATTATTGAGAAATTATACCTAATTAGCATTGAGAAATTCCGATGGCAATCGCTTTCAGCTTCGGCGGTAGAGCCTCTGATTACATGATCGCCTTAATTCCCGTGGTTATAATAATTTTAAAATGGACCGTTTACGTAAGTTCGACGAGCTCGGTGGTCGAAGACGAGCTCGGTGGTCGAATGGTTAGCAATGGCCACTTTGACTCCGAAGTCGTGGGTTCGATTCCCGCACAAGACAAACATTTGTGTGCATGAACATGTTGGTTTGTCTTGGTCTAGGTGTTTTCCATGTATAATAAGTATATATTTACAAAAAAAAAGTATTTAAGTACATTTATCAGTTGTCTAGTACCCATAACACAAGCTTTACGCTTAATTTGGGACTAGATGGCGCTGTGTAAATTGTTCAGAAATATTTATTTCATCATCATCATCATCAGCCTGTATCTACCCACTGCTGGATATAAGCCTTCCCCAATGCTTTCCGCCAGATACGATATTTATTTATTTATTATTTATTTAATTCTATTTGGATCACGTAAAATATCAAACTCCAATAACAGGGTATCGATATACATATCGACCTGGCAACACACAATTAATTAACAAAGCCATTGATCGCCACTAATGAAATTTCATGTGGATTGTAGACAATTAACGCCATTACTGAAGATTAATTAGTAAACACCAATTTCAGGACGTCGATTGCACATGTCGTTAAACGATTTAACTGAAATCATTCACCTATTGGGAAATAAGTGGTTCACGAGCACCTTTTAACCAAAGACAACCTCACTTGCACGTGATGCACCCTGCTGACTGTCAAACGAGGCTCTGGCGAAAAGAGAAGTAGAGTATAGCGTATTTTTTAAACGGCCCGACTGGGGAAGTACCTCCACCTCACAGAATACCGCAGTCAAATAACAAATCCATTGACGGTTGTTGTGTTCCTGCGAGTGAGTGAGATTACCAGAAAGTAAGAAAGGAAGGAGTATAGGCTGGCAACGGATCGGCGACCCTTTGGTTTTGCTGATCTCCATGGGCAGTTGTGATTGCTTTCCATCAGGAGACCCACATTTTTTTTTATGTGAGAGGGGGGCTAACGAGCATGTGGGTCACCTGGTGGAAAGCAATCACCACCGCCCATGGAGACCAGCGACACCAAGGGGTCGCAGATCCGTTGCCAGCCTTTTAAGGAAAATGAAAACTCTGTTCTTGATGACACCCATGTCGTAGTTGTTCGGAAATACCGTTGAGGGAAGTTGATTCCACAGTTTCACTGTTCGTGGTATGAAATGTCTTAGGAAACGTACTGTAGTAGATCGCCAATTATCAAGATGATATGGATGAAATTTTAATTTATGGCGAGTTGTACGATAGTGGAATTCAGCGGCAGGTATCAAATCAAACAGCTCATCCGAGCATTCCCCGTGATATAATTTGTATAGAACGCAAAGAGACGCTACATCTCTGCGTGTAGAGAGAGAGTCCAATCGATTCGAGATCATTGGGTCACCGACGATTCGAGCTGCTCTTCGTTGTATGCGGTCAAATGGAGCAAGCAAGTACTGGGGCGCACCGGCCCAGAGATGCGAACAGTACTCCATGTGAGGTCGAACCTAGGCTTAAACCAAGCTCGTTTGCCCCCCTATCATAAAATAATATATAATAGGTAGGGGAAAAAGTCTTTTCGCATTTTAGTATGTATGAACTTGTAATAAAATCTCTTTGGTTATACCATTTGTATCTGGCAGGTTTTGATATCTTTAAAAAGTTTAAATTTTAAAAAAGATAATTCCAAATTCAAATTAGGTAAATGTGTGATTTTCATTTGTTTTTTTTACTGTCAAGATGAGTGAATCTAATGAAGAAATTCGATTCATTTTAAAATTTTACTACAAAAAAAGTAAAAATGCAACGCAAGCTGCGAAAAAAAATTGTGACGTTTATGGATCTAGTGCAGTGTCTGTGAGAGTAGCACAAATTTGGTTTAAGCGTTTTCAATCAGGAAATTTTGATGTGAAAGATGCACGTCGCTCTGGTCGCCCTGTTACGGATAAAATGGATGCCATTTTTGAAAAAGTGGAGCAAGATCAGCATATCAGTAGTTACGACGTAGCTGAAGAATTAGGAATTGACCACAAAACAGTTTTGGCGCATTTGAAAAAAGCTGGGTACACTAAAACGCTCGATATTTGGGTGCCTCACGATCTCACTGAAAGAAACTTAATGAACCGTGTACTCATTTGCGATTCTTTACTACGACGTAATGAAAGCGAATCGTTTTTGAAGAAGCTTATAACTGGTGATGAAAAGTGGATCATGTACGACAAGAACGTGCGAAAAAGGTCGTGGTCAAAGGCCGGTCAGGCTTCACAGACTCTGGCAAAACCCGGGTTAACCCGCAATAAGGTGATGCTTTGTGTATGGTGGGATTGGAAGGGCATTATTCATTATGAGCTATTACCGCCAGGCAGGACTATCGATTCTGAACTCTACTGTGAACAACTGATGAGATTAAAGCAAAAAGTTGAGAGAAAGCGGCCGGAATTAATTAACAGAAGGGGTGTGATTTTTCATCATGATAACGCTAGACCTCACACATCTTTAGCCACTCAGCAAAAATTAAGAGAGTTTGACTGGAAGGTGTTAATGCATCCGCCGTATAGTCCTGACCTTGCACCTTCTGATTTCCACCTGTTTCGGTCTCTTCAGAATTCTTTAGGCAATGTCAGGTTAACATCACGAGAAGACTGCCAAAACCACTTGTCGTGGTTTTTTGAACAGAAGTCCCAAAATTTCTATAGTAATGGGATCATGTCTCTACCTACAAGATGGCAAAAAGTTATCGAACAAAATGGCACCTACATACTTTAGTTAAATGTAAATAAACTTTAGTAAAAAATGTTTTGAATTTTCATATAAAATACGAAAAGACTTTTTCCCCAACCTAATATTTACTACGGAAATTGACGCCGAGAGTTTTTAGACAATAAGTTTTTATTAATACCAGCTTCCACCTGGGCCTTCGTCCGCGTTTACTTTTTATAATAAAAAGTATCCAATATCCTTCTTAATACTTTTAAAAATATGCGTACAAAGTTTCATGATGATCGGTTGAGTAGTTTCGGCGAGAAAGAGTAACAAACAAACTCACGTTCACATTTGTAATATTAGTAGAGAAGTATGGACGTCGTCGTATCCGACGTTGGCCGTGTGGTTTCCGGCAGACTAGAATAGAAACACTCCGTTTCTTCCCGTGGATGTCGTACAAGACGTCTAATGGAAATACATTATAAAATATCGATCAGGCCTCCCCAACCCGTTTGGCTAGCGTGGGGAGTGTAGGCCAAATCCTCCTTCCGTCTAGGACGGACGAGAGAGGGTCGTGATCCTGTTGTCTGTTGTGGAGACTAAAATGGCTGCATCCATTTTAGTCTCCACAACAGACAACAGGATCAGGACCCTCTCTCTCCTGATGATGATGATCGACAACCCTTACTCATCCCACTGTACGGGTATCCTCTCAATCGAAGGGATTTAGAGCATACCACCACGCTGCTCAACTGCGGATTGGCCAGTGTTTTCAGGCCGCATAAAGGCCACTGTCTTGGCTTAACGACTGTCATCAAATGACAACTGCTGGAACCGATGGCTTAACGTGTTCTCCGAAGCACGGAGGAGCTCGAAATAATACAAACCCATCCATGGACAGGCTACGGTCGACGCTGCTTAACTTGCGTGTTCGATTAGACTGACACGCGCAATGTCGCCATCGAGCTCCTCATAAATAAACTATATGCAATATATATAATACAATAAAGATATTGAATATTAAAAAAAAAAATATTGAAATAAAGGCCACGCAGGCGAAGCGGCGGGTAACAACTAGTTTTTTGGGTTCCGTACCCAAAGGGTAAAAAGGAACCCTGTTACTAAGGCTCCGCTGTCCTTCCGTCCGTCCATCCGTTCGTCCGTCCGTCTGTCACCAGGCTGTATCTCATGAACTGTGATAGTTAGACAGTTGAAATTTTCACAGATGATGTATTTCTATTGCCGCTATAACAACAAATACCAAAAATCACAATAAAATTAATATTTTATGGGAGCCCCCCCCCCCATACAACAAACGTGATATTTTTTGCTCGTTTTTGCTCGCAAATGATGACGGTAATAGGTAGACGCTTGAAATACACCACAAAATATTTAATTTTATAATTCACTTTATAAATAACTAATTAAATAAAAATAATATTTAAGGGAGCCCCCCTTACAACAAACGTATTTTTTTTTGCCGTTTTTATAGATAATGGTACCCATCGTGCGCGAGTCCGACTCGCACTTGGCCGGTTTTATTTGTATAATATAATGTTGCGTTTGTGTAAACAACTTTTGTTATAAGACCAGATCAGACGATGTTATTTTTTAACGTGAGAAACCGCGCTCTCAAATGGATGCAACTCGCTTAAATTATTTTGTCGGAATGTTGTCTAATAATGGAAGTTTACGCAATAGAACCCACAGAATTTTGTGATTATTCAGACATATGTCAAACGATATAAAAATATGGGGTTTGGATGCATTACATGATTACATCATGTCACGATCCATTTTAGCCTATTACACGTAAAACAATATCCATATGATAATAGTTTCGGTATGAATATCGTATTCATACTTCCTCACAAACTTTCACATAACAATTATTATGGAAAAGCGAAAATACAAATACTTTTTCTATGCGTTTTCACCTATTTTGTAGGAATTTTTAAAATTTATATTCACATTCTCAGTACATTGAAAAGAAAAATTCTGCTCAAAATTTCATATTCTGTCCTAGAAATATGAAATTTTTAAGCACAATTTCTCGGAAGCATTCGAGTCGAACATTGCCGTCTTACATTCATTTCGTCATTGAGTCAGGTCATTAAAATTTTTTTCATGTCCTTTTATACATGTACAGTTAACTTTAACTTTACTATAATATTATTCGAGATTTTTCTTATATACGTTGAGTGACTAACAAACATACGGCCCGCCTGATGTGAAACCGTTACCGAAGCCAAGTAAACGCTCGGAACAAGAAATACTGCTCGTGTACCACCACCACCCCCGCTGCGTACGCAGCAATTTTTTTCTGGTGACCTCACTCACTCGCAGGAACGCAACAACTGTTAAGGAAATTGGTATTTGTCTGCGATATTCTTTGGGCTAGTGGTACTTCCCAAGGCGGGCAGCTTATGGTTATGGTATGCTCTACCTATCTCCAGTCTCGTGTATCAGTCAGCACTGTACGTAACATTCAGGTGAAGTTGAATTTTTGGGGTGTAAGTGTTTCATCGACATCTTTGAACCAAAGCCAACTTCACCTGCACGCGGTGCATCCAGCTGACTGACAAACGAAGCACTGGCGAAAAGAGAGGTAAAGATTATATTATCTTTATGCGGCTCGAAAACACTGGCCACCGCCAACCCGCAGTTGAGCAGCGTGTTGGAGTATGCTCTAAACCCCTTCGGTTGAGGGAAACCGGTATCCATAAAAACTGAAGATTTCATAAAAATAAAGATTTCCTTATTGTTTATTCAAAAAATTAAAAAAAAACGTTATGTTTTATTTTTTAGTTTTGAAATAAGTTTAATCTTTTTGGTGATTTGTATTTATTATATTTCTTTTAATGTTTACTCTGATTTGATTCTTGCGCTCGGACTCTATGGGTAAAGCGTTTTCACCACATGAAATTGAATGTCTGTGGTTTTCACCCCAATCGATTTGATATTCTTCAATTTTCAAAACAAATCACAGACAACTTTCGCGACATAAAAGTGATATTTGACAACCAATAAATATCGCAATCCTTTTTCAACTGACACTTTCATTTGTATGGGAAAATGCTTTTCCGTTTATTTTATTCTTTCGTCAATTTTCCAATGTTTTTCACAGTTATTCTGTTATTCGGGACGGAGAGAAATCCAATAAATCAAAAACCATGAAAATCGGTCCTGCGGTTCTCGAGTTATAAGTGTTCGAACAAACCCGACTTTGTTTTATATATATGTATAGATGTATAGAAGGTATAGATTATGATACTTCTTCTATGGCAATAACCATGGACGTCCACATTTTTACCCGACTCCAAAAAAGGAAGAGGTTTTCAATTCGGCTGTATTTTTTTTATGTTTGTTCTTAATTACTCCGTGATTTTGAAACCGATTTGAATTTTCTTTTTATTTGAAAGAGTTTACTTCCAGATTGGTCACAAATTTTTTCATCATCATCATCATCATTAGCCTGTATCTACCCACTGTTAGGTTTATCATTTCATTACTCCGTCATTTACAATCCGATTTGTTTTTTTTTTATTTTAAAGAGTATACTTCTATATTGGTCACATATATTTTTCATCATCAGCCTGTATCTACACACATAAATGTAGAGTTATTCTAAAGGTCGGTTTTTTTTGGTTAAAATTAATGTTCACAAGTTCATTCTACGTATTCATCAAAAATCGTTTATATTTTACGTTGTCTGTGTTGTGCCTAATAAATAAATATTTTTAATTATGCATTATGATTATAAACATAACAAACAAACAGATCCATGCATGCGTGTAAGAAAAATATTTTTTTTAAAGTGGTGTATACAAAACATTCGTACGTTACTGACCGGTTGGACGATGAGTTGGATGTAAGTATGATATATTTTTTTTTATAATTTTCACGCTGTGTGCCAAATACGCGTACTGTCCGTTCGCATAGGCTTAATACTATGCCAGATTACTAATTATGTATTAACACAATGGTGGAGTCTTATTATTAGCAATATGGCTGCACATTTTTATGTTTATCATTTTTATTAAGCTGTTAGACTCCAAAATAAAAAAATATATAAATATATAAACGTTAAAACGTACCTACGTATCCATGCAGTACGCAAAGGTAAAGTTTGTGAATACGGATATATTTATTCTAAATCTTTTAAATAATTTGTTTTTGATTAGCGACTAATCTAAAACATCTCCTCGAGTATGGTGGCCTCACTCGCAATGCAACACAACAATACTCAAAGGCATTGTAATTAGACTGTAACTGTAAGTAAGCATGCAAAATCCATACATATCATTTTAAGAAGAGTAATTGGCGATTTACCACAGTACGCTTTTTAAGACATTTTATATCACGCATGATGAAATTGTGGAATCAATTTCCCTAAGCAGTGTTTATTATTTCTATATGCGGTGGTGATAGCTTTCCAACAGGCGATCCACATGTACATTTGCCTTCCTCCGTCTTATAAAAAAAACTAACTGTATAAATATTTCTTCTTTCCAGATCGTCCACTATATATATGTTTATATTCTCCAATCTAGTTACAGCGTTTTGGGATGTAGGAACAACGACAATGGCAAATATACGAGTTGATGACACACCACGTCAAAGTTTCTTCAGATGGCAATGGACCGAATCTACGAGAATTTCCTTCTGGTACCGGTGGTTTGATTGGGATGAAATTGCAAGAAGGAAACGACTTTTTGTCATTGCTGGAATATCAATAGGTGCAGCATCGTTTACTAATAACTACCAATCATATTTACCTTAATAATAATAAGTACATTATCAAAAATCGATCAGGCCTCCCCAACCCGTCTGGCCAGTGTGGGGAGTGTAGGCCAAATCCTCCTTCCGTTTAGGACGGACGAGAGAGGGTCATGCTCCTGTAGTGGAGACTAAAATGAACCTGATGATGATATTTATAGTTTTGAAGGTACAATTCCGAGACGGTCTGAGCGACTTTAAGAAAGATTTAGAACAATTTTACAGCACAGATACTCCAAAGGTTTAAGACTAGTCTTCAACCAGTGTGTCCTCTCTGCAATGACCTCTGGTGCAGAGACTTGGACCCTGACCATCGGACTGGTTTACAGGCTAAAGGTCACGTAGAGAGCGATGGAAAGAGCTATGCTCGGGGTTTCTCTAAGGTATCGAATTCGGAACGCAAAATTCGACCTAGAACCAAAGTTGTCGACATTGCCTTCAGAGTTTGCAAGCTGAAGTGGCACATCTATCGAGTTAGTGATGGCAGACGGGGAAGGAAGGTATTAGAGTGGAGACCGGGTGTAGACGACGAAGCGTTGGACGTCCGTTTTCTAGATGATCCGATGACCTTAAAAAGCGGCTAGAAGGCGAAGGATCGTATTTGATGGAAAGCATTGGGGAAGGCCTATATCCAGCAGTGGATAGATGCCGGCTGACGATGATGATTGGGGAAGAACTATATCCAGCAGTGGGTCGATATATTTGGAATTCCGATACCGCAAACTGAAACAACAAACCGTTGACCACAATTTGTAGACCGCATACATCACTACTGAACTTTACAGCACGCGCCGGTGTTATTAATTGTATAAAAAATTGCGGTTTGCGTTTGACGGTAGCTGCTTGGCACGAATGTCGGTTGTAAATGACCACTACGGAATCTAAACCCATTCATATTGACATAATATACTACCCTTTAATAGTGTGTCTTCTTTAGAAATCAATTTAAATATTATTTAGATATAGACAATAAAATCAAAAAAATCTAAATCAAAATATCTTTATTCCTTGGGCTTTATAAAGCACTTAGAAACGTCATACAAATTAAATATAAAAACATGTATAAATCATTACTACTCTAAATCCGCAGAGCTTAGATTCACTTTCATCACACTATCTTGAATGTGAAAGTGAATTTAAGTGCCAGTTCCGGCGACGGGGCTTCTTGAGAAGAAGTGGCAAGAAACTCAAGGCCGACTCTTTTAATTGCCAATATCGTTACATTAAGTACAAATACAATCATTAACATAAGATAACAAGAGCAATTCATTTCCAAATACTTTTATCATTTATGTAATCTGAGATACAATAGTAAGCCTTTTGACATAGTCTAGTTTTGATATATTTCTTAAATTTACCTATGGATAATTTAAACGCGTCGTTTGGAAGTTTATTGTAGAAGCATATACATTGACCTGGGAATGACTTAGAGATTTTATGGAGCCTAGTAATATGCACAGCGAGTTTGTTTTTATTTCTTAAATTTAATTGATGAAGATCACTGTTTTTTCTAAATTTTGTTTAATTTTTATGAACGTAAATAAGATTTTCATAAATATATTGAGAACGTAATGTCATAATATTTATCTCTTTCATCATAATGATGAATGTCCCTGGTTTTGCAAAAACTTGTAAGAAAATCTTGCTTATAATGCATATACACTCTTTTTTCTTTCAGATTAGGTAAATTTTCAAAATTCATGAGTGCTATTCATGTTAAATAATACAGTCATTCTATAAATACAGAGTCACTTTTCAACTATCAATTTTTAATATCTTCAATATCCTGAAAAATATTGTCTATTTACAGATTTTATACCTCTCGGTACTGCTGTTTTACTTAACAGACGAGTGCTGATCACCTCTGCGAATTACCTCGAGCCTTATCAGAACAGACAAAGAGATCTAAGGATTTGGGCATTAGGCAGAAATGGACGACATCACACTCCGTATCGATATCGAGTGTGGAGAACACGAAGATTATTCCCAAGAAGTGACAATCCTGAACACTGGCACGGAGCCAGAGGCGTGCATGTGCCAAGACATGACATTGCTGTCATACATAGCTTCGATCAAATATACATATATGATTCTCCCCCAAATCGATGGCAGTATGCATATCGTGCACCACTAACTGAAAAACATACCCCCCTCAGTGACGATATCTGGTTTGCTGGATCAGGTTACGAATATTTGGAGCATATTAAGGAGAACTACAAAATCTTTTACGCTTCAAATACGAAAGATGATATTGTTGATTGTTCTAAATATCTTCCCAAATGGTGGGGCAAATTTATCTGCATTAGGAACACTTTAGGTTTAGCTGGCGTGCCAAACGGTGGTGGACTTTTCCACGGTACAACATTAGTTGGTCTTGGATGTTTTGAAATCAGATATAATGAAGTAAGAATAATGGTTTTCACAGATTTAAGATATTACGTTGATTATATTAACATGTACGCTAATATAACCAAGGGTGAATATTATGAATATGCATACCCTGAATGGTTTATCATGATAGGATGGGTATACGATGGAGGAGTAAACTATCCATACATACCATTGTGGGCCGTGCAGGACGATTTGTTTCCTCTTGGCAGAAAATGAAACAAACGACGTTGGGATATTTCAATATTTAGTCAAAAATGTGCTTAATAACTTTAATTCTGTATCGTTACATTCCTCACGTTAGTTGATTTTTGTATAACTAGTAGTGGTCTAAAATAATCTGAACTTAGCTGGTTTTTGGTAGGGTCAGTATATCATATTGAAAATGACATTCTATAATCTCTCATCCATCCTCTATTTTCAAGTAAGAAAGAACTCGTCGACAACCCTAATTCATCCCACTGCTGGGATACGGGTCTCCCCTCAATCGAAGGGGGTATAGAGCGTACTCCACCACGCTGCTCAACTACGGGTTGGTGGAGAGAAAGAACTATTTTATGCCAACTAATTATAGAATCGCCACATACGCACGTGTGGCGAAGCTCAAGTCGCAGTGGGCCGGACATACTCGTATAGCCAGAAAATCGGACTCGCGGTGTAAAACTCTCCTGGAATGGAGACCATGGTAATAAATAAACGATTTGTCGGGACACCACAGATGCGATGGAAAGACGACATTGTAAGCTGGTATCAACTTGGATTAAAGTGGCCCGAAACAGAAAGAGATGGATGAGGTTGAAATAGGCCTATACCAATATGGTAGAAAGTGGGTGATAATTATGATGATGTGTTATAGAATCGAATGCAATTTACAACAAAAGATATGCGAGTCCTGCTATATAGAGACTCATAATAAAAAAAAATGGGCATTTTTTTAATTAATGGTTTAGAAATTAGAAGTTTAGAAATGTATTAATATTTTTCTATGTATTTAAAATGTCTTCATAAATAAATTGAAAAGCAATAGTTAACATATTTATTTATTGAAAACTTCTCTTAATGATTTCCGAGTCTGATACTCATACTTTTGAAGACAAATTACACACCGCCATCTAAGAATTAATACCAAACTAAGAAAAGGTTGTACTATGGGTACTAGGTAACTGATAAATGTTTTTTTTTATATACTACGTCGGGTGGAAAACGAGCAAATGGCTCGCCTGATGTAAAGCGGTTACCTTAGCCATATTACAGTTCGCAACTTGAAATAACGCTGGCGTGCCGCCACCTTGGCTGCCGACGCAGCAACTCCTTCCTTTCTGGTGACCTCACTCATTCGCTAGAACACCACAATCCTCAAGAGAATTGTTATTTGGCTGCGGTATTCTAGGAGGTGGAGGAACTTCCCAATCGGGCAGCTTACAAATACGCTGTACTCTACCTCTCTTTTGCCAGAGCCTCTTTCGCTAGACGGCAAGGTGAACCAAGTGCAGGTGAGGTTCGCTTTGGCTCTAAGGAAAAAAAGTTTTTTTTTGTAAATATATACATATAATACTAATTATACGACATGGGGGCCTTTAAGAACAGAGTCAATATTTCCCTTAAAAGGCTGGCAACGGATCGGTGACCCTTTGATGTTGCTGATTTCTATGGGCGGTGGTGATTGCTTTCCATCAGGTGACACACATGCTCGCTTGCCCCCCTCTCATATAAAAAAAATATGAGAGGGGGGGGCAAAGGAGCATGTGGGTCACCTGATGGAAAGCAATCACCTATCCATTGCCAGCCTATACTACTTCCTGTCTAATGACCGCACTCACTCGCAGGAACACAATAAACCTCAAAGACATTGTTATTTGGCTGCGGCATTCTGGGAGGTGGCAGTATTGCCATAGAGCCTCGTTTATCAGTTAGCAGGGTGTATCACGTGCAGGTGAGGTTGGCTTTGCCAAAGGTTGGCCTTACACCCCAATCTTTTATGTAGAGTAAAAATTTGAATTTCATTGGATTGCAGCCCTTTGCCCAACTGCAAAATTCGTTGCGAAGTTTTAAAGAGCTAAGCATACTTAGGGACAGACAGATAGCGAGAAGCGACTTAGTTTTATACTATGTAGTGATTACCTTCTTATATCAAGGATGATTCACAATTATATCATTGAAAACTACTAATTTCACCATATAAATGTGAACTAGACTAAGCTTTTATCAGTAGTATTTTTCTTATGTAAGTCTTATGAATTGAGAATAAATTCTTTAAACCTTAAATCTTTTTTTCTTTAACAATTCCTTCAAGAGTTTTTGAGTTCCAGCGAGTGAGTAATATTACTAGATTAGAGTAGAAACTGCGTTACAAGCTAAGGTTCCGGATCGTGAGCTATATTCTACGCATTGAAAATAAAATCTTACATCTATAATATAAATATGAATCGCTGAATGTATTGCTAAGCGGAAATCTCGAGAACAGCTGAACCGATTTCGCTAAATCTTTTTTTAGAATATTCCTTGAAGTACGACGATGGTTCTACCTCAGAGAAAAATTAAAAAAACTGCCTCAAAAAGTCTAAAAACAACACTTTTCTATCTCCCATACAAACGATCCGTAATAATACTTAAAAGTCAATTTGAACTTTAATACCATACCATAAAGTTCAAGTGTTAGTGGAGAGGTTCCGGGAAGGCAAAACAATTGATTGACGTTAGTATCGTATAAATAATGTCGAGATCAATGTCACTTGAAATGTAAACGTCTCTTTGATGTGCATCTATAAAAAAATAAGAATCGACTGTCAGGCAGTACGAAGTTCGCCGGGTCCGCTATTTGTGAATAAAAGTGCAGTCAGATAATAATAAAATGTAATGACAGGTTATCTACGAAGTAAAGATGAACGCATATCTAACCGAGCAACCGCGCTAAACGAACCGAGCGAATCGAATTTTAGAATTCTTTATATGTAGTCATCTTATGACACCTCGGACGATTCGGCTCAAATAGGTGCGTGACTTTTTTTTTATGTAAGAGCGGGGCAAACGAGCATGTGGGTCACCTGAAGGAAAGCAATCACGATCGCCCATGGAGATCAGCAACACCAAGGGGTCGCCGATCCATTGCCAGCATATACTCCTTCCTTTCTTTCTTTCTGGTGACCTCACTCACTTGCAAAAAAACAACAATACTCAAAATAATTGTTATTTGGTTGCAGTATTCTGTGAGGTACTTCCGCAGTCAAGCAGCTTACAAATACGCTGTACCCTACCTCTCTTTTCGCCAAAGCCTCGTTTGTCAATAAGCAGGGTGCACCATGTGCAGGTGAGGTTGGCGTCGTTCCAAAGATGTTAATGAACTACTACTCCAAATGGATGAAACCCTGAATGTTGATAAATAATAAATAAATAAATATTGTCAGACAAATTACACAGCGCCATCTAGCCCCAAAGTAAGCAAAGCTTATGTTATGGGTACCAGACAACTGATAAACATACGTAAATACATTTTTTTTTTGTAAATACATACTTATGATACATAGAAAACACCCAGACTAAGACAAACAGACATGTTCATGCACACAAATGTTTGTCCTATGTGGGAATCGAACCCACGAGCGTTGGTGTCGAAGCCGCGTCATTGACCGCTACGCCACCGAGCTCGTCATGTGATATTCGCAATAAAATCTGAAACTACTGCAAGGCAGTAGGCTGGGGCCCAATCTATGAATAGTCTAAATAGCTAAGTAGTTCTATATAAGTAGTTAGCTAAGTAGTTCATTGGGGGTGTAAATGATTCAAAGATCAATAGCTTCGACCAAAGCAAACTTCACCTGCACGCGTTGCACCCTGCGCACTGACAAACGAAGCTCTGGCCAAAAGAGAGGTAGGGAGCGCAATTGTAAGCTACCCGACTGGGGAATGTACCTCCGCGTCACAGAATACCGCAGACAAATAACAATTCCCATGAGGGTTGTTGTGTTCCAGCGTGTGAGGGAGGTTACCAGGAAGGAACGTTTAGCTGCATTGACAGCGGGGGTGGCGACGCGCAAGAGATATTTTATATTGCGATCGTTTATAATGCTACGGTAAACGTTTTACATCAGACGGGCCCTATGCTTCTTTGCCAAAAAAACATATTACGAGAATAGTTTAAATAGTTAAGTGCTTACTGACTCATACAAAATTTATCATTCTGAACCGCCTGTGTCACGACTAATGAATAAATACTTTGAATGTTTACATAATCTCGATATTTTGTTTGTTGTTCGTTTACATTCGTGTGGACAAAATATTTTTTAATGCATATTAACGCAGTACATGTGCTCATTGGTAGTTCAATTGGAAGATGGGATTGACGTAAGTACAATATTATGTTTTTTTTATTTATCTTATAGGTACAAAGTTCATAAAATGTTTACAATAAAGGCATTGATTTAAAGCTGGATAATCCTATACTTATAGACAGAATATATATATAACTTATTAGGCCAAAATAGTTATGCCTATGCGAAACTGGTTTATCCTGTGCGATTCATAATAAACTATTTTGTTTATAATTTAAGTCGTGGCCATATTAACAATCGTAACAATCGTAATTACGTAATTATAGTAAAGCATAGTAATAAAATTGGCCGTGTGGTTTCCGGCAGACTAGAATAGTATCACTCCGTTTCTTCCCTTGGATGTCGTACAAGGCGACTAAGGGAAATACATTATAAAACATCGATCAGGCCTCCCCAACCCGTCTGGCCAGCGTGGGGAGTGTAGGCCAAATCCTCCTTCTGTCTAGGACGGACGAGAGAGGGTCGTGCTCCTGTAATGGAGACTAAAATGACCTGATGATGATAGTAATAAAAATATTGTACAATAGAGACACATAAATACATAATTAAAAAAGAAGAGACTTTATCGCACAATGGCGGACTTATCCCATCAGGGATTTCTTCCAGTCTACCATAGAAAACCTTAAAAGGATATCGAAATTTAAAATTTGGCGATATCATAGTAGGTACTCATTGTTGGAAGAAAAAATAATTACTACGAAGAATAATTTGTACGTTAAAAGAAGTGGTTTAGAATTTCTTTAACTTTAACATACTGTATACAATAAGATCCAGGATATATAAATAAATATGAAAACATTACTAACACAAAACTTTTGGGTGTAAGTGGTTCATCCACACCTTTGAACCAAAGCCAACTTCACCTGCACGCGGTGCACCCTGCTGACTGACAAACGAAGCTCTGGCGAAAAGAGAGGTAGGGAGCGAAATTGTAAGCTACCCGCCTGGGGAATGTACCTCCACCTTACAGAATACCGCAGCCAAATAACAATTCCCTTGAGGTTTGTTGTGTTCCTGCGAGTGAGTGAGATGCTGCGTAGGCAGCGCGGGTGGCGGCGCGCGAGCGATGTTTTATGTTGCGAGCGTTAGTATTGCTGCGGCAGCCGCTTCACATCAGGCGGGCCGTATGCTTGTCTGCCACCGGACGTAGTATATAAAAAAAAAATCAGGAGTGCTAATCAGGTGCATCCTCACGCGCAATTTTATCCTGAAAGAGTTAAAGACGCGATGCGTGCACACTCAAGAATATAGAGTAGGAATAGGAGTTGTGGTCAGAAATATTTAATAAAGGATTGTTATTAATATTTAAAAAAAACGGAAAATTTATAAAAATGGAAAAAAATTCTGCCCGTATAGGCCTGATTTTTTTTTTTATATTTATAATATTCTGGCAAGTTGGCCAAGACAACTATTTAAATAATAATAATGAAGAATTGCTGGTTGACCGTTGTTAGTCATTAAAAACTAATTATATAATAGTAATTATTTAAATTCTTTACAGATTGTCAAGTATATATATGATTGTACTCGCAAATCTAGTTACAGCGTTTTGGGATATCGGAACAACTACGATGAGAAACATTCGAACTGACGATACACCCCGTCAAAGTTTCTTCAGGTGGCAATGGACGGAGAGTACCAAACTTTCATTCTGGTTCCCAAATTACGACTGGGATGAAATTGCAAGGAGAAAAAGGCTTTTTGTCATTGCTGGTATATCTATAGGTGAGTTATTATAACAGCCTTATTTTTTAAGGTTCCGTACCCAAAGGGTAAAAAGGAACCCTATTACTAAGGCTCCGCTGTCCGTCCGTCCGTCCGTCTGTCACCAGGCTGTATCTCATGAACCACGGTTCATATAGCGGCAACAGCTATTCGTTAATATAATTTGTATATATTTAACAGGCTATCACGATAGTTAGACACTTGAAATTTTCACAGATGGTGTATTTCTGTTGTCGCTATAACAACAAATACTAAAAAATACAATAAATAAAATATTTAAGGGGGCTCACATACAAAAAAAGTGATTTTTTTGCTCGTTTTTGCTCGCAATTGATAACGGCAATAAGTAGAGGCTTAAAATACTCACATAATATTTAATTATATTCACTTTAAAAATATCAAATATAATTAAATAAAAATTAAAGAAATATTTAAGGGGGGTCCCATACAACAAACCTGATTTTTTTGCCGATTTTATAGATAATGGTACGGAACCCTTCGTGCGCGAGTCCGACTCGCACTTGGCCGGTTTTATTTCCTATAATTTTCATAATCATCAGCTTGCATCTACCTACTGCAGGATATAAGCCTGCCTCAATGCTTTGCACCAAATACGATCCTCCGCCTTCCGCATCCATCCATTCATCGGACCATCTAGATGCACGGCGTGAAAATTAACTTCGTCGTCCTACGCGCGGCCTCGACTATAATACCTTCCTCCCCAATTTGCCATCACTTATTCGGCAGATGTGACCGGCGCATTGCCACTTCAGCCTGCAAACTCTGAAGGCTATGTCAACAACTTTCGTTCTCCGTCGAATTTCTTCGTTCCGGATTCGATCTTTCAAAGAAACCCCGAGCATAGCCCTCTCCATCGCTCGTTTCGCGGCCTTTAGCCTGTGTACGAGTCCAATGGTCAGTGTCCAACTCTCTACACCATAGGCCATTGCCGGGAAGACGCACTGGTTGAAGACTTTAGTCTTCAAGCATTAGGGTATCGGACTATTTTTATTTTTAATAGAGTGTCGATGTTATCGTTTTGTTTCCTTTCTATGTGTAAAAAAATATATTTCTTTTCCAGATTTTATACCTCTTGGTACAGCTGTATTATTAAATAGAAGAGTACTTATCACCTCCGCAAATTATCTCGAACCTTACCAAAACCGGCAGAGAGATCTTCGAATCTGGGCATTAGGCAGAGATGGGAAACATTACACCCCATATCGATATCGAGTGTGGAGGACACGAAGATTATTTCCAAGAAGTGACAACCCTGAACACTGGCATGGAGCCAGGGGTATTCACGTACCAAGACATGATATAGCTGTCATACACAGTTTCGATCAAATATATATATACGGTTCTCCTCCAAACAGTTATCAATTTGCATACCGTGCCCCACTAACTGAAAAGCATACCCCCCTTGGGAACGATCTCTGGTTCGCTGGATCAGGTTACGAATATATGGAACACGTTATGGAAAATTACAAAATCTTTTACGCTTCAAACACGAAAGAGGATATAGTTGACTGTTCTAGATATCTCCCAAAATGGTGGGGCAAATTTATCTGTCTGAGAAACACACTTGGTTTTGCTGGCGTTCCAAATGGTGGTGGTCTCTTCCATGGTACAACGCTAGTTGGTATTGGATGCTTTGAAATTAGATATAATGAAGTAAGAATAATGGCTTTTACAGATTTAAGGTATTACGTTGAGTACATTAATAAGTATGCTAATATCACTAAAGGAGAATATTATGAATATGCTTACCCGGAATGGTTTGTTAATGTTGGAGCATTGACTGATGGAGGGGGTAGTATTCAATACATACCATTGTGGAAAGTTCAGGACGACTTATTTCCTCTTGGCCGAAAATGATGGACTTAAGAAAGAAGATTGACCCGTTTCAGTTGTAAAAGACGTGCTTGATGATTTTGATCTGATTATTTGGGAACACCCAACTAGTCATAATATAGAATGCTTTTCAGCAAAGTTTTTTAATATAACGTCTCCTCAATTAATTCTCTCAACTCTATTAATTCACACATCCTTCACACACAACCTTTAGATACATTCTTTGTACACATCCTACGCACACGTCCAGCGCCCACATCCTCCGCACACATCCTACGCACACATCCATCGTTGAAATCCTTCGCTCCCATCCTTCGTGCACATCATTTGCGCACATCCTTCGTAAACGTCCATCGCACACATCCCTCTTAACAAATTCCTCGCAAGACATTTCTCACACACAACCCTCGCTCACATCCGGGCTAGTTTTGTACTCGTAAGTACAAAAATCTAATTTCTCTAAGCCACAAAAGAGATAGGTACAGAAGTGAACTTGCATACTAAACGCGTTCCACGAGCGCACACATAGACTTCGCCCATGAACACGGAATCTCAGAACGCGCCGGACCAGTCACAGCGCATGTGCTGCCGGTGAAGGTTTCTCTGCACATATACTGAAATGGAACAAAAAAATAAAATATAACTGTTAATAAATATTAAATCACAAAAGTTGATACATGCATTTATTAAACAATTTCGCCAGCAATTTACAACATTATTTGCCTTTTTTTATATGAGAGGGGGCAAATGAGGGCCACCTGGTGGAAAGTAATCACCACCGCACATAAAGATCAACAACACCAAGGGATCGCCGACCCGTTGCCAGCCTTTTAAGGCAAATAAATACTCTGCTCTTGAAGGCTCCTATGTCGTAGTTGTTCCGAAATGCCGCTGAGGGAAAATTATTCCACTGTTTCACCGTTCGTGGTATAAAATGTCTTAAGAAACGTACTATTGTAGATCGCCAATCATCAAGATGGTATGGATCAAACAGCTCATCAGAGCTCTCCCCGTTACATAATTTGTATAGAACGCAAAGAGGCGCTACATCGCTAAGAGTGAGAGAGAGTCCAGTCGATTTGAGATCATTGGGGCACCGACGTTGTTCTCAGTATTAATTTTCTACACTATACTTTTACGTAAATCGAAGTTAACGACCCTAGCAGCACAACCTGTAGGCAAGAAAACAAGGTACATACATAAGCTTGACTTTCTGTACGTATCTTCTTTGTGGCTAAGCCGTTTCCACTAGAGCTGCACTGAGCGAAGTTAAGTAAAGTAATTCTATTGAGACTTAACGAAGACATTCCTGGCTACACATCCTCATACATCTCTGGAGGAAACGCAGCCTTAGTCAGACGCAACATTTTATTGAATAAGTGCTTTACAAGACTACAGCTCAGGAAATTACATTCATTTGACCTCATTTCAAATCGCTATTATACAAGTATTTGCTGACCGATGTCGCTTGACACACGTGTTTGATTATCTTGGCATGCGCCATGAGGTCATCCCGGCATAAAACTTGCATTGTCACTAAGCCTTTTAAGGGGACATTACACGCCAACATCGATTATCGAATGGAGCCTGTTATGCAGAATGGATCCAACCAACATTTCGTATTTAAAATTTAATAGGAATAAAAATATTACGCAGTGTAAGTTTTGTGAAACATATGTCAACAAACTGCTAGAATCTGTTGCGAATATATAAAACTCGATTTGAAGTTTTTCGATATGTATATCTGTCAATTTGGCATAGTTGGTCGATTGGATATATTCTGCATAATAGCACAATAATAGGGACCGAATAAACAAAAAAAAAAAAAAAAGCTTGTTTGATAAAATGAGAACTAAAAAGTTTACTTAATAATTTTAATTATTTATTTGTTAGCATACAAGACAGATTAAAACCAAATACAAACCTTATAATGATTTAACCTTAAATTAGACCATTAATAATTGATTAATAATTGGGTAACTAAGGACCCCGCGCGACTTGATGGTAAAAATAGTGGAATAAAAATCGCAATTTTGTGCGGCCGCCATAAAGAATTAAAATTAATGGCATTAGTACGTTGTTCGGACAACCGAACGCACGTGTTTAATTTCAGCTCAATCGAATATTGACTCCGTGCTTCGGATGGCACGCTGTTGTCATTGAATGACAGTCGTGTTTGTTGACAGTTTGGGGTGTAAGTGGTTCATCAACATCTTTGAACCAAAGCCAACTTCACCTGCACGCGGTGCACCCTGCTAACTGACAAACGAAGCTCTGGCGAAAAGAGAGGTAGGGCGCTCCCTTACTACTAATTACGCTTAATTCTAAGCTACCCGACTGGGGAATGTACCTCCACCTCACAGAATACCGCAGCAAAATAACAATTCCCTTGAGGGTTGTTGTGTTCCTGCGAGTGAGTGAAGTCACCAGAAAGAAAGGAGATGCTGCGTTGGCAGCGGGGGTGGCGAGCGATATTTTATGTTGCGAGCGTTAATATGGCTACAGTAACCGCTTCACATCAGGCAGGCCGTATGCTTGTCTTCCACCCGTCGTAGTATATAAAAAAAAAAAACCAAGTGGCCTTTAGGCGGTTTGAAAAGACTGGTTTCCGCCAACCCGCATTTGAGCAGCGTAGTGGAACCCTTCGATTCAAAGGAGGCCCGAATCCCAGCATTGGGATGAATAGGGCTTGACGACTGTAATGGTTTCCCCATACAGAATCATTTTGGCAGCTTACCCTTAACACTATTAGAATCAATCATTCATCAGTATAATAAATAAATATTGTCAGACAAATTACACAGTGCCATCCAGCCCCAAAGTAAGCGAAGCTTGTGGTATGAGTACTAGACAACAGATAAACATACGTAAATATTTTTTTTTTTTGTAAATACATACTTATGATACATAGAAAACACCCAGACTAAGACAAACAGACATGTTCATGCACACAAATGTTTTGTCCTATGTGGGAATCGAACCCACGAGCGTTGGTGTCGAAGCCGCGTCATTGACCGCTACGCCACCGAGCTTGTCATAGAATATTCGAAGTGTGAACAAATGACAAGTGACAGCTGACAGTTCCTTATTGTCTATTGATAAGGGTGACTCTGGCATGTCTTTGATCAGGCTTTATGGATTAAGATAATGGAAGAATATAACGTTACTTAAGGCCATAGATATTATTATAACAAGTTAACCATAGATCGTTAATTAATTTACACATACAACAAAAGTTGCAACAAAACATACAACAAAAGTAGGGAGCGTAATTGTAAGCTACCCGACTGGGGAATGTACCTCCACCTCACAGAATACCGCAGCCAAATAACAATTCCCCTGAGGATTGTTGTGTTCTGCGAGTGAGTGAGGTCACCAGAAAGGAAGGAGGTGCTGCGTTAGCAGCGGGGGTGGCGGCGCGCGATTGATATATAGCGTATGCTTGTCTGCCACCCGACGTTTTATAAAAAAAAAAGTCTCTTGAGAATACCTTGGCAGGGAGTTTATGCTACAACTAGAGACTTAAAAAAAAAATCTTAACCGTATCCCAACAGTACGATGATTATGGATGATGCTGCCGCTGCTGATGCCGCTGATGCAGCCATAAACACTACAAATTACTAAATAAATCTCACGGGATCAGAACCTAATTCACGAAGTTGCCAATAAAAAACAAATGAACTTTTTTAAAAAAATGAGGCTATAAAATTTACAAAGCACTTTCACTCCATTAAAATTAAATAGTCTTTAACCTATTAGCTTTAAAGCCCAAAATTGATGTTCAACTGAGTTCAGTAAAGGCAAATCTAAATTGGCACTAATACAAAATCTTATGACCTATCTTGAAGTGTTAACATCGTTAACTAAAGGGAATAAAGGTCAAAATGTAACAATAAAATTGCAAATGTAATGTTGTTTTTAGAAAATGGAAAGAAAAGATTTTTCTTCAGAGTTAGGTAAATTACCGGGTGATTTGTGCAAAAAAGCGTGCTTCTAGGAACACGATTGATTTACACTTGATTACAGTGTAACTCTTCTGTTAAATTTATTTTATCTTGTCTTGCTTAGTTGTACTGACGGCTGCTTACCTGTGGCGTAAACCAAAATCTTGTAAAAGCAAGACCAGACCAACGCGTTCATTTCGCGTCACTTCATTACAATGCTGTCTGATAGTGAAATTGAAGAAGATGTGGTTCTTATTTATAGTTTCTTCCGTCTCCACCATATTATTTAAACCTTTTTTAGATTTAAAATATGATGGAGACGGAAGAAAATACAGTTTTCCTCAACTAAAATAGCTGCGTGCAGCATCCTAACGCAACATGCGCGATCTGATCGCCACCGCCGCGTGCAGACGCTGCACCGGACGCCGCGGCGAATCAGAGAACGCATCGATGTGAACACTACAAGTGCGTACCCACACAACAACTGATCGCCACCGCGCACGCCACCGCGGATGCGAGCTGAACGCGTTGGTTTGGCCTAGCCTTTACCATATACACATTCTTATTATTAACAGTATAATTTGTTAAATATGTTTTTGCATAAATTTGCAATGTTTTCACAGCAATAGTCGTCGTCAACCCTTATTCATTCCACTGCTGAGATATGGGTCTCCCCTCAATCGATGGGTATTAGAGCATACTCCACCACGCTGCTCAACTGCGCGTTGGTGGAGGCCAATGTTTTCAAGCCGCCTAAAGTAATAAATATAATAAATAAATAAATAAATATTGTCAGACATATTACACAGCGCCATCTAGACCCAAAGTAAGCGAAACTTGTGTTATGGGTACTAGACAACTGATAAACATACGTAAATACATTTTTTTTTTGTAAATACATACTTATGTTACATAGAAAACACCCAGACTAAGACAAACAGACATGTTCATGCACACAAATGTTTGTCCCATGTGGAAATCGAACCCACGAGCGTTGGTCTCGTAGCCGCGTCATTGACTGCTACGCCACCAAGCTCGTCTGTACTTATTATATAAAGGCTGCTGACTTGTCTTAATGACTATCAGTTAATGACAACAGCACCTGATCTGCACTCATTAAGGTCTCAGCGGCTATCACCATCTATGAGTCAAAGCCAAGCTCACCTGCACGTGCACCCTGCTGACTTACTAATGAAGGCTCTGGTGAAAGAGGTAGGGCGAGCAAGACCATTTAGCTCTGGTCTGGGGATGAACCTCCACTTCACAAAAAGCTGCAGCCAATATAACAATTCATTTTTTTTATACCACTGGAGCACTAGGAAAATAAGCATACAACCCGTCTGATGGTAAACCGTCATCGCATCCTATAGACGTCTGCGACACCTGACGCTCACGCATTGCCGATCCTGTAAAAATTCCTTTACGCCTTTCTTGAAGATCCTCGTCCTGTAGTAGTATCATGAGAAAACCTTGGCAGGGAGTTTATGCTGCAACTAGAGACTTTGAGTTAGAAATTTACTGCCTTGAGGGTTGTTACTAAGAATGACCTGGAAAGGAACGAGTTGCAGCATTGGCAGTAGGGGTGGCGATGCGCGAGCGATTCACCTCAGTCGGGTCACATGCTTGTCTGCCACTCGACGTAAAATAAATATGTGTAACTGTGTGGTTTCAGCGAGGTTTACTTCTACGGACTCTTAGGTTGTGGAATGAATTCCTTCCTCCCCCATCTGCTATCATTTCCGTAGCAGATGTGACTGTTGAGGTTTTCTCAAGATACTACAGCATGGGGTTCTTCAAGGAAGAAGTGAAGAGGTTTTTACAGGGTCAGCAACACGCGAGCGTCCATAGGTTGAGTTGACTGCTTAACATCAGGCGGAACGTATGCTTGTTTCCCCACTTTAATTGTATCATCAGCCTGTATCTACCCACTGCTGGATATAAGCCTTCCCCAATGCTTTCCACAAAATACGAACCTCCGCCTTCCGCATCCAGCCGCTTCCTGCCGCTTTCTTAAGGTCATCGGAGCATCTAGAAGGACAACCTCCAACGCTTCGTCATCCTACGCCCGGCCTCCACTCTAATACCTTCTTCCATCTGCCATCAATTACTTAGCAGATGTGACCGTCACCTTAGTTGTACAAAAATAAAATAAATATGTTGTAATATAAGAAAGCCGGTCAAGTGCAAGCCGGACTCACTCAACGAGGGTTCCGTGCAAGCTTAACTGCTTGCTCGGAAATATCTACAAATTTACGGTTTTCAGATTTTTTGCTTTACTTGTGCTATATGACATCGCTTCTTGCCAAATTTCATAATTCTAGGTCAACGGAAAGTATCCTATAGGATTTGATTCCCTTAGCGAATGTCATTATATGCGATATAAAAGGAACACATATTTTGATTCTGTTGATTTAGAAGCTTAATTTTTTACCTGTTTTAATAAATTGCAAACCTAAGTATATGATATTAATTTCAACTTGATACCTTCACTCGTTCCTAAAAGAGTCTGCACAGACGGATGGACAGAAGGACGAACACATGGACGGACGACGAAGTGATCCTTGTAGAAATCCTGTAAGGGTTCCTTTCCTTTTCCATTGAAGGTACGGAACCCTAAAAAAATCAATTTCAAAATTTATGGGAAAAAATTAACACGGAAAAGTAAGCTCTCTAAAAATGTTTCATATGCAACGACGAACTCATAGGTAAAAAGTATACAAAAATGTAATAACATAAAAATGAAGGATTTAATTTAAAAGGTATTACTAAAATGTAACCTTTGAGGAGAAATCTGCAAGAGCTGATACTCCTGAAAGTAATTAAAAGACATAATCTCAGTGACCGAGCCTCTCTGCTGAAATAGGAAAAAGCTATTTTGCTCTACGTAAAGTTACAGAAGGTTGTATTTTAAAATTGCAAATCCTTTCTTTGTTGTGAACATTTGGGGTGTAAGTGGCTTTAGAAACAAAGTCAACCTCACCCGCACGTGGTGCAGCCTACCATTAAGTAAATGAATGTCTGATGGAAGAGACACCTCTCGTTAACTTCTCTTTTATAGGCATTGTCCTACGGGACATGTCGAGTGAATACAGCAACCAAATAACAATGCCCAAGAAAACTGTTGTGGTTCTGCGAGTGAGTGAGTTCAAGTGCAAGGTTAGGAATGGGGCTGGCTTATAAGATTTATATCAGCCACGCTGTGCGCCTCTTTCTCACTTTGGAATTGTGATAAAAAGATTTTTTTTTAATTCTACGTCGGTTGGCAGACAAGCATACGGCCCGCCTGATGTGAAGCGGTTACCGTAGCCATATTAACGCTCGCAACATAAAATATCGCTCGCGCGCCGCCACCCCCGCTGCCAACGCAGCATCTTCTTCTTTACTGGTGACCTCACTCACTCGCAGGAACACAACAACCCTCAAGGGAATTGTTATTTGGCTGCGGTATTCTGTGAGGTGGAGGTACATTCCCCAGTATGGTAGCTTGCAATTACGTTCCCTAACTCTCTTTAACGAAATTTACAATTATTCGAATATTTACAATTGCGTCAGAGGTATGTAAGAACCATAAACTTTTTTTATATATGATAGGGGGCAAACGAGCATATTGGGTCACCTGATGGAAAACGGTCACCATCGCCCATGGAAATCAGCTACACAAAGGGGTCGCCGATTTGTGGCCAGCCTATATACCCTCCTTTCTTTTTTTCTGGTGACCTCACTCACTCGCAGGAACACGACAACCCTCAAAGGAATTGTTATTTGGCTGTGGTATTCTGTGAGGTGGATGTACTTTCCCGGTCGGGCAGCTTAAAAAAATACGCTATGCCCTACCTCTCTTTTCGTCAGAGCCTCGTTGTCAGTCAGCAGGGTGCACCACGTGCAGGTTAAGTTGACTTTGGTTCAAAGATTTTGGTAACCCATTTAGACTCCAAATATTACTTACTATTTAGGTCCAAGCTGCAAAACTAGTGCTAGTCCAGTAAAACAAAATGATTTTCACTAAATACATAATTCATTAAAAAACTGTGTTTAAAAGTGTATAAAAGTGATGAAACAATAAATCCTATACATAGTGGTTGCAATAATAATAAATAAATAAATATTTCTGGACAATTTACACAGCGCCATCTAGTCCCAAAGTAAGCGAAAAGCTTGTGTTATGGGTACTAGACAACTGATAAATGTACTTAAATACATTTTTTTTTTGTAAATACATACTTATAATACATAGAAAATACCCAGACCAAGACAAACAGACAAGTTCATGCACACAAATGTTTGTCTTGTGCGGGAATCGAACCCACGACCTCGGAGTCAAAGTGGCCATTGCTAACCATTTGACCACCGAGCTCGTCATCTCGCAATAAACAAGTTAAAGTAAAATGTGCCAGAAATGGCTGTTTTCCGCACATTTTACTGCAACAACTTTGGTGTAAGCGGCTCATCATGATCTTTAGAGCCAAAGCACGTGGCACCCTGACAACTAGTGAAAGAGCTTCTGGCAAAAAAGAGGTAGGGCACAAAGTATCTGTAACCTGCCTGACTGGAGAAGTACCTCCAACTTACAGTATACTGCAGCCAAATAACGATTCCCTTGAGGGTTGTTGTGTTCCTGCAAGTGAGTGAGGTCACCAGAAAGTAAAGAGATGCTGCCTTGACAGCGGAAGTGGCGGCGGGCGAGTGATATTTCATGTTACGAGTGTTAATATGGCTACGGTAACCGCTTGATATCGAGCGGACCGTATGCTTGTCTGCTACTCAACGTAGTATAAGAAAAAGACAATCTTTGGCACAAAAATGAAATCCAGATTCACTCCATGTAGCATTCACATCCTGTCATACTTGACGAGCTCGGTGGTCGAATGGTTAGTAATGGCCACATTGACTCCGAGGTCGCGGGTTCGATTCCCGTACAAGACAAACATTTGTGTACATGAACATGTCTGTTTGACTTGGTCTGGGTATTTTCTATGTATTATAAGTATGTATTTACAAAAAAAATGTATTTAAGTACATTTATCAGTTGTCTAGTACCCATAACACAAGCTTTGCGCTTAATTTGGGACTAGATGGCGCTGTGTAAACTGTCAAGAAATATTTATTTATTTGTCATAACTAATTACCTTCAAGTACGTCGTATGCTTCTTTGTCACCTTACCGGTCTATAACAACCAAAAACTTCAGGTACAGTCAGTAAATATCCTGTCGCTTCACTATTTTAATAAAGTATTCAAAACTTATGAAAGATTTTACTTTGACTTCATTACATACGGATATTTTGTTCAGCCAACATTCTTGTTTTGAAAAGAAGCTGCCTCTTTCTGTCTTGCAATCTCTTTCTATCTTTCAGTACTGATTAAATGTAGAAGATTTGATAATAACTTTATTATTTCTATCCTTCTTACCACTCCTACTACTACCTCTATTGGACTCTCTCTCTCTCTCTCTACATGTACACATTAGAGATATAGCGTCTCTTTGCGTTCTATACAAATTATATCACGGGGAGTGCTCGGATGAGCTATTCGATTTGATACCTGCCGCTGAGTTTTACTATCGTATAATATGTCATAAATTAAAATTCCAACCATATCATCTCGATAATTGGCCATCTACCACACTACACTTCTTAAAACATTTTCTACCACGAACTGTGAAATTGTAGAATCAACTACCTCATCAGTTCCAACCATATCATCTTGATAATTGACGACCTACTACAGTACGTCTCCTAAGAAATTTTAGACCACGAATGGTGAAACTGTGAAATCAACATGCAGAATTTCGGGACAATTACGACATGGGAGCCTTCAAGAACAAAGTCTTTATTTCCCTTAAAAAGCTGGCAAGGGATCGGAATGGAACCCCTTGGTGTTGCTCTCTCCATGGGCCGTGATAATTGCTTTCCACCAGGTGGCTCACATGCTCGTTTGCTCCCTCTCATACAAAAAAGAAAGAATTATTATTCAGAATGTTTGTGAAGATGTATGGATGTTTGTTATTACATTCTTCACGGTAAACGGTTCCCTCCGTATCAGAAGGGCAAATTCGCAAAATGACCATAATGCATTAACGACATGAAAGTAAAACGAAATACTAGTCAAACCGTCTGAAATGAAAAAGTAATGTTAGGCAAAAGTACTTGGCTATGCGTTATTATACATTCAAGTGCATTTTATAAATTACTCCTTTGTTTTCCTCATTCTAAAACTGACTGGCTTCATTTAATACTGGCCACATGAAGCCAAGCTAAATGGCGCCAGTCACTTTTATAATAAGAAAAGCAAAGGAGTAATTTATTAATACCTACTGTTATTTCCCAGTTTCTTCATCTTTTTGCATCTAAAAAGGCAACCTTTCTGAGTCCAGACTAATCTATCAACGCACGCATTGGGTTAAAATTTGACGTACACGTAGCGATTATGAGTTAGGCAAATGTTAAGAAAAGATTTTTGAAAATTTCTACGGGATACCGAGATATTCAGACTTTCCTTACAGCTTGGCCGGAATAATTTGAATCAGATAGGTATCCCAATGCTTGAAGACTAAAGTCCAAAGCTGTCGACATAGCTTTCAGAGTTTGCAAGCTGAAGTGGCAATGGGCTGGTCACATCTGCCTAGTAAATGATGGCAGATGGGAGAGGAAGGTATTAGAGTGGAGGCCGTGCGTAGAACGACGCCCAGCGCTTGCTGGGCGCCCGCCTTCTAGATGGTCCGATGAACTTAAGAAAGCGGCTGGAAATAGCTGGATGTGGAAAGCGGAGGATCGTATTTGGTGGAAAGCATTGGGTTAGGCTTATATCCAGCAGTGGGTAGATACAGGCTTATCATTGTTTTTTTTTTATACTACGACGCAACATAAAATATCGCTCGCACGCCGCCACCCCCGCTGCCAACGCAGCATCTCCTTCCTTTCTGGTGACCTCACACACTCCCAAGAACACAATAACCCTCAAGGGTAATTGTTATTTGGCTACAGTATTCTGTGAGGTAGAGGTACAATCCCTAGTCGGGTAGCTTACAATTACGCTCCCTACCTCTTTTTTCGTCAGAGCTTCGTTTGTCAGTCAGCAGGGTGCACCGCGAGCAGATGGAGTTGGCTTTGGTTCAAAGTGGAATTAAATAAAATATCTGACATTATATTATTAAATTAAAACTTATGACATGTAATAAATCATCAAATTTAATATAATAGATCATATTTGCATGCTGTTATACAATACAGAAAAACATGTAGACCATTATTAAATAAATTCCACCAGACATACACACTTGCAATTTATGTAAATACGTGTACAATGTAAAACAACACATGTTCTTAGCAAATAAATGTATCTTTAATATTATTAACACTCACGTGAGACATTATACTAAATTAATTAATAGTAGTTTATGAAACTGATGCATAATAAGGGTTATTAAAATACGAGTGTGAGTTTATAACATGAGCCGAAAGCGAATGTTATAATAGACCACACGAGTATTTTAATACCTGATTATGTGCAGTTTCATACACTACTTTATCTAATCTCATGAAATATATGATAATAATATTTTAAATACAACCATGAAGTTAATTTAACAGCTTTATTTCTTACTTATAAATCGTGTTTAGTTTTTTAATGTGTAAATTTCAGTATGAGAGTAGATAAATAAATTAAACGGGTCACTCACGTCTTTTTGTCGGGAAAGCCGACTAGTTTCGATCTCAAAAGGAGACATTCATCAGGACACGACTCGCGCCGGACCGTGTCCGGCGCGAGAGACAAAGGGTGGACGTGTCTGGACATTCGCCTTGTTGAAGGTCTCCTTTTGAGATCGAAACTAGTCGGCTTTCCCGACAAAATGACGTGAGTGACCCGTTTAATTTATTTGATTAAATGTATCTTTATCTTTAAACATGTTAATGAACCACCCCAAAAGGTTCCACCATTTTTTCGCAACGTACAGAGTAACAAAATACAAACTAATTCCTCAGGTAATGACATTAAGTAATATGTAATTTCTTCAGGCTATGTGTCAGTGTGTCACTGTGTGCTAAGTAAACTAGGACAGTTGAAGAGCATGAATATTAACTTGTTGCGGTGAGTAGAACATATTTAATGGATACCTAGTAGTTTTGTTAGTTTGGGGTGTAAGTCGTTCATCAACATTTTTGAACCAAAGCCAACTTCAACTGCACGCGGTGCACCCTGCTGACTGACAAACGAAGCTCTGGCGAAAAGAGAGGTAGAGAGCGAAATTGTAAGCTACCCGACTGGGGAATGTACCTCCACCTCACAGAATACCGCAGCCAAATAAGAATTCCCTTGAGGGTTGTTGTGTTCCTGCGAGTGAATGAGGTAACCAGAAAGGAAGGAAATAGATAGAGACCATAGATTATAAGAAGACTAGATACCAAACACAGTCGATTAAGTACGTACCTGCTGCAAAACTTGCAACTGTCGAGTAAAAGTTCATTATTTGACGAGCTCGGTAGTCGAATGGTTAGCAATGGCCACTTTGACTCCGAGGTCGCGGGTTCGATTCCCATACAAGACAAACTTTTGTGTGCATAAACATGTCTGTTTGTATTGGTCTGGGTGTTTTCTATATATTATAAGTAGGTATGTATTTACAGAATAAAAATGCATTTAAGTACATTTATCAGTTGTCTATTACCCATAACACAAGCTTTGCGCTTAATTTGGGACTAGATGGCGCTGTGTAAGTTGTCCAGAAATATTTATTATTATTTATTTATTCTGAACTGTGTTACACAATAGGCTATTTTCCAATGTTTAAAAATTGTATAAATTATTTAACAATATCGTAAAATACACAAAACTATAAAGATCAGCAAACTTTCATTCTAATATATTCAGTCAGACTTTTTTTAGCGTCGATCAAAGTTTGGCGGGAAAGTCCATTTTAAAAGTATGAAATTATTAAAAAAATAATATTTCCATTGGAGAAGCAATAAAAAATGCTATAACTTTTATTATGATACTAATCACATAAACGTAACATTTAACATAGCTGTCGTACAAATTTCTGATTTGATGCATACAAAATACAAACCTGTGACGTCATATTCGGTAGTCTTTTGTATGGAGCGTTTTGGGGCAGTCTAAAAATTGTGATTTTCAAATTACCATATCTCGAGAGATTTTTATGCTATCGAAGTAATTCTTTCACCTATGGTTATATTATGGAGACGTCCCTACATATCAAACAGAAAAAAATGTTAGTCAAAAAGCCTATTGTTTATTAACTCCCATAGTTTTAACTCCCATAGAAAAAAATGTTAGTCAAAAAGCCTATTGTTTATTAACTCCAATAGTTTTAATAACTCATAAAATTTATACAATTTTACACTCTGCAGTTGCTGAAATAAAATAATAATAATAATTAAGTACCTAAATGCTAATAAAATTATTAAATAAAATACTATATTTCTGACCACGGTAATACTTCACCAAAATTAGGAAAAATATCATACTCGGCTTTCATTGATTTCATTAACCAAATAGAGGAGCTCGATCGAACACGCAAGTTAAGTAACATCGACTGCAGCCTGTCTATAGATGTGTTTATTTATATCAAGCTCCTCCGTGCTTCTGAGGGCACGTTAAGCAGTTGACGTCAAAAATTGACACATTAGCAAATAGCTCATTTTAGAACAATTTTTCTCAACCTTTTTTTATTCGCGGACCACTACGAGGTTTTTGTTGGGTGTAGGGTCCCCGAGTAACATATAAATCCATTATTCTATAACTCGAGATCATAGAATTTTGTATAATAATGCTCAATCTTATTCATTATAAGTTTGTATCACGGATCATAATTTCCCTCACACAGACCACGGGTGGTCCGCGGACCATCGGTTGGGAACCCCTGTTGTAGAAGCTCAATATACTACAAACCTAACGATAATAGTACTAGCGGTATCTACACTTCTTTAACTCTATGCTTGACTCCGCCATCTTGGAACAGCTCTTTGTTATGTCCATCAGTGTGTCACGGTCATCGTTTAAACTTTGACTTTCATGAAAAACTGACCTTCTTGGCAATGCATTCGGTATTCACTTTGTTGCGTGGTAGAAGGGCAATGTGGTTTAGAATAATTTTATGAGGCTGAGAGGGTCAACACTCATATTAAGTGTAATTTTATTTTTTTTATGTAATAAATGGGCAATAAAATGACCTATTAGACGAGCTCGGTGGTCGAATGGCTAGCAATAGCTACTTTGACCCGGGGTCGCGGGTTCGATCCCCGCACAAGACAAACATTTGCGGGTCTTGTGCGGGACGAACATGTGTGCATGAACATGTCTGTTTCTCTCGATCTGGGTATTATGTATGTATAAAAAAAAATATATATATTGTCAGACAAATTACACAGCGCCATCTAGCTCCAAAGTAAGCGAAGCTTGTGTTATGGGTACTAGACAACTGATAAATGTACGTAAATACATTTTTTTTTGTAAATACATACTTATGATACATAGAAAACACCCAGATCAAGAAAAACAGACATGTTCATGCACACAAATGTTTGTCCTGTGTAGGAATTGAACCCACGAGCGTTGGTGTCGAAGCCGCGTTATTAACCGCTACGCCACCGAGCTCGTCAACTTATTAATCAGTATTATATTTAAGTGCATTTATCAGTTGTCTAGTACCTATACATAGAACAAGCTTAGCTTAGTTTGGGACTAAATAGCGCTGTATAAATTGTCCAGAAATATTTAGGCTTTTACAGGGTCGGCAATGTCTGAGTGATACGTCGGGTATTGCGAGCGTTCATAGGCTGCGTTGATTTGCTTACCATCATACAAGTCGTATGCTTGTTTGCGCCTTAGTTTTATAAAAAAAAAATATTTACAGTACTTTGCGTGCTTCCGCCACCAATTTTATTAGTTCATGCAAACTACTGCGGGTCGGCACCCACCCACAGCCGTTAGTAGTCTCCGCTCCAAGTGCTGCGGTCATCTCTGCGACTCTCCATCATCTGAAACAGAAGAAACGTGAGACAGACATTGACTCTACGTGTCAACATGTTTCGCCTACGCGAAGCCACGCTCTACGCGAGGCATCCTCAGGCGATCTGTAGATGTTGATGATTAGAACAACAACTTAATCCAAATGACAAATCCATCGCATTACCTATCGGGTGGGTACTTATTACGAATCGGGTGACTGCCGGCCTGCAGTAGTTTGCATGAACTAATTGTTGGCGGAAGCACGCAAAGTAGTGTAAATTGCCAGTATATTTGACTTTCGCAAAATAACACCCGAATCAACTAAATGTGCATATATTTACTTAGAGGAAAAACGATATAGATCACTACAAAAGAGACGGACGTATACCCGCATAACAACAATTCAATTACTGATAAAATCGAATGGATTCGTTCTTTAATCAAGCAAGCTTAGAGTTCGCCATTTTGCTCCACACAGTGTTATAAAAGAATCGAGGCTTCGTATTTATTTTAAGGCCAGCCTAGTTTCTCGACATATAGGGGTTGGAAACTTAAACAGCTTTTTTAACTTAATTCTTTTAAATTACACTAGTGATTTAGAGCTTAAAAGCTTATGGCTAATTAAAGTTTTGACACTTATAATACTATTTCATTTCTTAAGTATAAAATTGTGGATTGGTGAAATAAATGATTATTCCAGAACAAAATCCACATCGCTTTGGGGTGTGATTCATCAACATCTTTGAATCAGAGCCAACTTTACCTGCACGCGGTGCACCCTGCTGACTGACAAACGAAGCTCTAGCGAAAAGAGAGTAAGGGAGCGTAATTGTAAGCTGCCCGACTGGAGAATGTACCTCCAGCTCACAGAATACAAATAACATTTCCCTGGAGTTCCCGCGAGGGAGTAAGGTCACCAGAAAGAAAGGAAGGAGTATAGGCTGGCAACGGATCGGCGACCCCTTAGTGTTACTGATCTCCATGAGCAGCAGTGATTGCTTTCCATCAGGTGGCCCACATACTAGTTTGCCCTCTCTCATGTAAAAAAAAAACCTATATAGTACTATGTGTAATAAATAACTGATAAATATATTTTTTTATACTTCGTCGGGTGGCAGAGCTAAGCATACGGCCCGCCTGATGTGAAGCGGTTACCGTAACCGTATTAATGCTTGCAACATAATATATCACTTGCGCGCCGCCACCCCCGCTGCCAACGCAACATCTCCTTCTTTTCTGGTGACGTCACTCACTGGCAGGAACACCACAACCCTCAAGGGAATTGTTATTTGGCTGTGGTATTCTGTGAGGTGGAGGTACATTCCCCAGTCGGGTAGCTTACAATTACGCTCCCTACCTCTCTTTTCGCCAGAGCTTCGTTTGTCAGCCAGCAAGGTGCACCACGTGCAGGTGAAGTTGCCTTGGTTCAAAGATGTTGATAAACCACTTACATCCCAAAAATACTCATATTTATCAGTTATTTAATGCTGCCCGACTGGGGACTTAAAAAACACGCTATGTCCTATCTCTCTTTTTGCCAGAGCCGCTTTCGTTAGTCGGCAGTGTGCAACACGTGCATGTGAGGTTGGTTTTGGCTTTAAAGATCGTATTAAGCCACTAACACCTCAATATTACCTCTATATCTTAATTAATAATATTTATAGTGTTGATTGTTGGCACTTAACGCAACATTATTGATATTAGGTTATTAAATATAGAACTTATATTGTTTCACGCAATATTTTTTTTTTACCACCACATTAAAACGAGATAAATAGAAGCAAATATGGTCAAATTTCATTCAAATAGGTTCAGCCATTTAGCTAACAAACAAACAGACAGACAGGCACATTAACGAATCTATAATATTAGTTATAAAAGTGTGAACAATATATTATATGAAATATAGTTTGTTTGTTAACAAAATTCCTATCAATAATTTACATATTCATGTATTCGATAATACAAAATTGTAATATCAACAAAAAATATATACGAACTTAAAAAAAACGCTGACAAATAAGATTGCTTCAATATGTTTATGGTAACATCGATTAAGGCCAAATTCACTATACGAAAACCCTTTCACGCCTCCAATTTACATAAACCTTCAACAAAAACATTTCTATGTGTAACTTATCACACACATTTATACACTGGGGTGTAGAGGAAAAAAAAGCCTTAACGCCAAAATAGCAACAATGATTCTAGTTCAAGCCTTCGACAAACAAAATCCACATCCAGAATTCGAGATACGCTATCGAATGAAACGGAAATAGAAAAGCTTTCATGTTAAAAAAGGATGAAAACTAGTAATATAGAAGATGTAACTTCGTAGCCTCTCGTAGGCTCCGCTACGCCAGTTCACCCGTAGAGCCAGTCCGTAGCGCACCTACGACCGTAGAGCTCGACGTCGCGCGTATAATATTACATCGTACTTATCATATCGTATAATTTGTATTCGAGCTTTTTATTTCAAAATGTATTTTTGTGAGCGGAATGAATTATTTCTTCAAAAGTGAACATTATTATGTGAAAAGTGGATAAGTTTTTGTCTGGAAGTCCGACGTACAATATTATTGCGAGAAGTAATGGTAGCGGGTTCTTCGGACCGGATGAAGGTATGGTGAAGTGGTTTTAAGATCTGCTAAGATTTTTTTAGTAATTATATTATTTTTTGTCTGTATTCTTTTTGTGGATAAATACTATTAAAAACAGGTAAAGAAAGTGGGTCATACACAATGCAAAAAAAATATTATAGAAGAATTAAAATATACTTTGTTAATTCAATCTGACGTTACTTTGTAACTCATTTACAGGCAAATTGATAATACTTTTTCAGTGAGTCTGGTAGCGGCAGTTCATAAAACATCACATACAGTTACCACAAGTAGTTACCACATATAGTACTTATTCGTCAAATTGTCAATGCGTTTAATTTTTTTTTAAAACATTTTGAAATTTAAATTAATTCAAAACCATAATAAATATTTTTTTTTAAATAAATAAATAAATATTTCTGGACAATTTACACAGCGCCATCTAGTCCCAAATCAAGCGGAAAGCTTGTACTATGGGTACTAGATAACTGATATTATACTTAAATACTTTTTTTTTGTAAATACATACATATAATACATAGAAAACACCCAGACCAAGACAAACAAACATGTCCATGCACACAAATATTTGTCTTGTGCGGGAATCGAACCCGCGACCTCGGAGTCAAAGTGGCCATTGCTAACCATTCGACCACCGAGCTCGTCATAATAATACATTATATACCTTTAGTGCCATAGTTAATCCTACCTGCACATGGTGCATCCTACCAACTTATGAATGAGGCTCAGGCGAAAGAAAGGTAAGGCATATAGAGTCTGACTGGGGCCTCGCAGTTTACTGCAACCAAATAACAGTGACTTTGAAGATTGTTGTACTTCTGCGAATAAGTGGCAGTGCCAGCACACTACCGTCAACAGGAAGTACGCGAAGGTCATGGGTGTCAAAATTATCCAAAGAAGCTTTTAGTGAAAAAGAAGTGGGATATAAAGAGCTTGATTGAAAATTCTGAAGCTTACAAAAGATCGCAGTCAAATAACAATACCTTTTAGGACTGTTCCTGGGAGTGAGTGAGGTCTCCAGACATAAGAAAAGGCGCGATAGCAGCGAAGGTGACCTAAAGTGTACGGTGATCGATGTAAATACATCAGGGGGTTTGTTAGTCATCGAACTATTGTGGGGATCATCATACAGCTGATGACTTTTTTTTATAAAAGAGGGGGGCAAACGATTACGTGGATTACTTGATGGAAAACAATCACCATTGTCATTCTTTATTTCTTTCTGGGGACCTCACTCATTCGCAGGAATATAACAACCCTCAAGTCAAACCTCAGTCAGGCAGCTTAAAATACATGCTACCTCTCTTGTCACCAGAGCCTCGTTTTTCAGTTAATAGGGTGCACCACGTGCAGGTGAGATTGGCTTTTGGTCCTCCATTTACTTATGTATCTATATAAGATCTATTTTTCGTAACACAAAACTTAGTATTACCTTTTTATATTGAGATAACCGCGATTTCGTTGGCGCATATCCTGGTACTCGTATTCCGGAGAACGCCTACCTCTACGAGCTTACGGTAGGGTGACAGGGCCTTACCTAACCTCGGACTTTGGTAGTTAGTTAAATCGCTATGACCGATAAAGACTTGAATGCTGACCATTGGCCATTGGCTGATCATTGGCCTGATTCAGAAGCTAAAAGTTGCACATCGAAACATAGAGAATGAATTGCACGGCGTTTCTCTAAGGTACTGAATCCTGACAGCCACATCCGCCAAGGCAGTTATGACAGCTAAAGGAGAAATGTCTAGAGTGGAGGACACATATGAGGCAACGAATAATTTTGCCCTAAATTTTATACATGTACTCTTTACGAGAATCTGACATCTCATCATGTCAGACGTCAAGAAAATTCCCCCGGTAAATTTAATTCACTTTGAAGAAATCTCCTGGGTGCATTAAATACTACGCACGGTAAATTAAATGCACCTGGGGGAGTTAAGCAAAGCTTTCGATTAAATTTCAGCCCGAAAACCTAATACATTCTAAAATATCGTCCTCGATATTTCAGAATGTATTAGGTTTTGTGGCTGAAATTTTATCGAAAGGTGAATTGAGTTTCCCAGATTAGAGATATAACTATGGAACTTTATGGTTATATCTACCATGCGTAGCTTCAATGGACCCAGGTGATATTCAGCAAGCGAATTAAAAAGGGGTGTAAGTGGTTCATCGACATGGGGTGTAAGTGATTAATCGACATCTAAACCAAAGCCAACTTCACCTGCACGCGGTGCACTCTGCTGACTGACAAACGAAGCTCTGGCGAAAAGAGAGGTAGGGAGCGTAATTGTAAGCTACCCGACTGGGGAATGTACCTCCACCTCACAGAATACCGCAGCCAAATAACGGTTCCCTTGAGGGCTGTTGTGTTCCTGCGAGTGAGTGAGGTCGCCAGAAAGGAAGGAGATCCTGCAATAGCGGCGCGCGAACGATATTTTATGTTGCGAGCGTTAATATGGCTACGGTAACCGCTTCACATCAAGCGGGCAGTATGCTCGTCTACCAAGTCTACCGCGGAGAAAAATCAGGGTCAACAGGAGTGTAAGTAACAAGGGTATTAAAAAGTGAATTATGCAGCTGCGCTCTGCCTCTTTAACACTTTCACACCTGGAGCATGCAGCACTAACGACTGTTCTTAGGGCGGCCTATCAATGACGTCAAGTCAGTACTAAGGGTCCTTAGAGTCTTCTTGGGTTTTCACAGCAACCACCAAAGACACATCAAAGATGAAGGATTTGACCAACTCTCTGGAATATTCATACATCAAAGTTTAAATCTAATATATATAAAAGTCTCGTGCCACAATGTTAGTTGCCATACTCCTCCGAAACGGCTTGACCGATTTTGTATAAAATTTTTTATACATATTCAGTAGGTCTGAGAATCGGCTACTATCTATTTTTCGTATCCCTAAGTGTACCCCTAACATTTTTTTGAAAATTTTTTGGCAATTTTTTATTTTTTATAATGTGGCATTAAAAATATATACAACCCTAAATTTTCACCCTTCTATCACCAACCCCTAAATTTATATAGCAAAACAACGTTTGCCGGGTCAGCTACTAATAAATAAGTAAATGTTAGTAGCTAATATAAATAAGTATATCCCTGGACAAATTACACACTGCCATCTAGTCCCAAACTAAGCAAAGCTATGGGTACAAGGTAACTGATTATACTTAAATATGTATTTTTTTTGTAAATACATACATATAATACAGCCAGACTCGACTCATACAGAGAAAACACCCAGCCAAAGATTGACGGAAATTGATTGAAGGGAACAAATATTGGTCTTATGCGGAAATCGAACCAGCGACCTCTGAGTCAAAGTGGCCATTGCTAATCTTTTGACTACTGAGCACGTCAGTATTCAGAACGAGTGTCCATGATTTGTCCCTGTATCGTCACTCATCAACGGCTCCATACAAGATGGCTTGCGGATTTATTTATTATTGTTTATTCCGTAATCCAACTTATGACATTAGAAAATTTGCACGAGACACTGGGGTACGCGCTTACGAAGTCGCTCTTGGAAATGAATAGGCTCCAAAACCACTGAACCGATTTTGATGAAATTTGTCACAATTAAAAACCTCAACATACTTGAGGTTAGTGTCAAAAAAAAATTGAGATCGATCATGTCCTAGAGGAGTGATTATCAAATACATTTTCCATTGAAATCAATAGAAAACATACACTCAGCGAATCTTCTAGCTCCACTCAAACTGGATTTCGGCCCCATGGGCTAGAATCCGGCTTAGTTTTATATATTAAACAAAAGAAAATGAAACCCGAGTCGCTGTAAGGTAAAACGCATCTATAGACACAAACATCATAGGTAGACCCTATTTCATTGATTCACTCGACTTTACTGAGCTATTGATCTTTGACAATTGCAGATCTCTCATCTTAGAAATAGCGTCCCGGATTCATTAAGAATCGTAAACAAGATTCTCATTTGAGAGACAAATGATTCGTCCCGAGAATACCTTTCAAATCAAATTTCAGCTTGACAAAGAGCGTATTCTAATTAATTTCGTCATAAAACCGTTTGATATTATGTTGTAAGGTCGATTCGCTATTGTGCGTTACGGAATTTAGTGAGATAGTATCGCAAAGTAATTCTATATATAGGATGTTTTATCATCTTCATCGTTCTTCAAGCTTCTCACTCCTACTCATTTCTTCTGATTAAATTCACGCTAACAAAAAGGGCTTTACCCTGCTTATTAGCGTAGCCCTAAAAAAACCGATAGGTTTATATTAAGTGCTAAAAGTCTATAGGCCTCGAGAACGCTAGTTCTACCTGCCTGCGTTGTAGCAAGAAGAAAGCAAGCCCGGCATTCACTCAGTCCCGCGCCACTTACAGTCGCGGCAAGACTTTTTTTATTCTACTGAGCTGACAAACAAAAATGCGAACCGTTTGATGCTAAGCAGTTATCGCAGCTTGTAGACGCTAGTAGCACAAGAAGCATCAGTCACGCGTAGCGGACCCTTTAAAAACGCGTTCAAGCCTTTCCTGAAGAGCCCTATACTGTAGGCTCCTGGAAAACCTCGACAGATCATTCAACAACTCAAGAGTATACGCAAAAAAAAATCATGCACAAATTCGTTACCCTAAGGTTGCTTTGAATAGATTGCTCTAAGCAATAAGGCCGCCTTCTTGCATATATAAAAGTCTATAATAATTTATTGATTCTTTGTATTATGCAAATAAAGCATATTCTATTTATCTATCTATGTCTATCTATTATAGACCTTGATGTCCATACTCAAGCTTCACTTGACTAGCCATCATTTTAGGCGTACACCTTCAGAACATTAGGACAGCAAATCGTTACTGTAGCCATGTAGACTCTCGCAATGCATGGCATATTCATCGGACGCTAACACCTTCCCTCTCTGCCAACCCGCAGTTGATCAGCATGGTGGAGTACGCTCTAAACCCCTTCGATAGAGGGGAGACTCGTAACCCAGCAGTGGAATAAATAAGGGTTGACGACGACGAAGCTAACACCTCTACTGCTAATGAAGCACGTTCTCATGTCTGGTGAACTCCCTCACTCGCAGGAACATAAATATTCGCCTGGGCATAGGCGAATGGCAATAAAAATGGCTACAGGTCTTTATACAAAATGTCATTGAGGTATTCTGTAGTCCCATAATGTCCTATAATATGTTATACCATAGACATGTCTTTACAATTGCATCATAAAATGGCTGTTGGATAGCGACGACTCCAATTACTCGTTTCACCGACGAATGTGAAATAAACGAGGGTAAAAGAGATGCCATCAAAAACATAACTTGTAAAAAAACCAAGTCTCGCAACTCAGATCTTCTACCGTAAAAAGTTGTGAGATCCATGTACTACCAAGTCGGTTAATTTATTCAGTCCCTACTTAAGGGTCTCCTGTCTTCAGTTATTACGTAATTAGCTAAATTAACAAAATGTTATAGCGACCATATTATCAATATTAAAAATCTTTTATGTTTTAAATAAACAGAATGACTTGGCCATGGCATGAGTACACAATGTACCTCACCAGTGATACATATTATATTAAATTAGATTGTTTAGTGCGATTGCCAAGTCAATCTGTTTATTTAAAACAATTCCATCCCATTCTTGCTTTTTCATTCCGTTTACCATTTTACCCCAGATTCGTTACTTTTGCACTTGGTTGTTATCGCAGACATACCCCAATGCTTGAAGCCCAAGGTGTTCAATCAGTGCGTCCTCCCCGCGATGACCTACGGTGCAGACTTGAACGCTGACCTTTGGGATGGTTCACAGACTAATAGTCGCACAGCGAGTGACGGAGAGACCAATGCTTGGAGTTTCTCTGAGGGATCGAATCCGGAACGAATAAATTCAACGGAGAACCTCGCTAACTCTGAGAGCTATGGTCGACATAGCTCTCAGAGTCAGCGAGTTGAAGTAGCAGTGGGCTGGCCACATCTGCTGAGTCAGCGATGGCAGATGGGGGAGGAAAGTCCTAAAGTGGAGGCCACGTATTGGGTGACGAAGCGTCGCCCCCTCTCTAGATGGATCGGCTGGATACGGAAAGCGGAGAATTGCATACGGTGGAAAACATTAGGAAAGGCTTATAACCAGCAGTGGATAGATACAGGCTGATAATGATGATGACGAAGTTACTTTTAAACAGAAAATGTAACTTTGTAATCCTATATATTTATTTAGGATTACAAACCTTTATTTAGGAATACAATTGGTGTATCTAGAAAACTGGACCGAAATTGCAAAAGATTTTAGTTTTTCCTTGATTGACTGATGGTTAGTACCATTAATTGTATTCTAAATTTGAAGCTTCTATGTCTGCTAGAATTTCTTTAGAGTTTTGATGATCGGTCAGTCAGTGAGTGCCAAAATTAAGAAACTTTGACTAGTTATAATTCTTAAACTACTGGTTTAAATTGAATAAAATTTGCAATATACTGTGTTTGTACAATGCCTGCATGGTTACTAAAAATTCAGGCTTCTAATTTCATCCAGAACAAAGTTATAGGGGGTCGAAAATGGCCTGAATTGCTTCGAGAAAAGGATGGTACGGCCGTGTCGCTTTTTGCTCGACTTGGTGGGGGCACTGCCGTGCTCCCAGATACCTATCTTCGCAATTGCATTTCAAATACATCATCGACTAGGACATGTCCAGACATCGTATTCGTTGGCTTGCGACGGCAGATTTTTGTTTATTTTGTTGACTATAGAATGTACAATTTGGATATTTATTGGGTGCTAATATCAAGCGGCTAGTACCATATTTTTTTTTATATGTATTTTTATATTTATGTGAACCAAAGCCAACTTCACCTGCACGCGGTGCACCCTGCTGACTGACAAACAAAGCTCTGGCGAGAAGAGAGGTGGGGAGCGTAATTGTAAGCTACCTGACTGGGGAATGTACCTCCACAGAATACCGCAGCCAAATAATAATTCCATTGAGAGTTGTTGTGTTCCTGCGAGTGAGTGAGGTCACCAGAAAGGAAGGAGATGCTGCGTTGGCAGCGTGGGTAGCGGCGCGCGATATTTTATGTTGCAACCGTTAATATGGTTACGGTAACCGCTTCACATCAGGCGGGCCGTATGCTTCTGCCATCCGACGTAGTATAAAAAAAATATCTATGTAGGTTTAAAAATATCATTGCGTATACAAGTGAAAGCACCCAAGAAAACGTATTTTATTATTCTCAGAATCTCTACCTGTCGTGTCCTTCTAATATTTTATACCTAAAAGGCTATAAAAAAGTTTCCTCGCGTGTTTCTAACAAATAAAACGAAACGCATTGGTATTCGAGTTCCACTTCGTATGATATTTTGGGAATTGTATCGTTTTATTGTATGTTGATTAATTGCTTTGTAATTATGTATTTTAATAACGATTCTTTGATAGTCTAGGAGGATAATTTTAATAAATAAAAACCCGATTCCAAAAATTACTCTACATTATAAAAAAAATACCCCAATGCAATACTAAAGTTTCCAACCAGTGCGTCCTCCCTGCAACGACATATGGTGCAGAGACTTGGACACTAACCATCGGACTGGTTCACATGATCGGGGTTTCTCTGAGGGATCGAATCCGGAACGACGGATTCGATCCCTCAGACGAAACCCTCGACGGAGAACCAAAGTTCCGGAGAAAAAAGGCCGGTCACATCTGCCGAGTAAGTGATGGCAGATGGGGAGGAAGGCATTAGAGTGGAGGCCGCGCGTAGGACGTACGTACGTAGTAGGACGACGAAGTTAATTTTGACGTCCTGCATCTAGATGGTCCGATCACCTTAAGTAAGCGGCTGGATGCGGAAGGCGGAGGATCGTATCTGGTGGAAGGCATTGGGGGAGGCATAAGCCTTAGATATAAATCTAACAGTGGTTAGATACAGGCTGATGATGATGATGATGAACAAACCATGGGACCAATCTGGAAGTATACTCTCAATTAATGATGTAACAAACATATGTAACATAAGATTGTTATCTTATATTAATATTTTTTATGTTGTTTTTAGCCTAAGTTTTAACTGAATAAAAATTATTATTATTAAAAAAAATATATTATTTATAAAAAACAACCGAATTGAGAACCTCCTGCTTTTTTGGAGTCGGTTAAAAATAGTTTTTGTCTAGACTTACCTTATGGTATATAATAAATTCATTTGTAGTATTTAAAGGTTCTTAGAATGATATTAAGACGTGTATGGACTCGTTCGTAAAGCATTGGGGACTACAAGCTTCAACCGTTGATAGGTTACGCTAAACGATTCACGTACTCAACGAGCATAAAAAAACATGTTAAGCCGACTCTATAAACTTGATGTTTGTCGCAAACACTCAAAAATTTAACGCTAAAGTCACACATAGTGGATCCTTACGACTAAACTAAGACTAAAACTAACTCAAGACTAGTGGAAGTACCTCCACTTCAGAGAAGAAGCAACCTGCTTTAGACTTAAGAAGAGACTCCTTACGTCTGAAGAAGGTTGCTTCTTGCAATCCAAGTATCTATATTATATACTATAACTGCTCTACATAGACGAGCCGCATGCTAACAAAATCCATTGTCATATAAATAAATAGATAAATCCATAGATAACAAAAACAACGGGATAAATCTTTAATTTAAAAAGGTTTTGTTAAGTTATCGCCTGTCAATCCCAAGACCAACCATATTAAGGATACCATTAATACTGTGCGGCATTCATCACCGATCAGGCGTTAAGCCGGTATCAAATTTACACGAAATGCGATTCAAAATACATCGCTGCTCCATCAGCACGTAGTCTATAACATGTCTTCATAAATTAGGCAATGTAATTTGAACATGTACCGCAACTCGTTCAGTTCATTGTCTAGTAGAGCGTTTAAACATTGACATAAATGGTCCCTATGCTGTTGAAATTGTGATAGGTTTTTGCATAGCAATTTTTACACCGTATTACTTGGTTGACGGTACACCTATATATCTATCTATATTATAATGGTACAGCCAATAGGATAGACTCGTGAACAGAACATCGTAGGACTTTCATATCGACGGTTAAAAGGTAGTAGGGCATAAGCGACATTTTGATCGAAAATGAGTTATGAATGCCATCCTACTTAAAATTTTCCGTTCTTTCTAATGCGCTTACTCCCGTGGCTCTACGATGACTTTTTTGTCGTTTATGCCAGAGCAAAAAACAGCGTTTTCGAAGTATGCCTCGGAGTAACCGACGAAATTCTAGGCCTTTTTTGCCCTTAAGGTGCTTGTACCCCTGTAAAAATGGTTTCAGTTTTGGTTGATTGTCGGTAACGCGTTTTTACTTTTAACTTGCGTAGACATTCCGGTCGCTTACGGCTCTTTACTATTAGCCCCTGTTTTGAAACCTGGAACGAATGCTCTTTTACTTTTCTCATTAAAATTAATAGGCGTCGGTTATACCTTACTACTTTTTTTTTGTTTACAATACAGTTGTCGCTTATTCGCAATTACTAAAATTTATTTGTTATTGAACTGGCGGTTATGCCTTACTACTATTTACAAATTAACAATATGGTTGTCGCTTATACGTAATTACTAAAGTCTAAGTTCATATTGAACTGTCGATTATACCTTACTACCAATTACAATATTTCAATACTATTGTCGCTTAATATTCCACTTACATTTGCTATTTTCATACAACTCCGTCGCTTACGATATTTTGTATTACTTGGTTGTACTCAAGCGGCTATTCAGCAAGTCGCTTGTACCTGAAATCTTCTTGTCTCTGTCGCTCAGTTGTTCTTACCACTTTGATGATCTCCAAATATTTGTGCAGACAACGACAGAGAATGTGAACAATACTGCAATTGCAAAGTTAAATGATAACCCATGTAATGTCAGCTCTTGGTCTAGAGATTTTGATATACCTGTAAATCCAGCTAAATACCAGGTTATTGTGCTTGGTAGCTCTAGGCAGGTTGCCACGATTGATTTCAGCTCTGTGTTATGTTTGAATAATCTGTCATTTTGTTCAATAGTACTGCCAAAAACCTAGGTCTTTATATAGATTCCACTCTTAGTTGGACCTCGCAAATATCTGAGGTGAGTCGCACGGTCATATCGGCATTGAGTTTCCTTAATCGGTTTAGGAATTTTCTTCCTTTACCTTTATTATAGTAAAACCTAGGTCTAAATGTAGTGTAATGTATTTCAAGATCTAAATGTAGATCTCCTCAATAAATTGGACCAACTTATCAACAACGCTATCCGTTTTATCTACTGTCTTCGCAAATTTGATCATATCTCTTCATATCGGTCTCGACTTAAATGGCTTCCTGTTCATCAACGGAGGCAACAGAGATTACTCTGCATACTTCACACAATTCTAACTAGTCCTCTCTCTCCGGAATACTTGAAATTCAAATTTCAATTTGTGACTCTCACAGCCTTCCACTTCGTTCTGACAATACTCGTCAGCTTTCCATTCCCCTTTACCATTCTGGCTTCAAGTCTGATTCCTTCACACTGCAAGCTTCACATCTATGGAACGAGCTGCCTGAATGACTTAGAAGGATCTCAAATAAATTAAATTTTAAAAGAAAATCCACACTTATCTTTTGGACGGTTTAACGAAGAACTGAATCATCATCTTCCTATATTATCTATCTATGTATCTGTATGTATATTGATATATATAGTGATATATTCTTATGTATGTTTATTTTATTTGAATGAGTAATATCGTTTATTCTATTACTTTCTCTAAGTTGAATAGTCATTACATTATATCTATTTCGTAGACACTGTTCATATTTTTTATCTGCTTTAGAACCGCATTCGTTTATTTCTGCTATTCCCAAAGGTTGACTGGTAGGGAATGCTTTTGGCGTTAAGTCCGCCTTTTGTACCCTTATGTAATTTTGTGGTAAATAAATTGTAAATAAAAATAAAATCAGACGGCTTAAATCTTTCGGTCGGTAAACACATATTTCAGTAATATTCTCCTACCATTTATCCTAAGGTTGTCTGGAAGAGATAGCTTTTTAGCAATAAGGCCACCCATTGTTCGTTAGATTAAGTTTGAAATACGTTACTGCAACTCAAATTTTAATATGCAATAAAGAATCTTGTATTTCGATAGATAATGAGTTTATATAATACAGTATAGTGATGGGTAACTCTTTAAATGTACCCAGTTACTTACGTAACTCTTGTTTTAAAAGAGAATCGTGTGAGTTGTCATTCTATTATTTTTAAGACTTGACATTTAATCCACCTTACTATTTATTTATTTATTTACTAGATGTTAACAGCGGCTTCGCTCGCGTGGTCATTATTTTAATGAAACTTTTTTCCTATAGGAATAACATGGATAAAAAGTAGACTACGCCACTCTCCAGACAGAACACTATCCCCTGTTAAAAAATCATGTCGGTACCTAGGTTCCTTTCTACGTAAAAGAAGGACAAATGAGTACAAAGGTTATTTTGTCCCATGGGATTAAGATGATTTTCCGGGATAAAAAGTAGCTTATGTCACTCTCCAGATCGTAAACAATCCCCGTTAAAAAAAATCATGTCGGTACTTAGGTTCTTTTCTACGTAAAAGAAGGACAAATGATTACAAAGTTTATTTTGTCCAATGGGATTAAGATGATTTTCCGGGATAACTTCAGGAGGTTCACCTATATCACTCTCCAGTCCGTAAACTATCCCCGTTCAAAAAATTATGTCGGTACTTAGGCTTCTTTCCACGTAAAAGAAGGACAAATTATTACAAAGTTTTTTTTTTTCCCATAGGATTAAGATGCTTTCGATCTTCCGGGATAAAAAGTAACCAATGTCACTCTCCCGACCGTAAACTATCCCCATTAAAAAAAACATGTCCGTACTTAGGTTCCTTTTGACGTGAAAGAAGGACAAATGATAGTAAACTTTATTTCTTCCCGTGGGAATAAGATGTTTTTCCCGGATAAAGAGTAGCCTATGTCACTCAGACCAAACCTTAAACTATCTCCAAAAAAAATCATCTCAATCCGTTTGTTACTTTTGACGTGAAAGAAGGACAAACAACAAGCAAACAAACAAACACACTTTCACATATTAATGTGAAAGTGTGTTTGTTTTTTTGCTTGTTGTTTGCTTAAGCTAGCTGTAAGTTTTCTGAAAATCCATACTAATATTAATTAGTACGGATTTTCAGAAAACTTACAGCTTAAGTGTATTTTAACATTACAGTGGTATTGATGGCCAATTAAAAGGTTTCACATATAGCACTCGAAAAAAAAATCAATGGTAGTACCTACTTAAATAAACATTACAAAATAGTTCTGAAATCAGAGGAAAAACATTTTAGCTAATGATCGCTTCAAATGAGCTCATATTATAGAAATCCACGTCTGCTTATATTGTTGGATGTTCTCGATTTCCTTATGGTATATAAATCTTGATAATGTGGAAGTACTACATTACCTTTCTTTTATTCATCTACCAGTGTCGTTAATGTCTAATAACCTCACAATATTATTGCTAAGCTCTGTATCTTATGCTTTATTAACTTTTGGCGCAATTATGTGAATATTCACTTGTCCTCCTCTACCCAATTAAGTTATGATATAGTCATGTTGTTTATGCCCTATAACTTTTTGGTACGAGGATATCAAATGTAGTTAAGGTTTCTATACTCTTGGTATTTTTACATGTTTAAGTAACTTATGCCGAATTACCTCACGAGGAAAATAAAATCAATTGATCTAAGCGACATAAAACCACTTAAAACAACGTATAATTATATTAATAAAAGTGCCCATTTATGCCTTTATATTTTTAATCTACAGCTGTTTTGGTTTCATCAATAAAAGATAATAAATAAAAAAGTTATATCCATTTTTCTGCAATTTCAAACTTTGAACTACTTTCCTGAACAATTTGGTTTTAGTCGCTTATACCCTATATCCTTTTAACCGTCGATATGTAAACGCGTTTTTTATCAAAATATAGCATAATAATCTAGATTGGCAATAACTGGTTTCAACGTTGTTAACTTTAATTAAATTTAAGCTGAGCTCGTCGAAGTATTAGTAGTGTGGTGATAGTAGTAGAGTTTTTTTGTGTAAATACATACTATATAATACATAGAAAACACCCAGACCTAGACAAAGAGACGTGTTCATGCACACAAATATTTGCCTTGTGCGGGGATCGAACCCGCGACCTCGGAGTCAAAGTGGCCATTGCTAACCATTCGACCACCGAGCTCAACATATTATTAGGTATTATTCCTATAATCCATGTAATATAGTTACTATACTCTAGGAGCAGACGACTATTAGCTGTGAAGAAAAGACTGAAGAATTATATCACTTTTAATTTCTGGTAACAACCTTCATCAAGTCCAACAGAATAGATAAAAGAATGTCCAAACGGCGGATCCCCTCCAAGTCTCAGTCTGATTTTCGCGGTAAAAATCAAGCATTATGATTAGTAGTTGTTTAAAAATCACAATGAATGAATGCTAGCCTGTGATTGGTTACCCAATGTAGACCAGGGGTCCTACCGAAGCTGAAGCCGATTACTACCCAATATTTTGAATCGAAATTTAGGTCTCACATTTTAGTTATTGACAAATATCTTTAGCTTAGTCAGTACAGCTCCTGGGCTTTTACCGGCTAAGCCAAACCCACAAATCTGAGCTGAAGGTTGAATTTCGGAATAAAAAAATCAGAACAAAAAAAAAGGTGAATTTTTCCATTTTTCAAAAAATATTTAAAAGAATGAGTTGACAGTGCAAATAGTTTAAATTAAACATTAAAAAATGATACCAAAACTAAGGAACCCTAACTTTCCTGACAGTGAAATGTTACTATGGTAATACTGATAAAGTCACATAATAATCTCAGCTATCGCTATATATAATATATAGTACGTATAAGTGTATAGAGTATATAGTATGATCACATAATGATCTATCATTTCGTTCCAGTCTATTACAGAGGTTATTATGTGAACAAGGTAATAAGTATATACACGTGTGTGATGTGACGCGTGTTTGATGTTTACACAATTGGGAATACAATTTTCCCTATTGTCGATCAACACTGATTTCGAGACAGCAAGAAAAACGACAAAAAGCTTTATTTATAAAAAAACGTGTGCGTCTCGGGACGCGCGACAAAGTTATGAACTATTTACTATTGAAATTGTTTAACTTGAGTAAAGCTTTGGTTATTACTTAAATTTTATGTATATGAATATTATGATAATGTAAGGAAAGATTATTTATTAATAAAAAAAAATATCGATTATAAAATACATTTTATTTTTAGTTACAATTCTTGAATATGTACATTAGAATTTTGTGTATGTACATTATTAGTATCATTATTTAATCCTATAAAAGTAACAATTGGCTTATGATAGCTAGCTGAGCTACGAAATTTTTACATTATCCATATAAATCCGTAATACATTGTTTTGTTATAACATCAACAGTTTTTACATCACACGTCAAGAAAGACTTTTGTTCTCTACCTTGTGTTACAATATTGCAATTTTCTTACGGATTCCTAATTTTTTCTAAATTAAAATATAGCCTATGTTACTCCCTGTTAATGTAGCTTTCTATTGGTGAAAGAATTTTTGAAATTGGTCTAGTAGTTTCGGAGCCTATTCGTTACAAACAGACAAACAAAAAAAAAACAAACAAATCTTACCTCTTTATAATATTAGCTTAGATTTACGATATCTTCTAAACTATAAACGAAAATTACATAGTTTAAAGGGCAAATTTAATCTACATTTGATGCTGGTACTTAATAAATAACCCATTTTCTAACCGATTAAGTCATTACTTTAGAAAATAGTTCGTAAGTTTAAGTTTTTTTTTTTACACAATACAAATTCAATATATTAAAACGGTCACTGAGTGTTATCTATTGAAGATAGGTATCTACTCTCTCGGACTTTTTTGTAGTACTCGTTATTCCTAACAATTCTTTTATACATAATTTTCATATATTATCTCTAACGGTTTAGACTACATAAGCCAAGAAAGCGCAAACAGACGTATTTTTTCGCTGACTTGCTTGACTAATATCATTACTGCTCAAACCCTACGTTATTTAGCGTAATGAAATATAGCCTATAACCATTCCGAAGAACCAAGCTATCCATTGGTGAAGGTTTCATTAAAATCGGCCTACCGCTGCCTACGTTAGAGAAAGGGAAGCCAGACAGACTGGGCGCCGCCATTACTTTCGTTAGCGTTACTTTCATTAGCGTGACATAACCCAGCTCTTTACCCTCCCATAAGAAGTTATCACCACAAAAAAATGTTATTGACAAATCCATATTTACCTCTCGATGGTAATATAGGAGATCAACGGCGTCGTTGCGCGCGTAAAACTAACAAAAACGCAAGTTAAGCAACGTCAATAGTAGCCAGTTCGTGGATGGGGTCTGTTGCTAGTTTTTAGTGCCATGATGTTCGCCTCTGGGCCGTCTATATATAAAATGTCATAGTGAATACCCATTGAGGAACGCGATGGTGACGCGTAACGTATCAGTCTAATCGAACACGCAAGTTAAGCAACGTCGATTGTAGCCAGTTCATGGATGGATTTAGTTATCTCGAGTTCCTCCGTGCTTCAAAGATCACGTTAAGCTGTCGGTTCTGGCTGTTGTCATTAAATGACACTCGTTAAGCCAAGTCAGTGGCCTTTAGGCTTGAAAATACTGGCTTCCGCCATCATGCAGTTGAGCAGTGGTATGTGTCCTCCAAAGCATGGAGGAGCACGAAATTAAATTACCCATCCATGGACAGGCTACGGTCAACGTTGCTTAACTTGCGTTAAACTGCCATAACGACGCCATGAGCTCCTCTCATGTTTACATCACTTATTTAAAATTTTAAATGTAACTCAGGGTCACGATTCACTGCATCCATTCAATTAATTGCCACCGAAGAAAAGTCTCAAATTCCACTTGTATACCATAACATGTCTATCGATCTAACAAGAAATCTAAGTAAATCAAGATAGCGCTGGAGTACAACTCAAGAGTCTCGTCAACATCACATATTTGAAAGCAGGCACTTGTCGATTGGAGTTCTCTCCAAAACTCTCAGTCGGCCAACTCCTATAGATTTTGATAAGCCACGACTACAGGTATATATACTCGTATATAGATAACATGAACTTCACCTTCACCTCAAAAGCCTAGTAGCATTTTATGAACGAGTGACTGAAGCAAGCAAAGTGAGCAATTTTTTATACTACGTCGGGCCCCAATAGTGTTAAATACTTAAAATCCGTGGTGCACGGCAGTTAAGCTTCACATGACTAGCCATCTCTTTAGACATCAATGCCATATTGTTGTCTCTCACATTGCTAAGAGGGGATGTCAAATTCTAAAAGCTTCTTACTCCTATTAATTTCTTCTGATTAAATTCGTTGTGAGTTCCAAGGCAGCCGTAGTTTTACTCCCGGGACTGCAATGGACTTCACTGTTCATTGCCTTTTTTGGTGGTCGCCGCTGTTAATCCTGGCTACACAGGAGACACAGTGGTGGGAATGTATGGTGGGACCCGGTCCCATATACTACGTCGGGTGGCGGTTATTATAGCCATATAAACATGAAAAATCGCTCGCACGTTTTCGTAGCAACTCTTTTCTTTCTATCTTTTTCCTCTCACTCACAGAAACACATCAATCCTCAATGGAATTGTTATTTGGCTGCGGTATTCTGTCACATGGAGGTACTTCCCCAGTCGGGCAGCTTACCAATTCGCTGTTCCCCTAACTATCTTTTGCGAGAGCCTCTTTCGATAGTCGGCAGGAATTAGGGAGTTACTTTTGTGAGGTCATCGGACCATCTAGAGATCCCAACACTTCGTCGCCCCATACTGGGCCTCCACTCCTGGACTTTTCTGCCCATCTGCCATCGCTGGCTCGGCAAAAGTGGCTGGCACACTACTTTAGCTTGCTGATATTAAAAAGTATATCTACAACTTAAGTTCTCCGTCGAATTTCCATGTTCCGGATATGATCACGAAAAAAAAATCGCGTGATGTACGTTCACGAAAAAGCAATAAAATTAATATTGGATTCCGTTTGTTTACGTCGAAATCTAATTAGGTTAAGTATTATTTATATTATAACTGCCGGGTCATTCGCAAACAACGATAAATGTAGAAATTAAATGGAATCGTATTGTTTTGCAAAAGAAGCTTTGCAAATTTTGATTCTTTATGAAGATTTCGTTTTTTGTTTCGACCTCAACCCGTTATCATCCCACGGTTGGTTTAGAGTATAAAGGGGTGTAAGTAGTTCATCAACATCTTTAAACTAAAGCCAACTCACCTGCACGCGGTGTAACCTACTGACTGACAAACAAAGCTCTGGCGAAAAGAAAGGAAGGGAGCGTAATGGTAAGCTACCCGACTGGGGAATGTACCTCCACCTCACAGAATACCGCAACCAAATAACAATTCCCTTTGAATGTGGGATGCTTTGAATGAGGGTTGTTGTGTTCTTGCTAGTGAGTGAGGTAACCAGAAAGGAAGGAGATGCTGCGTTGGCAGCAGGGGTGGCGCGAGCGATATTTTATATTGCGAGCGTTGATATGGCTACGGTAACCCACCGTAGTATAAAAAAATACCTACTGCTGTAATTTCTTCTGATTAAGTTCGTTATGAGTTCCAAGATAGCCGTGGTTGTGCTTTTATCCCTAAGAGACGTCAATTTCCCATAAAAGTATGTTTCGCTATGACCATTAACAAAGCTCATGGACAGTCTATAAAGGTCGCAGGGGTTGACTTGAAACAGGACTGCTTCTCTCATGATTAGTTGTATGTAGCTTGCTCACGAGTAAGTTCTCCTGGAAGCGTTGCAATTTTGACTCCTGGTGCGAATGCCAATAATATTGTTTACCGGGACGTCTTAACCTAAATGATGTATGTTTATAATAATGGTCAATGTGAAACAGTCATTCACGGGGAAAAAATGAAATATATGAAATCTTAACAAAAATAGACGCAAATCAGGAGCGTTCCCGTAGCGAAGCATGGGTACTTTGCCAGAATTCTATAGTTTCTGATATTATTTTCTGTAATTTCTGATCTAGCAGTGTGTTGAGTAAGGGTTGCCGACAAGAAGTAAATATTGACAGTAATTTATTACAGAATCGTTTAAAAGTAATATAGCAGATTTATTATTAAGAACAATCGTTTCCGTAACCTCAGAGAGTTATGTTTGTGTAGCGAATTTGTGTATGAAGATTTTTATTGGTTTTTGTGAAAATAATGGGAAAATTTGGGGTGTAAGCGGTTCATCAACACCTTTGAACCTAAGCCAACTTCACCTGCACGCGGTACACCCTGCTGACTGACAAACGAAGCTATGGCGAAAAGAGAGGTAGGGAGCGTAATTGTAAGCTACCCGACTGGGGAATGTACCTCCACCTCACAGAACACTGCAGCCAAATAACATTTCCCTTGAGGGTTGTTGTGTTCCAGCGAGTATTAATATGGCTACGGTAACCGCTTCACATCAGGCGGGCCGTATGCTTGTCTGCCACCCGATGTAGTATATTAACAAAGTTTTGAATAAGTATTTATAGAAATCAATCAATCTGTAATGTGTGTTAAGCCATGTTCTATGTGAACTGGTTGGGAAACATCTATGCGGATATAAATCACGAGATAGAAGTTCAATTAGCACTTTATTGGCTCTTCATACAAGACACAGCCGCCGTGGATATGACACAGCCTTACGCCATTTTTTTATACTATGTCGGGTGGCCCGCCTTATTTAATTAAAAGTTACCGTAGCCATATTAAAGTTCGCAACATGAAACATCGCTCGTGCGCCAACGTAGCAACTCTTTCCTTTCTGTAATTAATTTTTCTCAGTCACTTGCAGGATTATAACGAACCTCAAGTTAATTGTTATTTGGATGCGATATTCTGTGAGATACTTCCCCAGTCGGACAGTTTGCAAGTACGCTGTACTGTTCCTCTCTTTCGCCAGAGCTTCTTTCACTAGTCGACAGGGTGCACTACTTGCAGGCGAGATTGGCTTTGGCTCTAAAGATCATGCTAAGCCACTTACATTTTTTTCCGAAGCACCTTCCATACAGGTGAAGGTCCTTAATAGTGAACATGTAATCTTCCATGGTGTCATAAGGCTTCTTCACATTTCACTTGACTTGACTTCATCATTATCAGCCTGTATCTACCCACTGTTGGATATAGGCCTTTCCCAATGCTTTCCACCATATGCGATCCTCCGCTTTCCGCATCCAACCGCTACCAGCCACCTTTTTCAGATCGTCGGTCCATCTAGAGAGGGGGCGCCCTATGCTTCGTCGTCCCATACGTGGCCTCCACTCTAGGACTTTCCTCCCCCATCTGCCATCGCTGACTCTGGCCAGCCCACCGTCACTTCAACTCGCCGACTCTGAGAGCTATCTCAGAGTCGGCGAGTTTGGTTCTCCGTCGAATTTCTTCGTTCCGGATTCGATCACTTTGGTTCTCCGTCGAATTTCTTCGTTCCGGATTTCCCTTAGAGAAACTCCAAGCATTGCTCTCTCCATCGCTCGCTGTGTGACTTTTAGACTTGACTTGCCATCTCATTAATGCCTTATTTGTCATATTGCTGTCTCTCATATTGCCAATGGGGAAACCAAACTCGAAAACTACCTACTCCTGCTATTTTTTTACTGATTAAGTTCGTTGTGAGTTCCGAGGCAGCCGTAGTTGCGCTTTTTGACCCAGGGAGAGCAGTGAGGTTCATTGTTCATTGCCATTTTAGCGGTTGCCGCTAATCCTGGCTACTAAAGAGACACAGCTTGTAGTCTTGGCCCAAAAAAGTACCCTTCGTGCTTCCCTAAATCGCCAAGTCCGCTAATAAGCAATACATGGGATATATTCTATGTTATGATGAAATCATTTCGAAAAGATTATGTCTTAATAACCAACCATTTTTACTTTAGGGAGAGTTCTAGTTACCAGTAACTCAGACCTCATAATTCCGGAAAAACCTCTAGTTACAAAGTTTTAATGCCTTGACATCAAATTTTATTACTCGTCAGCCATATTAAGCTAACGGGCTTTTATTAGAGAACATAAACGTCTATAGATATATTTATCTGCCTGTAATCGTATTATTAATCTCTTAAGGAAAGTGAGCGGGTTTTTTAAGGATGCTTACATAAAGCGACTGGTTACCGGTTTTGTTTTTTGTTTGTTGTTTTTGTTTTTTATACTACGTCGGATGGCAGCATACGGCCCGCCTGATGTGAAGCGGTTACTATAGCCATATTTACGCTTACGCTTGTATGCTCACGCGGCGCCACCGTCGCAGTCCATACAGAAGCTAGGAAATTGTTATTTTACTGCTCTATATCTTATCTTCTGTAAAATTGAGGGACTTCGCCACTCTACCAACTTATAATTATTCTACTCTATTTTACCCGAGCCTTGTTAATTAAGCATGATTCTGAACTAATTATACTCCAAAATTGGTTTATATCAATCGCTGAGCACGTTTTAAGCAGTGACAACTGTCACTATTTAACTCTGCACCCTACCTAGATCATTCATGAGGATCCAAGGGCGTCGCCAAGGGGGGCAGACCCCCCCCCCCCTCCCTAGAGATTCTATTTATTTATAAGTTTTATTTATTGTACAGTCAAGAGCTCGTGAAGCTTTACACGTTGGACTCTGTACCGTTATTATTGCAATCGCTGTAAAAAGTAAAAGTCTTCATGAGCTCTCGACTTTACCCACAATTCATACTTTTCTCATTCTCCATATCAACTCCCCCCCCCCCCCCCCTCCCCCGGGCCAGCGGCTGGCGACGACCTTGTGAGGATCATAAGAAGCTCGATGGCATCGGTGCGTGTGTCAGTCTAATCGATAACGCAAGTTAAGCAATATCGACCGTATACTGTCCATAGTTGGGTTTATTTATCTCGAGCTTCGTGCTTCGGAGGGTACGTTAAGTCATCAGTTTCAACTGTTGTTATTAGATGACAGTCGTTAAGTCAAGTCAAACAACGAATGTTGAACAATCAAATGGCACAGTCAAAAACAAAAAAATTGAACAGTCAAATGGCCGTGTGGTTTCCGGCAGACTAGATTAGAATCTTTCCGTTTCTTCCCGTGGATGTCGTACAAGGCGATTAAGGGAAATACATTATCAAATATCGATCAGGCCTCCCCAACCCGTTTGGCCAGCGTGGGGAGTGCAGGCCAAATCCTGCTTCCGTCTAGGACGGACGAGAGAGGGTCGTGCTCCTGTAGTGGACACTAAAATCGACATGATGATGATGGTGATGAAATAACGCATGGAAAACACTGGCTTCCGCAAATCCGCACTTGAGTAGCATGGTGGAGTATGCTCTAAACCCCTTCAATTGAGGCGAGACCCGTATCCCAGTAGTGGGATCAACAAGGGTTGCCGATGACCCTAGATCATAGTTAGAAACTCATTGACGAGCTCGGTGGTCGAATAGTTCGCAATGGCCACTTTGACTCCGAGGTCGCAGGTTCGATCCCCGCACAAGACAAATATTTGTGTGCATGAACATGTCTGTTTGTCTTGGTCTAGGCATTTTCTATGTATTATATGTAGGTATATATTTACAAAAAAAAAGTATTTAAGTATTATACCAGTTAATTAGTACCCATAGTACAAGCTTTTCGCTTAATTTGGGACTAGATGGCGCTGTGTAAATTGTCCAGGAATATTTATTTATTATTATTAAAGAAACATGGTTATCATCACAATCATTAGCATGTATCTATCAAATTAAAAAAATCAAAATATCTTTATTCCTTGGACTTTATAAAGCACTTAGAAACGTCATACAAATTAAATATGACATGAACATGTATAAATCATTGCTACTCTAAATCCGCAGAGCTTAGATTCACTTTCATCACACTATCTTGAATGTGAAAGTGAATTTAAGTGCCAGTTCCGGCGACGGGGCTTATTGAGAAGAACTGGCAAGAAACTCAAGGCCTTATCCACTACAACACACAATAAGTAAAAAATATCCAAACATCCAGATGAGTCTATTATATCACCATATACATATTTATCTAATTCAAACACCGAGCATCTGATAAAATTTTTGTTCATTGCCTAAACAATTATTTATTTTCGCCATAAGTTCTCTCAATCATAAAGTTACTGTCATTTATTGCCCGTCAATAATAATTGATTGATGCACAGCAATCAGAGAACTTCGCTGAATATTTTGCGCTTGAAATATATTTGTTATTATGGAATTGGTGTACTGAAAAAATAATAATTGATGTATTGAAAAAATGAAGCTTTCACTAATAGAAATTGATTCGATGTAATTCGAAGTTGGAACTTAGATGGATTGTATTTTTATTTTTTTCTAAATTCTACGTACTTTTACTAATTAGTTATTAGAAATTGCTTTTGTGTTTTTTTTTTAATTTTTTAGCGACTAAGGTGGCATATATGGATAAGATAAGATATATTTATTATTTTATTCATGTACATTTCTCTTGTAGACTTAAGATGTGTACAGACAGATATATATATAACAATTACTTCGGATAGGTTACATTATGAGCTTCGTTGGACATATCCGATTGGGTCGGGCAGCAGTTGGAAAATTCAGTAATTTCGACACTGTTTCACGAAACAGATTCAATGTTTTAAAAACAATTGCATTCTCGGTACTAAAACTAGTCCCCTGACTGTCGAAGTTGGCTGATTCTTTGAAAGTGGCACTATAACGAGCAAAGTCAAAGTCAAAGACAAAATTCTTTATTCTGTGGGGGCCCACACTTAGACACGTCTTTTACAATTAGGTATATTTTTTTTATCTACCAGCATTTCGGAATGACCATTGACGAGAAGAAATGCCGAAAGAAACTCTGTCAATACAGGCCTTTTTTTTAAATCGCCATACAATATTATCATTATACATAATACAATATTATCATAATACAATAAAAAAAAATGGTATTCAACCAAATTAAGAGAAAAAAAAATTAAAAGTAAAATAAAATAGTAAAAAAAAATAAAAATATAAAAAATTATAGTATAGAGTGTATATACATATTGTATAAAAGTCTATATATATATAAGTCTAAATGTTTTTACGGACGTACATAATATTTACATGCGTAGACACCTTGGCTCCTTCTCATCTTGCAGGAACGAGAAATCACGCTGGCGCGGCGGCTGAGACGGCTGAGCGTCTTAAGATCAACAAATACAGTGTTATCGGCCCCGAATATACATTTGTCCCATTCGGGGTCGAAACCCTTGGTCCATGGGGTCCCAGCACAAAAAGTTTTGTAAAAGAATTAGGAAAAAGATTGGTCGACGTAACTGGTGACCCAAGATCTGGCACATTCCTCGCCCAAAGGATCAGTTTAGCCATCCAGCGAGGTAATGCTGCTAGCATCTTGGGAACGATGCCACATGGGCCAAACTTTTTACATTTATTTTAGTTTTAGGTTAGTTTTATTTTAGTGTTATTTAATTTTAGGTACTTTAGTTTTATAATTGAATTGTACGTATTGTTTATTTGAATAAAAAAAAAAAAAAAATGTGCATATTTACTTATATATATTGAGAAGCGACAGTGAGGATGTTTATCTCCTTAAATAACTCACGCAGTGAATCCCTAGAACCCAAATTGTAAATTGATCTAATGGCTCTCTTTTGTAATACAAAATTTTTATCAATGTACTAATGAGCAATACTACATAACCAGAACCGTCCTGGAAAAATTGACCAATTAAGAAATACTACCCTAATATAATAATGCCGTATTACGTGCTTCAGAGGGCATAAGCCGTCGATCCCGGCTGTTGTCTAAAGTTGACAGTTGTTAACCAAAGTCAGTGGCCTTGGGGCGGCTTGAAAACACTGGTCTCCGCCAAGCCGCAGTTGAGCAGCATCATGGAGTATGCTCTAAACCCCTTGGATTGAAGGGAGACCCGTATTTATATATGAAGCCGAGCCAGCAGTAGGGTGAATAAAGGTTGACAATGACCGTCCGCAACTTGTATTGAATGATTTAAACTAGACTAATATTATAAATATAGAGTTTGTAAGATTGTACGGGGTAATATCTAGTTTTCGTTTTTCTTCATTCTTTTCCTTTTTAGGGTTCCGTGCCTCAAAAGGAAAAACGGAACCCTTATAAGATCACTATGTTGCCCGTCATTCTGTCTGTATGTCTGTCTGTCAAGGCCCTCTAAGTCGTAAATGTGTGGAGGTATCATCAAGCTGGAATTTGAACTGTATACTCAGGTCTACGGTCCCATGAAGTTGTAAAAAACTCAAACTGCTAAGTTTACGTAAAAAAAAAGATACGGCCATTTATTCAGCAAAAAAGCATATTTCGACACATTCTCAAGGAAATCAAAACTCATAGGGTACTTCCCGTTGACCTAGAACTATGAAATTTGGCAAATAACATCGTTATAGACTACAAGTACTAGAATAAATCTCAAAACTATACATTTGTCAATAAATCTTACTTACTACGTACGGAACCCTCGGTGGGCGAGTCCGACTCGCACTTGTCCGGTTTTTTTTACGTACTGTTTCGTTAGTGGAATGAATAAGGAATGATGCCGAATATAATATATGAATAAGATAATTCCGCGTGTTCCAGTATCTAAAGCATGTTAAATCCAGTTCCAATTTAAACAAACATGTTATATGTTTATATGGGTTAGAAGCTTTAGGACTACTTCTCGATAAGTCTAGATGCACGGTATGACTAAATCGCTTTATGACTAAGTCTGGATATGACTACAATACAGAGCACATTAGAACCAGGTCATTGCGTGCCCCATATTACTAACTAGTTGTTGTACCCGATCGAACTAAAACCGCTGCATCACAGCCAGACAGATTGAAACTTTAAATTAATTGTTATAATGAAGAAACTTTCAAGTGGTACAGTTTGTAAGCCATTCATTTTAATTGGCACAAATCTGAGTAGGGTTATGTTCGGTTCTTTGCTTAGATTCAGGTTATTGAGAGACCTTGTTGTGAGAGAGAAATAAATAAATATTCCAGGACAAATTACACACGGCCATCTAGTCCCAAATTAAGCAAAGCTTGTACTATGGGTACTAGATAACTGATATAAAACTTAAATAGATTTTTTTTTTTTTAAATACATACATATAATACATAGAAAACACCCAGACCAAGACAAACAGACATGTTCATGCACACAAATATTTGTCTTGTGCGGGGATCGAACCCGCGACCTCGGAGTCAAAGTGGCCATTGCTAACCATTCGACCACCGGGCTCGTCATCAAATAGTGCACGTATTTTAATCAGGCAATTTATACCTCCATAATTATATGTCTTTACTGGCTTCTATCGGCGGCTTTGACCCATATGGACATAGCAGCTGAATAGAAAGTATTCTATATGTGAATTTAGAACTATGCCAAATTTCATCAGAATCCGTAGTACCGTATACGCGGAAAAGAATAACAAACATTCATTTATATAGTATATATGTCATAACAGCTTCTTGTATGTCCGTCCAGTGGTTTGAGTTATGCGTTTATAGATCAGTCAGTAACGGTTGCCTTTTATCTAATCTAAACTAATATTATGACTGACGACCTCGGTGGTCGAAAGGGCCACTTTGACTCCGAGGTTGCGGGTTCGATCCCCGCACAAGACAAATATTTGTGTGCATGAACATGTCTGTTTGTCTTGGTCTGGGTGTAGGTATTCTATGTATTACATGTATTTACAAAAAAAAAATGTTTTTCAGTACAATATCAGTCATCTAGTACCCATAGTACAAGCTTTGCTTAGTTTGGAACTAGATGGCCATGTGTAATTTGTCCAGGAATATTTATTTATTATTATTTATTATTATAAAGAGGTAAGAATTGTTTGTTTGTTTATAACGAATAGGCTCCGAAACTACTGGACCGATTTCAAAAATTCTTTCACCAATAGAAAGCTACATTATCAGGGAGTAACATATGCTATATTTTAATTTCGAAAAAAAATAGGGATCCATAAGAAAATTGCAATATTTTGTCCACCCGTGCCAAGCCGGGACGAGCAGCTAGTATACATATAAATATAAAAGGCAATCATTACTGACTGATCTATCTGCACATGCAGGTGAGCAGTTGCCATTAATTGTACGATCCCCGGATATTTTTGAACCTTTAAAATACCGTAAAGGCAAAACCGCTCGGTAAAACTAAATTTAATTAAATGGAATAGTTTTAGTGATTTGTTATCACATTTATTTATTTATAATACCTTATTTGTTACATTTTTTAATATATAATATATAAAAATGCATTAAAAAATACAAAAATCAGAATCTCCCCGATAGCGGGAACAAGGTCCAAACTATCGGTACAAGGTCACAGAGACAGAAACCTCCTCACAATACCTGCCGTACTAAGGAGGACGGCCACGGTATCTGAACCTTGATCCAGCTAGCCAAATTATTAATATTATCAACTTAAGTTTACATGTATATTTTAAAGAGAGATTAAAATAGTATTACTTTCGACGTGCCAAATAGAGCAAACTTTAAACTCTGCTAATGAATAAAGTTTCAACCATTGTTTAATTACTAGTAGGCAATTTAATCGATTTTAGGGCTGATATAGGTACGCTTGTTTGAACATGTCATTAAACTCTCGTGACACGACTTGGCTACTTACAAATTAGGTTTGCTGATAAGTTTTTTTTATACTACGTCAATTGGCAGACAAGCATACGGCCCGCCATAAGTAAAACTCGTGAAGAAATGTACCTCGCGCTCGGCTACCCCCACTGCTGACGCAGCAACTCCTTCCTTCCAGGTGACCTCACTCACTCGTTGGAACACTACAACCCTCATGGGAATTGTTATTTGGCTGCGGTATTCTGTAAGGTAGGTACTTCCCCAGATTATAACTACGCTGCCATGTATGAACGAACGAATGCATGAATGAATGAACGATAGAACGGATGCATGAATGAATGAATAACCCGGTGTTGCTGATCTCTTGAGAATTGTTGTGTGCCTGCCAGTGAGTAAGGTCACCAAGAAAGAAGTATGTGCTGCGTTGACAACATGAGATATCTGCAATATGTCATCTTGCGATTTCAGTACGGTTATATGGCGGGCCGGATGCTTATCTGCCACTAAACATAGTATAAAATATATTTTTATATATGTGAAGGGGGCAAACAAGCATGTGGGTCACCTGATGGAAAGCAATCATCACCGCACATGGAGATCAACAACACCGTGGCGTCGCCGATATTTTGCCAGCGTTGTAAGAGAAATAAAGATTCTGTTCTTGAAGCCTCCTATGTCATAATGTTGTACTAATATTGTTTAGTAAATTTGTAACAGCCGATGTTGAAGGTTCGTGCAGCAGCATTATTAGAATTAGAATTGAATATTTTATTACAACCAGTAAGGTTGGCTGAAGAGATCTCTTGTAGACATATATGCTCACTTTACGTCGCTAGGTCCGTGGGGACCATCAGCACATAAACTGTTTCAACAGTTATCAAAAAGATTGATCGAAGTATCACATGACCAAAGGGCTGGCCAATATCTCGGCCAGAGGATTAGCATTGCCATTCAACGTGGCAATGCTGCCAGCCTTTTGGGCACTTTTCAAGTGGGTAACGATTTGGCGGGGCTTCATTATTTATAGTTATTTATTTCTAAGTTATATTTAAGTAGGTATTTTATTTATAAGTTATTTGTATATTATTATAAATTAAATGACGTCATAATGCTCACTTTTATACACACATGTTTTTTTTTTATATACTACGTCGGGTAGCGGACAAGCATACGGCCCGCCTGATGTGAAGCGGTTACCGTAGCCATATTAACGCTCGCAACATAAAATATCGCTCGCGCGCCGCCACCCCCGCTGCCAATGCAGCATCTCCTTCCTTTCTGGTGACCTCACTCACTCGCAGGAACACAACAACCCTCAAGGGAATTGTTATTTGGCTGCGGTATTCTGTGAGGTGGAGGTACATTCCCCAGTCGGGTAGCTTACAATTACGCTCCCTACCCCTCTTTTCGCCAGAGCTTCGTTTGTCAGTCAGCAGGGTGCACCGCGTGTAGGTCAAGATGGCTTTGGTTCAAAGATGTTGATGAACCACATACATACACCCCAAAATGTTGTAACCTTATTTAATTATTGATAAAGGATTATTATAAAATAAATATAAAGGATTATTGAAAGCATGACAACCTTATTGTCTTAAAGACATAATGTGTTAATTAAATTTCGTTATAGTACAAAACAAATCATTATAGAAATTAGTTCTAACGTAACTCTAAATAATTGAATCAAGCTATCAATATATTATCTCTCACGCCTTTCAAACCGGCTTGCGAAAATTCGTCTTAATTTCTTGTTACAAATTATCCTTACAAAGTTTGTTAATTGAATTTTCTCTCTACACCCTTTGATATTAAGTTCACAATTATACGTTAGGTAATAAAGTTAAGTCTAGGTATACTTGTTCTTACTCGCAGATGTTGATGAAAGTTTTATGTGCAGTAATTAGGTGTAAGTTACAATTGTATTCCTTATTTTCTGCTTATGAGAGTTTATTGCGTTGAGTCATGATTTATTGTACTTTCACTTTGTAACTTACTTGTTTGTTTAAAGGTACTCCCACACCAGAGAGTTTTCCTGTAACATTTCAGATTTGTTTTTGCATTACATATATTACATTATAGCCTCCCTGACTGATGAGTATGTGCTTGTAATTAACATATTCATCAATCAGATGAGATTTCGTTCAGGTATGCTTCTCTTGCACGGCATTGATGAGACCAGTAACGAGGTCCCGGCTGGGATGGTATTGAGGCTCTGTCAAGAAAATCTGAATCTGTGTGATTACAACATTTTGGGGTTTATGTTGTTAATCAAGGGGATGTGTTCAGAAGAGTTGTTTGACATGATGCCCACGGCCTCCTTCTACAGTCGCACCGCTCGCCATGGACAGGGAATTCATACTCACACATTGGAGCCCAAGTGTTCGCGTACTGTGCGGTTCCAGAGAAGTTTTCTCCCGCGTACTGTCAAGCGGTGGAATGAACTGCCTGTCGAGGTTTTCCCAGGAGACTACAGCATGGGGTTCTTCAAAAAGGGCGTGAAGAGGTTTTTACAGGGTCGGCAACGCGCGTGTGATGCCCCTGGTGCTACAGGCGTTCATAGGCTGCGGTAGCTGCTTTCCATCAGGCGGGCCGTAAGCTTGGTTGCCACTCTAGTGGTATAAAAAAAATCTCAAGGACTTTAATGAATCATCTTTATCTACGTGTCACCGTCTAGGAACTCATGGTATTGCAGGCAAGCCGCGACCTATTCTCATACACTTCCAAGACCAGCAGTTTCGTAATCAAGTTTGGCTGGCAAAAGGGCTTTTGAAGGGTAGTGGAATAACAGAAAATACAATTTATTTATTTACTTTTATAAGAGAAGAGGGCAAACGAGAACGTGGTATACCTGATGGAAAGCAATCACCACCGCCCATGGAGATCAGCAACACCAAGGGGTCGCCGATCCGTTGCCAGCCCATAATCCTTCCTATCTTTCCTTCTGGTGACCTCACTCACTCGCAAGAACACAACAACCTCCAAGGGAATTGTTATTTGGCTGCGGTATTCTGTAAGGTGGAGGTACTTTACCAGTCGCGCAGCTTAAAAATACGCTATGCCCTAACTCTCTTTTCGCCAGAGCCTCGTTTGTCAGTCAGCAGGGTGCGCCACGTGCAGGCGAGGTTGGCTTTGGTTCAAAGATGTTGATGAATCACTTACATACACCCCCATTTGTTTTGTATCGCTCAATAACATGTATATGTTACAAGTTACATCAAAATATTTCAGATTTTAGGGTCGGCAAACCGCATGTGATGCTTCTGGTGTTACAGGCGTCCATAGGCTACGGTAACTACTTTCCATCATGCGGGCCGTATGCTTGTTTGTCACCTTCGTAGCATAAAAAAATAATTAAATCGTTGCGCACTGCCATCGTCAACCCTTATTACTTAACTTATTGACCAACCCGATCTCCCTTCAATCGAAAGGGTTTAGAGTGTACTCCACCACGCTCCGCAACTGCGACGTGGTGGTGGCCAATGTTTTCAAGTCTTTTTATTGTTTCTTTTTGCAAACGATTTTTCTTCACTAACGTGTACGCTATTTAACAATGTAATGTGAAGAAGAATTGTTTAAGTAAAATCCAACAGTGGGTAGATACAGGCTGATAATGATGAATTACGTGGAACTTTAACTTGATGTATACAAGCAACAGGTACCCCCAGTATTATCAAATCATTTCATTATCATCATCATCATCAGGTCCATTTTAGTCTCCATTACGGAAGACGGAATACATTACATAGACGGAAGGAGGATTTATAAATATTTTTTGAAAAATGGAAAAATTCACCTGCCCCCCCCCCCCCTCTCTGTTTATAATATTTTTATCTGTTTCATAATATTTTTATTACAGTGAAAAGAATGTCACAGGAGCGCCATTTCAAGGAGATATACTTTTATTGAAAATTGTTTATGCACCTAATTATTATAATATCTGTTTTGTTTTAGTTTTTAATATTCCTTTACCTCTAATTATATTTCTACAAATTATTACGTACTAGCTTTGTTATACATCTTGTTTTTAGGGTTCCGTACCAAGAGGGTAAAAAGGAACCCTATTACTAAGGCTCCGCTGTTAGGGTTCCGTACCCAGAGGGTAAAAAGGAACCCTATTACTAAGGCTCCGCTGTCCGTCCGTCCGTCCGTCCGTCTGTCACCAGGCTGTATCTCATGAACCGTGATATTTAGACAGTTGAAATTTTCACAGATGATGTATTTCTATTGCCGCTATAACAACAAATACTAAAAAATAGAATAAAATTAATATTTAAGGGGGCTCCCGTAAACCTTTCACTTTAAAAACAAATAATTAAATAAAAACAAAACAAATATTTAAAGGGGACTCCTATACAACAAACGTGATTTTTTTGCTGTTTCTATAGATAATGGTACGGAACCCTTCGTGCGCGAGTCTGACTCGCACTTGGCCGGTTTTTTTTTATTAGCATCTCGGTACGCGTGTAGTTAAGTTTCCTGAAAGTGGTGATGTTGATAAACCACTTACACCCCAAAAATTTGATTGAGTAGGAAGCTTTTGGAGTAAAATTCCAAAAAAACAGTCGATTCGTTGAAAATAGCTTATTTTCCGCATTGCGGCTTGCTAGTTACTTAGCTACCGAAGTATAAGTTATTACTTATACTTCGGTAGCTAAGTAACTACTGTAAGTAGTACTGTAGTACCAAATACGACAAGAAAATAGATGATATCAAAAACATAAGCAAATACAGATAAAATATAATATAACGCTGTATAACCTTTCTTCTATCAAGTAAAAATAAATACGATTAACGAACCCGATAGTCGAATGGTTAGCAATGTCTACTTTGACTCCGAGGTCGCGGGTTCGATCCCCGCACAAGACAAATTTTTGTGTGCATGAACATGTCTGTTTGTCTTGGTCTGGGTGTATTTACTACTCGGTGTATTATATGTATATATTTACAAAAAAAAATAAGTACATTTATCAGTTGTCTAGTACCCATAATTAAAGCTTTGCGCTTAATTTGAGACTAGACGGCGGTGTGTAAATTGTCCAGAAATATTTATTTACTTTTTTAATAGTTAAAATTGTTGAGCAAACACCATTCACTTATAATGGATCTACTAATAAATAATAACTATTATTCGGTCAATACAGCCTTTGTAAGCTAAGTTCGTTCAAGGTTGAAAGCTTTTCGAGGTTGAGCTTTTATTCAATCGTTTTGAAATATAAATGTGTTAGGGTTTTGAGATGTCAATTACTCATAATTCTTAGTTATATTGTTTGGTTTATACTATAAGTAGTTATTATATAAGAAGGACATGCAGGTCAATTATATTTTTTCTATACAACGTCGAATGAAAAACAAGCATACAGCCCGCCTGATTTGAAGCGGTTAACGTTGCCTAATTAACGCTCGCAATATGAAATATCGCTCGCGCGCTGCCATTCCCGCTACTAACGCAGCAACTTCCTGGTGACCTCCTTCGCTCGCAGCAACACATTGGGGAATCAAGGGAATTGTTATTTAGGTGCGGTATTCTGTGAGGTGGAGGTTCTTCTCCAATCGGCCAACTTACAAAATACGCTATGACCTACCTCTGTTTTCGTTCGAGCTTCATTTATCAGTCAGCAGGGTGTACCACGTGCAAGTGAGGTAGGCTTTATTCAAAAATGTTGATTAACCACTTACACCCCAAAGATGTTTATAAACAGCATATTCATCATCAGCCTGTATCTACCAACTGCTGGATATAAGCCTACCCCAATGCTTTCCACCAAATACGATCCTCTCTGCCTTTCGCATCCAGCCGCTTTGTTAAGGTCAACGGACCATCTAGAAAGAAGGCATCCAACGCTTACCCCATATTATAAATTCATAATCCTCCTTTTCGGCATCGTCGCAGTCGGATAAAAAAGTACTAGTAAAAAGTAAGTACATCACTAAGAAGCAAGGCCGTTGAGACATCGATTCCTTTGTCTGCCTCGGAACAAAAATACGAAAAAAATAAGAAATCTCACCCGTGTAAACAAACACCAAGTTTGACACTTCACTCGTAGAATTACATTACGGGAAAGCGTAAAAATAACTGAGATTTTCGCTTTTAACATCTGTCCCGTTTGCTTTACCCTTACTTCTTCGGCATAAGGTTTAAATTTACGTGACACAGTTGCTACTTTTTGGACGAAAAAGGACATTTTTGATGTTAAAGACTAGCCATCTGCAAATGAGATGGGTTATGTTTATTTTGATTGGACCTTTTTATTCATCGACAAATTTAATTACCTTTGAAAAGAACCAGTAGGTTTTTTGATGAAATCTTCAGAAGCTTTTATTCTTAGCTGTTTCCCAAAGGTTTTAGAAATGTGTTCAAATTGCCTATTTGCGCAACTATACGCGGTTTGACAATGATACTTCTACAGCAAGGTTCAATGTAATTCTCTAAATAAATAATAATTATTTCTGGACAATTTACACAGCGCCATCTAGTCCCAAATTAAGCGAAAAGCTTGTGTAATGGATACTACTAGACAACTGATACATCTACTTAAATACATTTTTTTTTTGTAAATACATACTTATAATACATAGAAAACACCCAGACCAAGACAAACAGACATGTTCATGCACACAAATGTTTGTCTTGTGCGGAAATCGAACCCGCGACCTGGGAGTCAAGTGGCCATTGCTAACCATTCGACCACTCGTCAATCTATTATTGAAGACTGCAAGTCACAATGCTTCCGCCAATTTTTTTGTTTTTGTATGTTGCTTGTTGTTGTATTTATTTATTTTATAGTGATTATATCTGCAAATCATCATCATCATCATCAGGTCCATTTTAGTCTCCACTACAGGAGCACAACCCTCTCTCGTCCGTCCTAGACGGAAGGAGGATTTGGCATACACTCCCCACGCTGGCCAAATGGGTTGGGGAGGCCTGATCGATATTTGATAATGTCCCTTTCCCTTAGTCACCTTGTACGACATCCACGAGAAGAAACGGAGTGATTCTATTCTAGTCTGCCGGAAACCACACGGCAATCTGTAAATCAACATAAGGAAATTATAATACCATAATAAAAGCGCGTTTTATTCAAATGTAGTTTCCGCCCGGTATAGCGTTCAAGCGTATCTCGGTATCCCGTGGAAATTTTCAAAAATCTCTTATTTGCTGATACTTACGTAATAATTTACCGTATGACCAATTCCAACCCGGGGCCATATCCAACATGGGTTGTAAGTGGTTTATGCACCCTGGTAAGTGACAAAAGAAGCCCTAGCGAAAAGAGAGGTAGGGAGCGTAATTGTAAGCTACCCGACTGGGGAATGTACCTCCACCTCACAGAATACCGCAGCCATATAACAATTCCCTTGAGGGTTGTTGTGTTCCTGCGAGTGAGTGAGGTCACCAGAAAATAAGAAGATGCTACGTTGGCAGCGGGGGTGGCTATACAGCCCGCCTGATGTGAAGTGGAGTTTTTTTATACTCTACTACGTCGGGTGGCAGACAAGCATACGCTTGTCTGCCACACGACGTAGAATAAAAAAAAAATACCACCGAAGCTGGAGCCGATTACCATTGGAATTTTTGCTAAAATAAAACTTCAGTTTAAATTGGTGGTAATTGTGTTAAACTTATCTGGGAAACATTCTAGAGCTCTATCGACTAAGATGAAGAAGTTTGCCATTAACTTTAACCTAAGAACTATTTTTGGAATCAAAATATGTATTCGAGCGAAACCGGCTTCAGCTTCGGCGGTAGGGCCTCGATCTGCCTAGTGATATGAGCTGTGCATTGATAGATCAGTCAGTAATTGTTATGTTTTTAAAGGATACTATTTAACGCAACTCAAATAAATACATAAATTTTGTAATATTAATAACAAATATATAAATAAATTTTGCACATCAAAAAATGTTTATTGCACATTAAATGTACCATGTGCGATCAGATTAATTTGATGTGCAAATCAGGTTTTTTTTCTTGATCAATTTAATATTTTCCTATTATTAATGCCTACAATAAAAGAAAGGATTTTAGATATGTCATAGTAACCGAAATATGCGCATTCAAAGTCAAGGACGAAAGCTACTAGCGGGCAATAAAAATAAGTTTCTGACGCAGTGACTCTCAAACTGGTACTTCAATTTTGGCAGATATTCAAGATTAGATAACTGGATCAGTAGTATTCTAGGTATTGCCGTTAATGTAATAAATATTATGCTATCTTTTCCGTATAATCCGATTTTCATAAATCTCAAAATTCGTGGATAATATTACGCATATATAGATTTTAGACATTGTAAATGGGCATTGAAAATGACATTTTTTTTATATAGAAGGCCCATAGGAGAACATCAAGACACTAAAAAGTAGCAACAGAGCGCTTACTCGAACTATATCTCTTACCGTAGCAGTATAATGAGGCGCCGCACGCACACACGCTCATTCACGCTCTGAACAGACTACTTTGTTTATGTATTAGTTTATATAATATTGCATATATTTGTATGATGAAGTAACAATAATTCCATGAAGTGGTCTTGTATAAGCGCTAACGTAACGCGAGACTGAGTCATGTCGTACAATTACATTGCTTTCTTCTTGTCATAATGAAGATAAATAGAATGTATCTACAAGTAAAAATATCTAGGGCATGGCTCTCTTCATTGCACGTTGATGTTTTTTTTAGGGTTCCGTACCTCAAAAGGAAAAACGGAACCCTTATAAGATCACTTTGATGTCTGTCTGTCTGTCAAGACCCTTTATCTCGAGAAAGCGTGGAGGTATCAAGCTGAAATTTGAACTGTATACTCAGGTCTACGGTCCCATGAAGTTGTAAAACAATCAAACTGCTAAGTTTACGTAAAAAAAAGATACGGCCGTTTATTCAGCAAAAAACGCATATTTCGACAAATTCTCAAGGGAATCAAAACCCATAGGGTACTTACCGTTGACATAGAACTATGAAATTTGGGAAAGTAACATCGTTATAGACTACAAATACAATAATAAATCTCAAAACTATACATTTGTAATTTAATCTTAAAAAAAAAATAGGTGCTATATTTTTTATAGAGGGTCGAAATTTCAAATTGAAGCTACTAGTTCAAATGGGGTATCATATGAAAGGGCTTGATGAGCACATTGCAAAATATATTTTATTTATTTTTTCCGACGGATTATTTCTTATTTATAATGAAAAATGTCAAATTTATTATGATCCTACGTACGGAACCCTCGGTGAGCGAGTCGGACTCGCACTTGTCCGGTTTTTTAGGGTTCCGTACCCAAAGGGTAAAAAAGAACCCTATTACTAAGGCTCCGCTGTCCGTCAGTCCGTATGTCACCAGGCTGTATCTCATGAACCGTGATAGTTAGACAGTTGAAATTTTCAAAGATGATGTATTTCTGTTGCCGCTATAACAACAGATAAAAAATAGAATAAAATAAATATTTAAGGGGGCTCCCATACAACAAACGTGATTTTTTTGCTCGTTTATGCTCGCAATTGATAACGGTAATAGGTAGACGCTTGAAATACTCACATAATATTTACTTATATATTCACTTTAAAAATAAATAATTAAATAAAAATAAAACAATGGTATGCTCTGCTTCTCCTGATGGTAACCGAAAACAGGAGCCCAAATTGCAGCAGAAACTGATAAAAGACTGGGAAACAGTGTTCTGTTAGTTAACACTGCCATGCTAGCCCGCCAGGTGCTTCTTCACGCTACGTTTGAAGGAAGTGAAGTAGAGAAGAAATATTAAACTTCATTTGTTTGACGAACTCGGTGGTCGAATGGTTAGGTTAGGTTAGTTTTCTATGTAATATAAGTATGTATTTACGAAAAAAAATGTTAATAAGTACATTTATCAGTTGTCTAGTATACATAACACAAGCTTTGTGCTTAATTTGGGACTAGATGGCGCTGTGTAAATGGTCCAGAAATATTTATTTATTTATTTATTTGTATTGCTTGGTCAGAATTTTCGTATTTGTCAACAACATTAAAACTTCTCTGTAGAGTTGATGCTTATAAATTTATTAACCCCAAATTAAACAACCCACGTCAATCTGTCCAAAATATCTTGTAACTTAATTTACTAAAGTTAACAAGTTGTTACATAACAATTTCTTCATTACATAATTTTGAATGCAACTTGACAGATTCTGTCAACGTAAATAGATGTTGGAATGTTTCAAAATTCAGTTACCTACATTGCGTAAAAGTGTTTTCACATATCGGATGTAGGTACATCTATTTATTATGCTTATCTAATTATTGTAACAGGATGTAACGTAATAGTATAACAACATCTATCTATCTTGATAGTTTTAGGTCTCTAATAGTGTTAGATATATAAAATACGTCGGTAAGAGATCGATTAAAGAAAAAGTGGTTAGTAGTCGACAGTTGCGTTTATATTTTAACTGGACATGGCAATTTTAAGGCTAAACTCTTTTCGTTTAAATTAGTGCCGTCGCCCTAATGCGAATGTTTTACTGCAAATCATGAATTTGATCAAACAGTACACCATGTTCTGTGGGAGTGTGATCTTTGGCGAGCAGGATGACATGTTAAATTCGTTACATGTCGCAGCGTATACTATTCTGATTTGGTAGCAACAAAGGAGAATTACCAAGCGTTCAGAAGATTTTGCGATTCATATTATTGAAATCGATGTGTTAGGTAACAACTCAATATTTTAGATCCCTAACAGTGTTAGATACCTAAAATCCATGGTGCACGGCAATTGAGCTTCACTTGACTAAACTCTTTAGGCTTTTAATGCCTATTTGGCATACATACTCGTAGCTGTCTCTCACATTGCCAAGAGAGGAAGTCAAATTCCAAAAACTTCCTACTCCTAATTTCTTCTGAGAAATATTATTTGTTGTGAGTTCCAAGGCAGTCGTAGTTTTACCCCCGGGACTGCAGTGGACTTCATTGTTCATTGCCCTTTTTGATGGTCGCCGCTGGAAAGGAGCTATTCGAAGGAGAATTAAGGTTGTCAACGTAGTAGCTCTAAAACTCAGCAAGCTAGTGCCTCACATCATCTATCGAGTAAGCGATGGTAGATGGGGAGGAAATTTCTGGAGTGGAGCTCACATGGCGATGAAGCGTGTTATAAAAAAAAAAAAAATTTGACCTGAAATTGTTTTTTATTTTACGTCGGGAGGGAAACAAGCATACGGCCCGCCCGATTCAAAGCGGTTACTGCAACCATACCAACGCTCGCAATATGAAACATCACTCACGCGCTGCCACCCTCGCTGCCAGCAGCAACTCCTTCCTTTATGGTGACCTCACTCACTGCAAGAACACAATAACCCTAAAGGGAATTGTTATTTTGCTGAGGTATTCCGTGAGGTGGAGGTACTTCCCCTGCTGCCCAGCAGCTTACATTTATAAATTAATAGGTAAAATAGAAATAGGGTACAGCGCATTTACGCTGTACCCTACCACAATTTCGACGGAGCCTCTTTCGTTATATCGGCAGGGTGCACCACGTGCAGGTGAGGTTGGTTTGGGCTATAAAGATCATGGTCAGCCATATACGGGGTACATGTATGTCGTCGTCGTCAACCCGTCCGTTTCCCCTCAATCGAAGGGATATAGAGCATACTCCACCACGCTGCTCAACTGCGGGTTGGCGGAGGACAGTGTTTTCAAGCCGCCACAGACTTAACTTAACGACTGTCATCTAACGACAACAGCCGGGAATCATCTATCAAATAAACTCATCCATCATCATCATCAGGTCCATTTTAGTCTCCACTACAGGAGCACGACCCTCTCTCGTCCGTCCCAGACGGAAGGAGGATTTGGCCTACACTCCCCACGCTGGCCAAACGGGTTGGGGAGGTCTGATCGATATTTGATAATGTATTTCCCTTAGTCGCCTCGTACGACATCCACGGGAAGAAACGGAGTGATTCTATTCTAGTCTGCCGGAAACCACACGGCCAACTCATCCATGGACAGGCTAAAGTCGACGTGGCTTGACTTGCGTGATCGATTAGACTGACACGCGCAACGATGCCATCGAACTCCACGTGATACGGGGTGTAACTTAACACATATAGAAAAATATAACATAATATATACAAACGAAAAGGTTTTCTCCCCATTTCTTTTTTTTTATACTACGTCGGGTGGCAGACAAGCATACGGCCCGCCTGATGTGAAGCGGTTGCCGTAGCCACATTAACGCTCGCAACATAAAATATCGCTCGCGCGCCGCCACCCCCGCTGCCAACGCAGCATCTCCTTCCTTTCTGGTAACCTCACTCACTCGCAGGAACACAACAACCCTCAAGGGAATCGTTTTTGCGGTATTCTGTGAGGTGGAGGTACATTCCCCAGTCGGGTAGCTTACAATTACGCTCCCTACCTCTCTTTTCAAGACTCTCGATCCTGGGTCAATAAAGGTCACCATCAATTCCAATTAGTTTCAATACATAAATTCACTAATTTTGAATCGTTTCAAAGTCATTAGGGACCTAACAATCTGTAAATTACTTCTAAAGTACTTTAAATGTCGATATACCTAAAATATTTCTTCGTTTTTTTATTTTTATTTTTTACAAACAATCATACGACCCATCTAATGGCTGTACATTTGACGAGCCCGGTGGTCGAACGGTTAGCATTGGCCACTTTGACTCTGAGGTCGTAGGTTCGATCCCCGCACAATACAAATATTTGTGTGCATGAACATGTCTGTTTGTCTTGGTCAGGGTGTTTTTTGTGTATTATATGTATGTATTAATAAACATGTATTTAAGTAGCATATCAATTACCTAGTACCCGTAGTACAAGCTTTGCGCTTAATTTCGGACTAGATGGCGTTGTGTAAATTTTCCCGAAATATTAATTTAATTTATTATTTACTTTTATTGGGCAAATAAAGCATATTCTATATCCCTATCTATAGATGATCTATTCTATCTATCTATGCCTAGATGTGCGTTCAGTCACAGTATAAAGTAATAGTACTACGTACAGTATGGCGACTCCCTGCCGCTCTCTCGTGTCGACCTCACCTCCCCTCTGAGACAAATCTGGAATAGTTTGTATGGCGCCGCACGCACACACGCTCATTCATTCTCTGCACAGACGCCATTGTTTATGTAGTAATGAACAACGTGACATTTCTATGGAGTGGCCGAGGTGCGGTTCATTTTATGTAGCAATGAAAGCCTTAAAATAACAACACTAGGAAAGCGTATATAATTTTATTTCTTTATAAAACACCTCTAATTTATTTAACCTATCAAGTTAATAATACAACCCCTATTTACCTTTTTCAAGGCAGAAATTCCAAATATAGCCCTAATTTACCCCATAATGCAACCCTCATTTATCAAAACCCTTTTATTCTGACGTCACACGTAACAAGGGACGTGTGATTCATACGTTTCTTACACCTGCTCTTTTGGCAAATTATTACGCTTTTGGGTGTTACTTTTCTTTGGGGGTTTCTTTGTCGTGCCGCCGCCGCCGTAACGTTTATATCATCATCATCATCATCATCATCGTCAGGTCATTTTAGTCTTCACTACAGGAGCACGACCCTCTCTCGTCCATCCCAGACAGAAGGAGGATTTGGTCTACACACCCCACGCTGGCTAGACGGGTTGGGAAGGCTAATTAAATACATAAAAATCAAATATATTAACTATAATACTAAAAGAATAATATGTCTATAATAGAAAAGTTTTGATAACTCAAAATATGATGACGTAAATTTTATTTTAAACAAATAAATAAATAAATAAATATTGTCAGACAAATTACACAGCGCCATCTAGCCCCAAAGTAAGCGAAGCTTGTGTTATTGGTACTAGACAACTGATAAACATACGTAAATATGTACATTTTTTTTTGTAAATACATACTTATGATACATAGAAAACACCCAGATTAAGACAAACAGACATGTTCATGCACACAAATGTTTGTCCTGTGTGGGAATCGAACCCACGAGCGTTGGTCTCGAAGCCGCGTCATTGTCCGCTACGCCACCGAGCTCGTCATTTGATATAAACGTAATTCAACGAACGTATAAATTGTGCAATTTCAAATTGTATTGGATAAAATAATTATATAAACTTATATTACGTACTTACTGAATACTCTGTACAAAAAATTGCAAATTCTTCATTGTATTTATTGCCTAAAACAGTTACTTTTTTGTAACACGCGGCGTGGTAACCAACAGAATCGAGTACTGCTTTAGTTTGTTCAACTTCATGATATTTAAGGTTTTTTTTTACGAAAAGCTAACTTATACGAACAATTTTTAAAAGTTTCATCAGTCAAATCACTTAAAGAGTCGTTCGAGCCACACAAAAAACAATTTTAGCCATTTTTTCTGTGCTAAAAAATGTGGTAAAAACCGATGCGAGCCGAACACGCTCGTGGCAGGTTTATTTAATCTATCAACATTTAGGAAATGGCCTTTGGCGAAGAACAAAGGCCAAAAGAAACTTGCCAAAACTGCCAATAAAATAATTCTCCTTGAAGTTTCACAGTAGCATTAAGAGGCCATTCGATTATTATATATTTAATTTGTTGTTTTGATTCTATTTTAAATCGAAAACTAGTAATAATAACCTTTTTTAGGGTTCCGTACCTCAAAAGGAAAAACGGAACCCTTATAAGATCACTTTGTTGTCCGTCTGTCTCTATTCGATCCGAATTTCTATGTCGAGAATGCGTGGAGGTATCAAGCTGAAATTTGAACTGTATACTTAGGTCTACGGTCCCATGAAGTTGTAAAAAAATCAAACTGCTAAGTTTACGTAAAAAAAAGTTACGGCCGTTTATTCAGCAAAAAACGTATATTTCGACATTCTCAAGGGAATCAAAACCTATAGGGTACTTCCCGTTGACCTAGAACTATGAAATTTGGTAAGTAACATCGTTATAGACTACAAGTACAGGAATAAATCTCAAAGCTGTGCATTTGTAAATAGATCTTAAAAAATAGGGGGTCTATTTTTTTTATAGGGTGTCGAAATTTCAAATTGAAACTACTAGTTCAAATGGGGTATCATATGAAAGGGCTTGATGTACACGTTGCAAAATATATTTTATTTATTTTTTTCGACGCATTATTTCTTATTTATAATGAAAAATATCAAATTTAATAATGATACTACATACGGAACCCTCGGTGGGCGAGTCCGACTCGCACTTGTTCGTTTTTTTTTTAATAATAATAATATTAAGTCCGCAGGGCAGCTTGTGGCGAGCGGTTTCTTCAAAAAGGGTGTGAAGAGGTTTTTACAGGGTAGGCAACGCGCGTGTGATGCCCCAGGTGTTACAAGCGTTCATAGGCAACGGTAACTGCTTTCCATCATCCGGGCCGTATGCTTGTTTGCCACTCTAGTGGTATAAAAAAAACATGCGCAGCGATGCCATCGAGCTCCTAATTATATTACTTATATAATATCAATTAAATATTTTTAGCGGTTATTTAACGACTAAAGATGAAATGACACGATGCAAAATACCATTAATCTATCTTTAGCCACAGCTCGAAAATAAACCTAAGTTTACTATGCTAAACTTAGTTTTATATTCACACCTACTTTTAACCGTAACATAGCTATTTACAAATCTATGACTAAGGGCCAGTTATTACGTAAGCAGATATTTAGCTATTTTTAACTCCCTCCCCTTATGTCAACAAAAGTAAATAAAACCCGTTTAATTCTCCAGTTTGCCAAGTCCAAAGGTCCAAAGGCACAAAAGCCGGACTGGGCGGTTAATTTAGCCGACTTTATTTGTGTTGTAGTTATGACATCCACGGCAATCAACCGGGTAAAAAGTCTAACAAAAATTTGACAAGACGGACAGGAAAATATTTGGCCGGACACGTCCGTAAAAAGCCAAACATATCCAGCTAAATGCGGACAACTGGTAAACCTACCAGTAGCGTAACGTAATCATGGACTACACTCTCTACTCAATTTTGCAAAAATAAAAAACTTATATAAATAATCAATTCTGAAGTAATCACCATTCGAAAAACCCGGTCTCCATGACATCAAAAAATAAGTAAAGAGAAGTCGGTTCGGAAGTCATGTAAATGGAAGAAATGGAGAATATACTGTATGTTTATAGTAGGGGTGTAACTGGTTCATCAACATTTTTGAACCAAAGCCAACCTCACCTGTACGTGCACCCTGCTGACTAAAAAGATTGACTTTAAAGAGAAAAGACAAGTACGGCATAGTGTATTTTTGAGCTGCCCAACTGGGGAAGTACCTCACTGAATTCCGCAATTAAATAACAATTCCCTTGAGGGTTCTTGTGTTCCTACCAGTGACTAAGGTCATCAGAAAGAAAGAAAGGAAGTAGTATAGACTGGTAACGGATATTGTTAATAAAAGGTACGGACCCCGGGTCTGTAGACTGTAATAAAAAAAAAAAAAGACTGGTAACGAATCGGCGACCTCTTGATGTTGCTGATGTCCATGGGCGGTGGTGATTGCTTTCCATCAAGTTCCACCATTGTTGACCCACATCTTCATCTATCATCATCATCAGGTCATTTTAGTCTGCACTACAGGAGCACGACCCTCTCTCGTCCGTCACGGACAGAAGGATTTGGCCTACACTCCCCACGCTGGCCAGACGGGTTGGGGAGGCCTGATCGATGTTTTATAATGTATTTCCCTTAGTCGCTATGTACGACATGCACGGGAAGAGACGGAGTGATTCTATTCTAATCTGCCGGAAACCACACGGCCGAATCTTCATCTATACACATCACATATACACATATTTCGTCGTTTGCCCCCCTCTAATAAAAAAAAAAACCTAAAGTGAGCCATCCTCTTAACAAATATGACAATTCCACGCTACGAACCAAAGCTACAGTTTATTCAAAAGCTTACACAAGCAATCAGTCTCAATGACACGTACACGACACAACCACCACCCCTTGGCCGTTGCAAGGACGGTAAATTGCCCCCAACACACGCCACACTCGCCCTTGGCCCCAACCTTGATTGGTTAACAATTGACTATTCCGGCTAGACTATTTTCGTGGCGAAGGAAAGGTTAAATAAGCTCGTAAATTGTTTAGTATGGGGTGTTAGTTGTAACTTGGTAAAAATACTACATTACAATATCATCAACACAATATAATGTATTGTAATGTATTCATGATACTGTAATGTATGTATATTATGCATGATTTACAATATCATCATGAATATACTCTAGTTAAATAAGAGTACTCTTGAGGAGTACCGTGTTCTAGAAGGCAAATTCTTGTAATTATGTTAAGATCGGAGAATGAAAGGTGACTGAATTGAGATTGATTTTTTATTTGACTAGAAATGTAAATAACATTCTTAGCTTGTTAAATTTTCGGTCATACCACTTAAATTAGTCTGAAGTTTCATATTGTGATACGAGTATACCAAATTTGAAATTTCTGAGATCGAGACTGGATCGGAACTGAATTTTAACTACATAATAAATAGTAGTAAGGATGAGTCCTCGAAATAAATAAAGAAATATTCCTGGACAAATGACACAGCGCCATCTAGTCCCAAACTAAGCAAAGCTTGTACTGTGGTTACTAGTAGTCGGCATCAACCCATAATCTGTTGGGATACGGATCTCCCCTTAATCGAAGAGGTTTAGAGCATATCCCACCACGCTGCTCAACTGCGGATTGGCGGAATTACTGGTTTGTTTTTACCTGATAATTAAATATATTTTTAATACACACATTTTTTTTTGTTTTTATTTTTGGACAATTTACACAGCGCCATCTAGTCCAAAATTAAGCGCAAAGCTTGTGTTATGGGTACTAGACAACTGATAAATGTACACTAATACTTTTTTTTTTGTAAATACATACTTATAATAAATAGAAAACACCCAGACCAAGACAAACAGACATTTTCATGCAAACAAATGTTTGTCTTGTACGGGAATCGAACCCGCGACCTCGGAGTCAAAGTGTCCATTGCTAACCATTCGACCACCGAGCTCCTCATTTAATACATAGAAAACACCCAGACCACGACAAACAGACACTTCAGGATCAAAGTGACCATTGCTAGCTATTGGACCTCTAGGCTCATCTACCCATAACCTTATTACACGTAAACTAAGTACATGATTTTTATTAATTTCCTTAGTAAGTTCACATAATATAAGTTGCTTCACTATTTTGGCGATTTCGTGAGAAATGTCAATTTAACCCCCTTCGTGCTTCGCTGGTATAAACTGTCGGCCGTGTTTACTATTTTATTATCGCTGTTAAATGTCAAAATATCCCTTGCAAATCATGTGATGTCATTTGCCTTTATAATCATGTTAGCATAACAACATAAAAACAAACAAAAATAAACACAAAAATATATATTTTTTATACTACGTCGGGTGGCAGACTATCAGCCTGTATCTACCCACTGCGGGATATAAGCCTTCCCCAATGCTTTCCACCAAATGTGATCCTCCGCCTTCCGCATCCAGCTTCTTCCAGCCGCTTTCTTAAGGTCATCGGACCATCTAGAAGGAGGGCGTCCAACTCTTGTACACTCTAATAACTTCCTCTCCCATCTGCTATTACTTTCTTGGCAGGTATGCCAGCCTATTGTCACTTCAGATTGCAAACTCCGAAGGCTATGTCGACAACTTTGGTTCTCCGTCGAATTTCTTCGTTCCGGATTAAATCCCGAGAGAGAAACCCCGAGCATAGCTCTCTCCTTCGTCGCTGCGCGACCTTTACCCTGTGGACCAGTCCGATGGTCAGTGTCCAAGTCTCTGCACCACATGTTATTGCAGGGAGGACGCACTGCGCGGTCTTATTGCTAAAAGCAATCTCAAAATAATAAAATTATGTAGGTGGCGCATCATTAATTGTTACAAAATAACACACACCTATATACAAACGCGACTATGGGACATTATAAAACATTTATCAGGCCTCCCCAACCCGCCTGGCCAGCGTGGGGAGTGTAGGCCAAATCCTCCTTCTGTCTGGGACGGACGAGAGAGAGTCTTTCTCCTGTAGTGGAGACTAAAATGTCCTGACGATGATGATATACACACATACATAAATATATTATATATACACATAATATATGGTTACAGCGAGCAGGTTGTGGTATTGAAATTACCAGACGAATGATTATTGTTTTATATAGATAGTAATGAAGGTTTGAAATTCCTAAAACTTATCAGTATCATGAACACGCGAAGCACGCATTTTGAAACATTAATATATTATATAATGTATCATTTAATGACAGACAAACATTTATTCAATTTAATACATTTTCTCTTATGAAAAATGACGAAGTGAATTAATGCGATCATGCATAAGGGTATTTACATACCTTTATAACCTGACGTTTCTACCAGGGGCCGTACCGCCGAAGCTAAAGCCGATTACTATCGGATTTTTTGAGTGCGAAAATGACACTACTACTTATACTGTTGCTAATTATATTTAGCTTACAGGAAATTTGATCTACACTATTTTGCGTGCTTCCGCCACCAATTAGTTCATGCAAACTACTGCCGGCCGGCACCCACCCACTACCGTTAGTAGTTGCATGCGACTGCCGTGGTTGCTTTAGTCGTCTCTGCTCTAGCTGCTGTGGTCCTCTCGGCGAATCTCCAACATCTGAAACAGAAGATACATGCGACCGCCACTGCCCCGACTGCCGTGGTCGTCTCTGCGACACGTGTTTCGCCTCTACGCGAGGCATCCTCAGGCGATCTGTAGATGTTGACGGTTAGAACAGTTAGACGGTTAGTCATTTTGTAGGTTGTTGTTCTAACCGTTAGCATGCAACTACTAACGGTAGTGGGTGGGTGCCGGCCGGCAGTAATTTGCATGAACTAATTGGTGGCGGAAGCACGCAAAATAGTGTAGATCAAATTGCCTGTAAATTTGACTTCCGCAAAATAACACCTGAATCAATTAACTATATATTTAGCTTTACTTGGTAGCAACCGTAGAGTTCTACTGACTAGGCTAAAGATGTTTGTCAATTACTTTAAACTATGACCAATTTTTGGAATCAAAAAATGCTATGGTAATCGTCTTCAGCTTCGGCGGTAGGGCGCCAGGTTGCACCGACCGTGGTCACAAGCCGACTGTCTCAGTGATGTGGCATTTTACATACTAGGTTTAGGAACCTAGCGACTAAAATGTCACTTTGTTAGTCGAAAAACTTACACCTATGTTCAACGTCCTAGTGTGCAGATAAATTTTATTTATTGTAAAAATCCGCACGATATAAACAAGACATACTGATATTTTAGTTTAGGAACCTAGCGACTAAAATGTCAGTAAGTTAGGTTGCGAAAAGTAATACCCATGACCAAGCCACAAGTGTGAGACTAAAATGCCTGTAGATTTATTTCTACAGGCATTTTAGTCGCTAAGTTTAGGAACCTAGTGACTAAAATGTTACTAAGTTAGACCCAAAAAAGAATACAGTGTCTTTTCTACACACAGTTTTCCTTATCGACGACTAACTTAACAATATCAAGTAGTTATGAATAACTTACAATATTACAAGGCTTTCCACAGCGCGGCAGCTTGTTCAAATATATTCTCACGTATGTATGTATATTCTTCATGAATTTCATTATTGAAATAATATTCATATTAAGCAGAACACAGCTTAAAATGTGCATCAAAGAATGCAATGTGCAAGTCAGACTAGCTTATTTACTAGCTGGTACTAGCGGTGTCGCGCTGCGTGATCATTATTTTAATAAAACTTTTTCCCGTGAGAATATGATCTAGTTCCGGAATAAAAAGTGTCATATATCACTGTCCTGACCTTAATCTATTGGTTCCTCCGTGATAGAAGGACAAATAAGAAAAATACACAAATACAAATTGAGAATTCCTCACCACAATTCTCAGTGTTTCACAAAATCGTTCACTGTCCATGCTGCACGCCTGTGGAATGCACTGCCGATCAAAGTGAGAATGTTCCAGTCACTTGACTCCTTTAAACTTCAAGTGAAGAAACATTACGAGTCTGCCTCTGACATTTATACTTAGAATGTCTACATTTATGTATTGCGTATAGTATGCTGTTTTGTTTTTATGTGTAGATTTTAGATGGTATGTATGTATTGCTCCAAAGCCCAAAATTGGAACTCTCTTTCAAGCATTCATTGGAGGAGATCTCAATAGTGATGTCTTTTCTTCATGTATTAATATCTATTATATATATATAATTTATGTAATAATAATATATATATGCTAGTATCAGACACACAACATATTACACTATGAAAATACAAATACAAAGCCTTCAACTCTTCGCTAGCCTACAATTTTCTTCAAGGCTCAATGCCAATCTAATATCGATGATATCTACGGCAAGTAATTACTTTTTCATAGCCTAAGGTCGTGGATAGTCTATAGATAATATGAAATGAGCCAACTGGGAAGTGTTTTTAAGGTTCCGAACTTTGAATGAAACAAGAGAAAAGAAATTTAGGGGTATAAGTGGTTCATTAACAACTTTGAACCAAAGTCAACCTCACCAGCACGTAGCGCACCACGTTTGTTTGTTCAAATTTCGGATTGATTGCCTTGTTTTGCGCCATTTACCATATAATGTGTTTCGTTTCTCTTCTTTCATTTATTCATTCATTCATTCAGTCGTTCGTTCAATCAGTCATTCATTCATTTATTCGTCCTTTCATCCATTCATTCAATATCAACATCATCATTTTCAGCTTGTATCTACCTACTACAGTAACATCTATCGGCATGAAGGGATAATCATCCCACTGTTGGGTTACGTGAATCCCCTCAATCGAAGGGGTTTAGAGCGTGCTCTATCCACCACAGTGTTCAACTGCGTGTTGGAGGAGGCCAGTGTTTTCAAGTAAGCCAAAGGCCAGGTTCCAATAACAAATAAATAAATATTGTCAGACAAATTACACAGCGCCATCCAGCCCCAAAGTAAGCGAAGCTTGTGTTATGGCCTATGGGTACTAGACAACTGATAAACATACGTAAATACATACTTATGATACATAGAAAACACCCAGACCAAGACAAACAGACATATTCATGCACACAAATGTTTGTCCTGTGTGGGAATCGAACCCACGAGCGTTGGTGTCGAAGCAGCGTCATTGACCGCTACGTCACCGAAAATTGTTAAATATAGGTTTAATTACTGTCATCTAACAATAACAGCCAGGATCAAAGGCTTAACGTCCTACATGACAGGCTTAGCATAGTGTGGTTAATAATGTTAAATGTAACGCCTGCAAAGTAATATGGAGTAAAGTATTTGTATTGGTATTTTGAACGTGCTCTTCGAAGCACGGAGGAAATAATAAACCCATCCATAGACAGGCTACGGTTGAAGTTGCTTAACTTGCGTGATCGATCTGACAAGCACAACGATACTCCTCATATAGCCCTAATAAAAGTAGATTAAAATAACAATATATATCCTGAAACTTGATCGCGATTGCACCGGCCTCGGTTAGGTCACAGAAAATCAATAAGTTATTTCAAAACCGGATAGAATTGTTGATAGCTTTATGACGTCACTATTCCGTAGGTAATATTTCAACAAATGTCTCTACATTACACCATATCATTATTATTACTAGAGGGGAGGCCTATGTCCAGAAGTGGACTTTCAATGGCTGAGATGATGATGATTATTATTATTACATTCGCATTATAATTATATGAAGGGCTTCTAAGACATATACATTTTTTTTTTTATACTACGTCGGGTGGCAGACAAGCATACGGCCCACCTGGTGTGAAGCGGTTACCGTAGCCATATTAACGCTCACACCATAAAATATCGCTCGCGCGCCGCCACCCCCGCTGCCATCGCAGCATCTCCTTCCTTTCTGGTGACCTCACTCACTCGCAGGAATACAACAGCCCTCAAGGGAACCGTTATTTGGCTGCGGTATTCTGTGAGGTGGAGGTACATTCCCCAGTCGGGTAGCTTACAATTACGCTCCCTACCTCTCTTTTCGCCAGAGCTTCGTTTGTTAGTCAGCAGGGTGCACCGCGTGCAGGTGAAGTTGGCTTTGGTTCAAAGATGTTGATGAACCACTTACACCCCAAAAATTCAATTCAATGGTGTTTGTCGCGATAGTGTCTTAAAAATCGATGTACTTCGGCTGCACGGATGAAAATTTCATGCTCATTGTCACGTTCCGCCTGAGCCGAGCGTACGTGCGAGTGCGCGGAATAAGCAATAGAGAATTAGGCTTGTATCCCATTTTTTTTTTCGGTTTGTTATTTAAAGACGTCACAATAATATAAATATAGGTGAAATAATTACTTCGATTGCATAAAAACTTCTCGAGATATGATAACTTGAAGATCACAATTTTGGACTATTCCGAAAATGCTCCATACAAAAGGCCACCACGTTATGACGTCACGCCATGCTATTTTATATGCATTAAATCAGAAATTTGTACGACAGCTATGTTAAATATTGCGTTTATGTAGCCAGTGCCGTAACAAAAGTTATAGTATTTTTTATTGTTTCTACAATGGTAATATTTATTATTTTATAATTTCATACCTTTAAAATGGACTTTCCCACCAAACTTTAACCGCACATAAAACACGTACATTCGGGATAAGTTATTAAAATTTTAAGATCGCAGATCGTTCTAGTTTTATGTATTTTACGTTACTGATAGAGTGTTTTTATAATTTTGTAACATGGGCAACAAGCCTATAGGTTTGTGACGCATCTATCTCTCTTCCGCTCCATCGACCGTTGTTTTCTTACGTTATCACGTAAAATTATCACCACCAACCAATTTTTTTTGTTGATACCAGCAGTTAAGGGTCTCCGCGCACTCGGCGACGGCGACCGCGACCGTTGGTCGCAGTCAAAGATTGGAGACAGAAACATCGGACGCGCAGCATGCGCCACCATAGCGATTTTTTTTTCGAAATCCCGATTTGATATCGGAAAACCAAGGTCACTTTTTTGATGCTCTACACGAATCCGAAGTCAGAATTTCTAAATTTTGAGTTTCATGCCAACGGACAGACAGAACGACCGGACGATTTCAAAAGCTCAATGAATTTCGCTGAAAATGGAAACAGATTCAACATAATTTGTACAATTAAATACATGGTGTGCCGCGTTCTATGAAATGATAAATAAGCTATTTATATATGACAAATAAATTTACCAGCTAATAATGGCTAGTTTGACTTTGAGGTCGGGGATTTGACCCCGAACAAGCTTTGCATAGTTTGGGACTAGATGGCAATGTGTTTACAATCGACGCTTTCTAATATCTATAATAATAAAAGGCTTTGTCCTCACTGACTGACTGACTGACTGACTGACTGACTAATCAACGCACAGCCCAAACCGCTAGGTCTAGAGATTCCAAATTTGGCAAGTAGGTTCCTTATGACGTCTAGGGGTGCACTAAGAAAGGATTTTTCAAAATTCATCCCCTAAGGGGGTGAAACGGGGGTCCAAAGTTTGTATGGGGAAACTAGATTAGTTGGACTATTTTATCCGAAACTTTCCACGAGTACTACTAAATATAAATGAGTAAACACGTGTTTCAGGATTTTTCAAAATTCAACCCCTAAAGGGGTAAAATTGAGTAAAAAAGTCTGAAAATCGTCATGGGTATTGTTTTTATGGTTTATCGGGTCGCTGATTACGAAAACAACAACTATTTTATAATCTAACATAGCCGACGTGACATAAAATCACCCCTATGGGGGTGCGAAGGGGTTGAAATGTCATAATATCAATATGGGTGTTGATTCTAAGGTTTTCTAGGACGTCAATTACGAAAATGGCATCGGTTTGAAAATATAACACAGTGGATACGATATTACTTAAAAGGATTTTTCAAATTTTACCCCTAAGAGGGTGAAACGGAGGTCCAAAGTTTGTATAGGGAAACGAGATTAGTTGGACTATTTTATCCTAAACTTTACACGAGTACTTCTATAGATAAACACGTGTTTCAGTATGTTTCGAAATTCAACCCAAAAAAAAGGATTTTTATATTTTATCGGGTCGCTGACTACGAAAACAACAACGATTTTAAAATTCAACGTGGCAAACGTGACCATCATCATGTATTTTTTTTAAACTTTGATTTATCATTTTTAAGCGGATGGAATAAGACTTGTGTGTTGACTGAAGTGTTAAATAATAGGTTTTTAAATTTGTATAGGGCGGAACGGGTGTAGTAGTTATCTGGAAAGTTCTTGCATCCGTATTTAGTACAATTAAAGGTACTACATGATGGTGGTTGCGTTGCGTGTTAGACTTGATTTGGATAATCTAAAATGCGCGAATTTCACAGGAGCGAAGCCGCGGGGAACAGCTAGATAGTAAAGGGCTTTTGTTCTCACTGACTGACTGACTCACTAATCAACGCACAGCCCAGACCACTGAAACTAGAAACCTGAAACTTTGGATATGTGTTCCCTATACAATGTAAGCGCACACTAAGACGGGATTTTCCGAAATTTTAACACCTAAGAGGTTGAAAATAGGGGGTTGAAAAAAACCCTCTTTTTGGAAATCGATTCACCTACGATTTTGAGACTTAATGGAATAGTTGTTCATAAAAAAAGGGGATGTTTATGGGTAACTGATTAACTTTTGACCAGCGCCCATCCAAGAAATGTCTAAAAATGTTATATTTATATTTTAATTAACTCATCACTAGATGGCGCTATACCTAGCATTTGTACAGCTTGCTATGGTTTCGTTATTAACGAAAGGGTATATACGAGAGATTATTTCAAACCATGGGGTTATCCGTGACGGTTTATCGCTCACCTCATCCCAGTAGTTACCCCCGGAGGTTATCCATCGCGCGCGTAGGGCGTAAAAAAAATGGGTTCTTCAAATGAAGTTACATCTGGTGCCGAAATCTAATTGAAAAGCCTATTCTAAGTACCGACTATATGGGGTATATCTACTTGATATAAGAATTTCTGAATTTTTCAAACAATGACGTCAAGATTGACTAAATTTATACTTGTGGAATGTGTGATGATGCCCCATACCATTATAGCTGTGGAAGGTGATGGAGCTGGCCTGTTCCGCTCCATCTCCTTCCACTTGCATGGAACGGAGGTGTATCATCAGGAGGTTCGTGCCTCCATTGTTTACGTATTAAACAACTGAAACGATGAGTTGTTGAGTGAGGACAGTAAGGGATGCGCTGTCGAGGAATCTCTCTTTATATCCCGCATTCCCATTATTCCATCAGACTACCCCGTTCAATTTAAGAGACTTCAATTTCTGATAAAGATATGCTTCGCTATGACCATTAACAAATCTCAGAGGCAGTCTCTAAAGGTTACTGGGGTTGACTTGAGACAGGACTGCTTCTCTCATGATCAGTTGTATGTAGCTTGCTCAGGAGTAAGTTCTTTTGGAAGCCTTGCAATTTTGGCTCCTGGTGCGAATGCCAAAAACATTGTTTACCGGGACGTCTTAACCTAAATGGTGTATGTTTGTAATAATGGTCAATACGAAACAGTCCTTTATGGGCAAAAAATGAAATATCTGGAATGTTAACAAAAATAGACGCACATCAGGAGTGTTCCCGTAGCGAAGCACGGGTACTTTGCTAGTGTCTAAGTAAAAGAGGTCCTAGATCAGGGCTGCCCAAGGCACGGCCCGCGGGCCGCCTGCAGCCCTCGGCTTATATTTGTGCGGCTCGTGACGTGTTTTTAATTTACCGGTTTTTATACAGTTTTTTACCGCTACAGGTTTTTTACAACAAATCTGACTGAAAATTATATATTTTTAGAAAAGTTAAAGTTTTATAACTTAAATTTACAAAGTAGGTAGTAAAAATGTCAAGTAGGTATTTGTTTCTGCAGCCCGCTAATCGGTTTAATAATTTATAATTGCCCGGAATTGTTTATGGTTTGGACAGCCCTGTCCTGGATCGTTATTTGGGATCAGTTTTGGAGAAGACGTTTTTTGAGTATTGATTTATGTCTCTAGTTCTAGTATTAAATATCATATAAGTGTTTATGTTATTTTCTGTCTAAAACGTACATTATTTTGCTTAGTTTTTTATGGTAATGTGCATTTAGTTTTATATTAATGAATGAAGTGTCATTAGTATAAAAATAAACGAAATAACGTCATTGCCAAAATAAAGTAACTGACTAGTACATTTATATAATATAATATATAGGCTATATTAAACTTTTTTGTAGGCAGTATTTTATTACAGGCAATTTGATCTACACTGCTTTGCGTGCTTCCGCCACCAATTAGTTTATGCACATTACTGCCGGCCGGCACCCACCCACTACCGTTGGTAGTTGCATGCGACTGCCGTGGCTACTTTGGTCGTCTCTGCTCCAGCTGCTGTGGTCGTCTCGGCGAATCTCCAACATCTGAAACAGAAGATACATGCGACCGCCACTGCCTTGACTGCCGTAGTCGTCTCTGCGACACGTGTTTCACCTCTACGCGAAGCATCCTCATGGCCCCTCTTCACAATGGCCCATGATGGACGATTACAGACAAGCACGATTGTGTAGAGGGCGTGATCGTGAGTGTTTGTCTGTGATCGGGCGTCATCGCCGATAATCGGTAAGTTGTCGGTACATCAAAGGAATGTTGGCCCATGATTGTGTGCGCGTCCACACATCGCCGATTAGTCAGTACGTATTTGTCTCGGGTACAGTGTAGACGTGTAGACGTCTCGGTAAAAAAATAAAGAGGGACATATTCATAGTGTTCTGTACTTATGTATCTAGTTCTTTCTGTCGATTTACAAACACAATATGGTGACGTGAACGAATGAAAAACCTTTTCGGTTCATAGAACTATATCAAATATTTGGGGTGTAAGTGGTTCATCAAGATCTTTGAACCAAAGCCAACTTCACCTGCACGCGGTGCACCCTGCTGACTGACAAACGAAGCTCTGGCCAAAAGAGAGGTAGGAAGCGTAATTGTAAGCTACCAGACTGGGGAATACATTCCCCGAAGTACAACCTCCACCTCACAGAATACCGCAGTCAAATAACAATTCCCTTAAGGGATGTTGTGTTCCTGCGAGTGAGTGAGGTCACCAGAAAGGAAGAAAAAGCTGCGTTGGCAGCGGGGGTGGCGGCGCGCGAGCGATATTATATGTTGCGAGCGTTAATATGGGCCGTATACTTGTCTGCCACCCGACGTAGTATAAAAAAAAAAAAAAAAAACTGTATCAAAATGAGAATTGGATTTTACAATTCACAATTCTGTTTTTGCGCACATTAAGTAAATGATTATAAGAGCTTAGTAGAAATATTGCCGCAGCCGTGATCACTTTGATATCCATCATCGATAGACGTCTTATCATAACAGTAGACAGTCAGTAAATGAATAGACACGATTGTGTGGAGAGCTGCCCGATCATGGCGGCGATTATGGACGATCATTTGATGGGCCAACACGTCCCATTGTGAAGAGGAGCCATCAGGCGATCTGTAGATGTTGATGGTTAGAACAACAACCTACAAATGACAAGTCCATCGCATTGCCAGCCTTTATATTGTGTTGGAAGTGGAGGGGGTTATGGAAAATATATTAAGGAATACCGTCCAGAAAAGTCATACTTCGCTGAACATCTTATAGATGAAGGACACAATTTATCTCCCAAAATAGTGTAGATCAAATTGCCTGTTAATTTGACTTCCGCAAAATAACACCTGAATCAATTAAGTATTTTATTATTTTTAAACAGAAAATTTTTGCTTTTATTTTGAGCTTAAAATATGATCAAATAAAAAAGAAGTGATGTACGTGTAAGAAACGGTGATATAGGGTCTCTTTTCTGTCTCCTAGAGCATACCCCGGCCACTCCATGCAAATGTCGCGTCGGTAACTACTACATAAACAATGACGTCTGTGCTGAGCGCGCATGAGCTTATGTGCGTGCGCCATACAAACGTTCCAGATTTGAGTCAGAGGGGAGGTGAGGTCGACACGAGAAAGCAGCAGGGAGTGGCCATATTGTACTGTTACTAATGCTGTGTTTTTTTTATATATATATACGAGAGGGTGGCAAGCGAGCACGTGGGTCACCTGATGGAAATCAATCACCAACATCAGCAACACCAAGGGTTACTTTTAAGGGAAATATTGACTCTGTTCTTGAAGGCCCTCATGTCGTACTTATTTGGGAATACCGCTGAGGGAAGTTGATTCCACAACTTCACAGTTCGTGGTGTAAAACGTACTGTAGTAGATCGCCAAATATCAAAGTCATGTGGATGGAATTTTAAATTTTGGCAAGTTGTACAAAATGTATAGCAGAGTCTGCTTTAAATATTTCGTACCTGCTTCTTATGTGATGCACTTTACTGAAAGTAATGCCACAGTCTAATAAAATTTGCTCTCACAGTGTAGTGTAACATGGCCCTTGGACTATTTCAGTATAATAATCGAAACATTTATACCAATTTCCTCAATCAATTTGCGGGCTTTTTATCAATCTGGGTCAATTTCCTCCAATCTGTACGTAGTCAGGCGGCAATGTTGATGGAACTACTGTGATAAGATACGACAATACGGTAGCTGTACTGTATTCCTTATTTATTAGGTTATTATCAAATTTCATTAATAACTAGTTGTTACATGCAGCTTCGCCCACTTGATCATTAATTTAATAAAACCTCCGTGGGAATAAGATGTTGTTCCGGGATAAAAAATAGCCTATGTCACTCTCCCTCCCAAGCAATATCCCGACAGTAAAAATTGGTTACAAAGCGTATACGCATGTATACACGCAGTACGCAAAGAAAGGAAAAGAATGTGAATCCACGGGAAGTCATTTTATCTACAACTTTTCAATAATTGTTTTTAATTAGCACTAACGTCATGACGTAACGCGGTAAGTATCATTGACTGAATGCCGGGCCTTGCTTTCTAACTGACATAATGGACGTATGTAGAACACATTAATAGGTACGTAAAACATCGCTATTAAACCCATCCTTAGATAAGCCGTCGTCGGTCCCGGCTGTTGTCTTCCTTGCGGAAAGGGGGACTGGTGACTTGTAATACAGGGTACACATGCACCTAGCTCAGGCACCAGTTCTCTCCATTATTAAATTGTACCTGTTTCAGTTTTTTTTTTAATACTACGTCGGGTGGCAGACAAGCATACGGCCCGCCTAATGTGAAGCGGTTACCGTAACCGTATTAACGCTCGCAACATAATATATCACTTGCGCGCCGCCACCCCCGCTGCCAACGCAGCATCTCCTTCTTTTCTGACCTCACTCACTCGCAGAAACACAACAACCCTCAAGGGAATTGTTGTTTGGCTGCGGTATTCTGTGAGGTGGAGGAACATTCTCCGGTCGGCTAGCTTACAATTACGCTCCCTACCTCTCTTTTCGCCTATATATATAATAAATTATTTTGTATTTGTATTTTGTAGTCATTATATGACAGTCGTTAAGCTAAGTCAGTGGCCTTTAGGCCTCTTGTACACGGTAAGAAAAGTCGCCGGGCCTATGCAAGAATTCGTGTAGTTTCTACACACGAACAGCGTACAAGCTTCCGCGCTGACCAAGAAAAAATCTTATCTGCGCTAGACATGACGCGCGACGTTTTGCTGCGGTGCGGTGGGGTTTTCGTGTCTAGATCCGACAAAATTCTTGTTGTGTACATGATGAATTGGTCCTATCTGCAGTAGACACGGTGAAAATTTCTTAGTGTGTACAAGAGGCTTTAGGCGGCTTGAAAACACTGGCCTCCGTCAACCCGCAGTTCAGCCAGCGTGGTGTAGTATGCTGTAAACCCCTTCTATTGAAGGGCGAGTGGGTTGATTTAGGGTTAATACGACGAGTCAATTCCAGGTCTTGCTTTCGACCTGCCATAATGGAAATGGAAACATTTATTTTTTTAACTTTTTATTTATTTATTTAACAAACTTTATTGACTACAGTAAAACGGTACAAAAGGCTGACTTAATGCTATTCCATTCTCTACGAGTTAACTATTCTGAGTGGAGAGCAAAACGATTGTGGCTATTCCAAATAAATAACTTAATACTGTAAACATAATACGTAACTTTAAAGATAAATAATATAAAAATAACATTAATATACATACATAACATGCACAGTTATGTTCATATATACATATATATACATATATATAAATATAAGGACATATATAAAATTAAGTGACGATATTAATATCATGGCTAAAACATCGGACGCGCAGCATGCGCCACCATAGCGATTTTTTTTTTATTTTTTTTTTTAATTCTCGAATTGCTATCGGAAAGCCAAGGTCACTTTCCATTACTACTTTTTGATGCTCTACACGAATCCGAAGTCAGGATTTCTAAATTTTGAGTTTCATGGCAACGGACAGACAGAATGACCGAACGATTTCATATGCTCAATGAATTTCGCTGAAAATCCATACATAGACTACCCATACTACATAGATAGGTGGCTATGGTCGACATTGCTTAACACTCTACGTTATTACAAGTAAATGTGATTGACTGAACATTAAAATTAACATATTACAGGAAACATTTCATTCAAGTTGAAATTAAATTCAATTTGCTCCAATCGTTTCCTACGAAATCCTAATAATACTTTTGATCCTACTTTTTAAATAATAATGAATTGTCGGATTGGATTGCTGCGCGCCGTTATGGAGAACATAATTATTCCAGTTTGGCAAAAGGGCCAAAAATGCTTGCTCATTTCAGGCAGACATTTTTTTTATAAGTAAATGAATATGTAATATCTTTGGAAAACAACACCTGCCAGGCACACAAGCATACGGTATGCCTGATGTGAAGCGGTTACCGTAGCTATAATAACGGTCGCAACATGATTATCACTCGCGTGCCGCCAACGTGATGTAATTTAATATCGAAATAATTGCCATTTGCAAACATTTCTTCAAGCTCCATTAGTAAACAAATGGCCTTTAAAAAGTATGTTTATGGTTAACACACAAGCATCCGTAGGTTGTGAGGATAGCTGTCCATCAGACAGGTCGTACATTTATTTGTCACCCTAGTCGTATACAAAAAAGAAAATAAAATTTGTCTCCTTCCATTCACTCCTATCATCACCATTCATTATTTTATCCATTCACAATTTATATCTATCGTTCTTTTTAACCACCTCCAAAAAAGGGGGAGTTCTCAAATCGGCTGTATTTTTTTTAATGTTTGTTACTTAATTACTCCGTGATTTATAAACCGATTTGAAAAAACTTTTTTTAATTGAAAGAGTATACTCCTAGATTGCTCCTATAATTTTTTCATCCTCATCATCATCAGCCTGTATCTACATACATAAATGTAGAGCAATGTTTGTCGTCGGTGTTTCTTTTGTTAAAAGCATTGTCACAGTCATTACTTTCATCCGTCCGCATTATAAAATAAACTAGCTGACCTGCGCAACTTCATCCGCGTGTGAGAGAGAAAGGGTTAAGAGTGTAGCGTAGAATTACCATCAAAAAGGTGAGCCAATCTTAAAAGATATACATATGCTGTCGTAAATGTTTATTTAAGATCTTTTTTAACCGACTTCAAAAAAGGAGGAGGTTCTCAATTCGACTGAATATTTTTTTTGTATGTATGTTATTCGATATATTTGCGAATTGTGAACCGATTTTCATAATTCTTTTTTTATTTGAAAGGGTATGATCGCAAGGTGGTCCTAATTTCTGGAATAAGATGGGGCCAGGGAAATCATGGGAAACTCTTAAATTTTATAAGCACGTATGGTCAAATTCATTTTTTTTATTTGAAAGGGTAATTGCGAGGTGGTTCCATATTCACCAAGTCAGGGTCTGATGGGATCCCAGAAAAATCGAGGGAAACCCTTAAATTTGCCCTATAGTAGCCGGCAGAATAAAATTGTGTCACTCCCGCATTCCCGGAAGACGGGCAGCAGCGTCTGCCGGGGTATTCCACCAATAAGCTGCGCTCGCCTACTGGAATCGGTTACATTTTTTTATTAAATCAACTTTTTAAGAGCAACAATTCCGTCATACATAAGTGTTGTGTAACTTCAACCGTTTACGTAGCGCACGCAACGAAAAATTTGGGGTGTAAGTGGTTCATCATGATCTTTGAACCAAAGTCAACTTCACCTGCACGCGGTGCACCCTGCTGACTGACAAACGAAGCTCTGGCGAAAAGAGAGGTAGGGAGCATAATAGTAAGCTACCCGACTGGGTAATGTACCTCCACCTCACAGAATACCGCAGCCAAATAACAATTCCCTTGAGGGTTGTTGTGTTCTTGCGAGTGAGTGAGGTCACCAGAAAGAAAGGAGATGTTGCATTGGCAGCATGGCAGCATTATATAGCCTATAGCCTTTCTTGATGGGCTATCCAACACTAAAATATTTTTTAAATTCGAACCAGTAGTTCGTGACATTAGCGCGTTCAACCAAACAAACTCTACAGCTTTATAATGTTAGTATAAATAAATAAATATTCTTGGACAAATTACTACACCCAAACTACATCCCAAACTAAGCAAAGCTTGGACTATCAACGACTATTAGGTAACTGATATAATACTTAAATACATTTTTTTTTTGTAATTATATACATATAGTACATAGAAAACATACGTTCACGCACACAAATATTTGCCTTGTGAGGGATCGAACCCGTGACCTCGGAGTCAAAGTGGCCATTGATAACCATTCGACCACCGAGCTCGTCAATTTATATGCTCATACCACGTAAATAAATTTCCTCAGATCATTTCCGTCACAGGTGCTACTTTCAAACTTATATGACTACATAAATAAGCCATTATTTTTTTAAAACTCCCGCGGAATACCAGAAAACATGCGTACAAAGTCACGGGCAAAATTGAGTATTATATATTTATAAACCCGTAAGCGTAAACCTCAGTGAAAGTTCCATTTTCCAAGCCGCATAATACAGAAGAGCCTATCGCAGGATTATTTCCCAATATCCCGGTTTATCAACGTTGACCAGGCGGGCCGCGTGTAGGTATTACCTTTTTAGTATTTACTATTAGTTTTTTATGAGTTTATTTTTAGTAATGTAGGGGTGTAAAGGGCTTACCATCGAGAACACTGATGGGGGAATTTTATTCTATATTTTTACAGTACGTTATTTTCAATAAAAATGTCAGTATGGAATATTTCGATTGTATATATCGATTGAATACCTTGGGGGTATTGACAATCGAAATATTCCATACTGATCATCATGATTATCAGCCTGTATCTGTTAAAATGGAAAACAAGTCTACGGCCTGCCTGATTGAATGTGGATGGCAGTTACCACTAGACATTACTTAGACACTCACTCGCAGGAACACACCCGCCAAACGACTCTCACGGGAATTTTTATTTGCCTGCGGTATTCTCTGAGGCCGTGTGGTTTCCGGCAGACTAGAATAGAATTACTCCGTCTCTTCCCATGGATGTCGTAGAAGGCGACTAAGGGAAATACATTATAAAACATCGATCAGGCCTCCCCAACCCGTCTGGCCAGCGTGGGGAGTGTAGGCCAAATCCTCCTTCTGTCAGGGACGGACGAGAGAGGGTTGTGCTCCCGTAGTGGAGACTAAAATGACCTGATGATGATGATGATTCTCTGAGGTGGAGGTACTTCCCCAGTCCGGCAGCTTACAAAAACGCTGCATTCTACAATTCTTTTGCCAGATCCTCTTTCGCTAGTTGGCATTTGGCATTGCACGTGAAGGTGAGCTTGGCTTTGGCACTAAAGATCGTGGTTAACCACTTACACCCCGAACGGCTGGTATTAAATCGACCATCTGAACAAGATTCCATAATAAGTCTTTCATAAACGACTTCCACCGGATGCGTAATATCAAAATACGTTATCGATCCGCACCAGCTGGTCCAAGGTCGACTCGACCCTCATTCAGCATTCAGAATGCTTTGGATCGGTTCCAGAAGCTCATTCTATGAACCATAGGGGTTTGTTAATGTGCAGCCGGGGACCAAATTGAATTTAAAATGTAAATTGGATTTCGTGATGAAATTTGTAGCTTTCCTGAATGAAATTTGTTTTAGGTTAATCTGCGGTGATTTTACTGTCAATTGGTTAAACCGGCTTTAAAAAAGAGGTTCCATATTTGTATGTATGAACACAATTTTCTTAAAAACCAGTGATCCGATTTGGATGGAGTTTTCGTTAGTTGAAAGCATATTTTTCTGAGAACGTTTTAGCTTTTAAAACTTTGTCATAGACAAGAAGAATCCAGAGCTATATACTAAAAAAGAATTATTAACTGAAACCAAAAAATCCGACTGCCAATTTAACCAATATTGTTTTTTTTTATACCTAATAAGACGGGTGGCAGACAAGCATACGGCCCGCCTAATGTGAAGCGGTTACATAGCTATATTAACACTCGCAACATAAAATATTGCTCGCGCGCCGCCACCCTTGCTGACAACGCAGCATCTCCTTCCTTTCTGGTGACCTCACTCACTCGCACAACAACCCTCAAGGGAACTATTATTTGGCTGCGGTATTCTGTGAGGTGGAGGTACATTCTCCAGTCGGGTAGCTTACAATTACGCTCCCTACCTCCCTTTTCGCCAGAGCTTCGTTTGTCAGTCAGCAGGGTGCACCACGTGCAGGTGAAGTTGGCTTTGGTTCAAAGATGTTGATAAACCACTTACACCCCAACCTACAAAAGATGAAGTTGGTCTTAGCTCAAAAATAATGGTAAATCACTTACACCCCAAAAACCATATCGTTCGATTTTAAGACATAGCTACTTTGTCCCATCTCACCTCATAACTATTTGCACGCTACAAAACTTTCTGCATCTGGTGTCAAAAAAAGCTCTATGCGCCAACTTTGCAGAAACATGAAACTTTTAAGTCGTAAACGAAACATCGTAAATGAAGCTTTATATCAGTCCTCGAACAGGGTAAACTACCCTTAATCAAGATTTTACGCCAATTCACCCCTCGGCAGAGCTTACAAGACTATAGTAAAACGATGATGGCTTGGGGGTGGAATGTAACCCTTTTAGGGTTCCTTTGTTAACTTTATAGATTGCAATGAAAAAAAAATGTTAGGTACAACAAATACTGTGTAGTAAAATGCATCTCATTTTCGCCTTAGAAAATGGAGGAGTATTGCTTGACTTTTAATTTTCAATTGAAAACAAAAAATAAATATTTACATATAGCTCACACATACACACCCTTTGGATCAGTAGTACCATTGACTACCATCCTGAATACATCCCAAAACCATCCTGATCACGGGGAATATCTTTAGTTTTCTTTAATGGTACTAGAGATACAAAATTGTATCATTAGTTCCATCAGTTATCACGGGGAATATCTTGACTTTTCTTTAATGGTACTAGAGATACAAAGTTGTGTCACTTGTACCATCAATGGTACTAGTCAATGGTACTACTGATCCGGAGGGCATACACACACATATTATTATGTGTATATGAATTTGCAAAATTATTTTTACCACTGGAATTAATTGAATTGATATTGACATTATGATTACGATATTTTGACATTTGACATTATAATAACATTGACATTATAATAACATTGACATTATGACTATTTCTCCTAATTTTGTATGCCAGTTTTTGGTGCGGCACGCTTGTACTTTTGATATTTATACCACATGTTATGTACCGTGTTTGCTAGAAAATAAATTATTTGTATTAGTACGATAAACGCTTCACATCAGGCGGACCGTATGCTTGTCTGCCACCCGACGTAGTGTAAAAAAACACACACACAAACACACACGCATGCGTTTCAACTGAGACCAAAGAGTAACCAGAGATTAACTGAGTCGAATCCATGGAATTAATAAGTACTGGACGAATCCAATGACGTGTCATTGGATTCGTATTAATTCCAAGGAATATATATCAAACGGTTAACTGCATTTTTTTAATACTACGTCGAGTGGTAAACAAGCATACGGCCCGCCTGATTTAAAGTGGTTACCGTAGCCATAAATGCTTCCAACATTAATACTTATATGTATACGCTCGCAACATGAAATATTGCAGATGAATCGCCACCACTGCTGCCAACTCAGCAACTCCTTCCTCTCTGGTGACCTCAATAAAAGTTGAATAAAAGCTTGTAAAAGTGAATAAAAATAATATCATTTACCTGTAGAAGCTTATAAAAGCGAACAATCCACTGCAGTAACAATGCAGCGAACTTTAAGCTAAAGCTCTGAAACATCCGGTCCCTAACGCCAATAGCGCCGCAGTATTTGAACTTGAACGCAGATTTAAGCTAAGCTAACGTTAGTGCTACTTGCAATCCAAAGTTTAACTCACAGCTTATATAAGCTTAGCTTTGATAGTTATTTGGTACGTCTCAATGATTTATAACTAAGACACCTATTTTATTGTTATAGCAAAAATGTAACTTCAATCTATACTTATCCTATATCTGGGATATGGGTCTCCCTTCAATCGAAGGGGTTAGAGTGTACTCCACCACGCTGCTCAACGGCGGGTTGCCAACAGTGTTTATACGCCGCTCAAACGCCACTGACTTTTTTTTTTTTTATACCACTAAGGTGGCAAACAAGCATACGGTCCGCCTGATGGAAAGCAGTTACCGCAGCCTATGGACGCCTGTAACACCGGAGGCATCACATGCGCGTTACCGACCCTGTAAAAACCTCTTCACGCCCTTTTTGAAGAACCCCATGCTGTAGTCTCCTGGGAAAACCTCAACAGGCAATTCATTCCACAGCTTGATAGTACGTGGAAGAAAACTTCTCTGGAACCGCACAGTACGTGACCATTTTGGTTCTAAAGTGTGAAGATGAATTCCCTGTCGATGGCGAGCGGTGCGACTGTAGAAGGAAGCCGTGGGCATCATGTCAAACAACTCCTCTGAACACACCCCATTGTACAAACGGTAGAACACACAAAGGGACGCAAAATCTCTTCTCAGACTTAAAGGTTCTAAACCGTCTGTCAGTTTGGGATCGTCAACAATCCTCACAGCACGCCTTTGAATCGAGTCACCTGTGACTCGATATATGGGCGGGAGCGCCTAGATACCAGCTTGCGCCCTGGCGCAAGCTGGTATCTAGGCGCTCCCGCCCATAGACTTAGTTTATCGACAGCTTCTAACGATAGCAGTCCGAACCGATAGCTTGCCGTGCTCTCTGGAGGACGGAGTAGCTGAAAATAATTAGAATCACCGAAAGATTGGCTTTTTACCACCACACGTTCCCACGACTGTGTCTCTTGTGCATCCAGGATCAACAGCGGCGACCACCAAAAAGTGGTGAAGTCCATTACAATCCGTTACATTATAACGAATTTAATCAGAAGAAATTAGTAGGAGTAAGAACCATTTAATGCATGCAATTTAAAGCATGCAATTTTTTTTCAAAATCCCGAATTGATATCGGAAAACCAGGGTCACTTTTCAGTACTACTTTTTGATGCTCTACACGAATTCGAAGTCAGAATTTCGAAATTTTGAGCTTCATGGCAACGGACGGACAGACAGAACGACTTTTTTCGAAATCCCGAATTGATATCGGTAAACCAAGGTCACTTTACATTACAACTTTTTGATGCTCTACACAAATCCGAATTAGAATTTCTAAATTTTGAGTTTCATGGCAACGGACAGACAGAACGACCGGACGATTTTATAAGCTCAATAATTTTCACTAAACATTACACACACTACCATATATTTGACACATACACGCATATATTCACTCTTTTGCTTATTGTTAAAGTCATAACTCAAATTAATTATCGTCGAATTTCGACCACTGTACGACTAGTATAATAGATATAATATAACTTGGTTATATAGGATTGAATTTTACGCTTCAAACCACAAGCCACTAATAAATCCCTTTTCCCGCAATCAGTACACGCTCACTTACTTTGTGGTTCAAATTCAATTCCTTTGTTCATTAAATATTGATACAAATGAATCGAAAACAAAATTGTGATACTAAGTCCTTGTTTCAACCGCAGAGGAGTACAATGACTGACAAATTAATTGGCACATCCAGTAAAGCTTTGAAACCAGATGGGTTATCCTCTCCTAATAAAAATTTTGGCAAAATAAATTTCAATCCAGTTTCGATCTCACAATTGTCACATTTGGTAATTCTCGAATTTATATTCGCTTATATAAGCTTTATAGCTTCAAAATTTTATAAAAGTGTCGTCGCCATCCTTTGCCTTTGACTATAAGATCGTGATGAATCACTTATTCCCCTAAATTACAATTAAAGAAGGAGATTTATTCAGACGCACACAAATTTAATTCAAAAATTACGAATGCATTTAAAAATTTGCCTACGTCATGGGCACCTTTTTTATACTACACCGAGAGACAAACAAGAACACGACCCTCCTGATATATAGCGGCTACGGTAGCCATATCTACGGTCGCAACATGAAATAGCACCCCGCTGCTAACGCAGCAACTTGTACAAATAGACTATAATATAGAAAGCAATGCGCATGGAGATCAACAATATCAAGGGGTCGCCGATCTGTTACCAGCCTATAACTCCTTCTTTTATTTCTGTTGACCTCACTGCATCACAGGAATACAAAAAAGCAATCGTTATTTGGCTACGGTATTCTATGAGGGAAGGTACTTCTCCAGTCTGTGACCTACCTATTGCCAAAGCCTCTTTTGCTAGTCTGCAAGATGCAGTACCTACAGGTAATGTTGGGACGAGCTTTGTCGTCGAATGGCTAGCAATGGCACTTTGAGTCCGAGGTCGCGGGTTCGATCCCCGCACAAGACAAATATTTGTGTGCATGAACATGTCTTTTTGTCTTGGTCTGGGTGTTTTCTATATATTTATATGTATGTATTTACAAAAAAAATGCATTTAAGTATAATATCCGTTATCTACAACCCATTGTAGCTTTGCTTAGTTTGGGACTAGATGGCAGTGTGTCATTTGTCCAGGAATATTTATTATTATTTATTTATAGATTGTTGTGAGCCACTTACAACCAATAGTACCAACCAATATTTCGTAATTGTTTTATTAGTAGTTTCATTTTAATTTAGTTTGTAGTTATAATATTCATTTTTAACATGGAATTATTTGACAGATCATTACCAATTTGACAATTTAAGTGCCGGGTATTGTACTCTGTCTTTTGCGTCTTTATTCGAATCGCTGGAAAAGTACTTATTCTGAAGGATCAGGTTGAAACTTTGTGAGTCCCAGTAAAGTTTGGTTTTAAGTACACGCTTTGAGCGTTCATTTTAGGAGAAAGGAGAAAGGTTACAAAATTTGAAGTGGGAAATATAACTTTGTTTATTTTGTAATTTTCTTGACATTTTGAAACCATTTTTTTTTTTTTTGATAAATTGCACAGTGACATAAGTATAATCCCAAATTAAGCACAAAGCCTGTACTTTCTTTCTTCTTTCTAGACAACTGAAAACATACTTAAATCCATTTTTTTTTGTACATCCTTATAATAAATAGAAAACATCCAGACCAAGACCAACAGACGTGTTCATGCATACAAATGTTTGTCTTGTGCGAGGATGGAACCCGCGACTTCCGAGTCACAGTAGCCATTGCTAGTCATTCGACCACGGAGCTCGTCACGGCTAAGGAGAAAAATTATAGATAAAAGATAAAGATATATTTATTTGCATAAAATATGAGAAATATACATACAATCGCATGCAGTTCCGATGTTTAAAATAATAATAAGATTGTCCTTCATATTTTGCCTTGCCGGCGTACAAATTTAGTGAAAAAAAGGAGCACATGTCGCAAGAAATAGTTTTCATGTCAAATACTAATATGTCATTAAGTAACATAACTAATTTATATATAGTCGGGATAGGCTATAGTCGGTTTCATTGCAAAATAAATTGAAAGCTGAAAGGTTGATACGTATTTGCTACTCAGTGGTCTATCCTGACTCCTGACCTGTCTCCACATACAAAAATACTAATAAAATAATGAAAAGAACACTATTTATGTCAGACAATGCAATAGATGTATTTTTTTTAAGTTTATATAATATGTATTTGTGCATGTATGCGTATAGAAATATTATGTATTTGTATTGTTGATGCTGTTGATTAGAGTTGCCACGAATAGTGATTTGGCCGACCGAATATTCGGCAACGCTGTCGGCCGAAGCGCCGATTATTCGGCACAAAATAAATACTTGTCGATCGCCTAAATAAGAATAACACAAGTCGCGACCTGTCTACCTGAGTTGGATTTTTATTTGAAATAAAAATCCAACTCAAAAATTCAACTTACAATATAATATTCGCCTAGATCGGACGGCTGATCCTTACAAGTGGTGGTCAGCAGACGACAAACAATACCGAAACCTCTCGAATTTTCTGTCTAAAGTTTATCTTTCGTCTCCTGGGAGTAGCGTGGTTAGTGAGAGGTTATTTTCTGAAGCTGGTATTATTTACGACGAAAAGCGTAATCGTTTGCTTCCAACAAATGCTGAAAATCTCTTTACTAAAGTATTGTAATTTGGCAATGAATACATAATAAAATCTTGAGTAATACGACGTCTTATTTTTCATGATTTGGTATTCGGTATTCGCATTATTCGGCCAAATACCGAATACCAAATAAAGTTGGCCGTGTGTTTTCCGGCAGACTAGAATAGAATCACTCCGTCTCTTCCCGTGGATGTAGTACAAGGCGATTAAGGGAAATATATTATCAAACCTCGATCAGGTCTCCCCAACCCGTTTGGCCAGCGTGGGGAGTGTAGGCCAATTCCTCCTTCTGTCTGGGACGGACGAGAGAGGGTCGTGCTCCTGTAGTGGAGACTAAAATGACCTGATTATGATGATATGATGAAATAAAGTGGCCGAATATGCCGAATACCGAATAGCGGCCGAATATTCGTGGGATCTCTACTGTTGATTGTTTGCACATGTTGAAACATTATTAATAAATTATGTTATTAATAAATTACTTATACTGTTCCACTTATGTAATAAAATTTATTTTTAAATATTTCTTATTATTAAATATATATTGGGGTGTAAGTGGTTCATCAACATCTTTGAACCAAAGTCAACTTCACCTGCACGCGGTGCACCCTGCTGACTGACAAACGAAGCTCTGGCGAAAAGAGAGGTAGGGAGCGTAATTGTAAGCTACCCGACTGGGGAATTTACCTACACCTCACAGAATACCGCAGCCAAATAACAATTCCCTTGAGGGTTGTTGTGTTCCTGCGAGTGAGTGAGGTCACCAGAAAGGAAGGAGATGCTGCGTTGGCAGCGGGGGTGGAGGTGCGCGAGCGATATTTTATGTTGCGAGCGTTAATATGGCTACGGTAACCGCTTCACATCAGGCGGGCCGTATGCTTGTCTGCCACCCGACGTAGTATAAAAAAAAATCAGCCTATAGGTTAATGGCGTGCCGCCTTGTCTACAACCCGATACAATATAAAAAAATGTATTATTTAAAATCATGCACTTTTTAAATGAAACAATCCTTCTTTATTCTGTTTAGCTATTTATGAAACAAACTTTTGCACTGAAGCATCACAGTAAAGCATTTTTTATCAAAAAAGAAAAAATACACTGTAAATAGGCTGAGGGCTCACAGAGCGATTGCCGTCCGCGCCCACCTTGGTAGTGGAACCATTGTTTTATTTGAGACCGCAGATTTTTATAGAGATAATAGAACGTTAAACAATTTCGAAGTGAACTTGTTGCAGAAACCGGGCCACCAATTTTCATTGCTTTTTTTTCGTGACGTCGAGGACTTTCAAGGAGGTCAATTACAAACTTTTGATGTTATTGGGTGTAAGTGGTTCATCAACATCTTTGAACAAAAGCCATCCTCACCTGCACGTGGTGCACCTTACTGACTGACAAACGAGGCTCTGGCGAAAAGGGAAGTAGGGCATAGCGTATTTTTAAGCTGCTCGACTGGAGAAGTACATCCACTTCACAGAATGCCGCAGCCAAAAAAAATTCCCTTGAGAGTCGATTTATTCCTGCGAGTCAGTGGGGTCACCAGAAGGCCAATTCTCGTAATTTTTCTACGAACGCAGATTGAAAGTTGACCGAATCGAGATTGAATTGTGAATTGACAAAAATTATACTTGATTTCATTAATTAATTATTATCAATTCTTGTTGTTGGCAAAGTAACATTCTTAGTTTGTTTAATTTTCACTCATATTTCGATATAATCCCGCTTAAATTTAATTTTGAAGTTACATATTGTGTTACGAGAATACCAAATGTGACATTTGTGAGATCGAGACTGGATCGAAACTGAATTTTGACTATATTTTAATTACGAGAATTGCCCCTCAGAAAGGAAGAAAGGAAGGAGTATAGGCTGGCAACGAATCCGCGACCCTTTGGTGTTGCTGATCTCTATGGGCGATGTTGGTTACTCTCCATCAGGTCACCCACGTGCTCGTTTGCCCCCATATTATATAAAAAAAATATTGAATCGGTTTTATTTCCCGCTATTTATTGTGCCATTGGCCGTGTGGTTTCCGGCAGACTAGAATAGAATCACTCCGTCTCTTCCCGTGGATGTCGTACAAGGCGACTAAGGGAAAACATTATCAAACATCGATCAGGCCTCCCCAACCCGTCTGGCCAGCGAGGAGAGCGTAGGCCAAATCATCCTTCTGTCTGGGACGGACGAGAGAGGGTCGTGCTCCTGTAGTGGAGTCTAAAATGACCTGATGATGATTGTGCCATGGTGAGAATGGACAGAGCGTCAAATATAAATCATATTGGTAAACAAATATTCCTGGACAAATTACACACTGCCATCTAGCCCCAAACTAAGGAAAGCTTGAATGTAAGCAAAGCTATGGGTACATAGAAAACACCCAGACTAAGACAAACAGCCCCCTTACCACCAACTCTTATACATCATCATCAGGTCATTTTAGTCTCCAGTACAGGAGCATGACCCTCTCTCTTCCGTCCCAGACGGAAGGAGGATTTGGCCGACACTCCCTACGCTGGTCAGACGGGTTGGGGAGGAGTATTATATAGAAATAGAGTCGCTTATTCATTGGTATGAATATTGTATTTAATTTGAAATAGGGTCGCTTAGAATTAGAATGCTTTTTCATACCAATGAAGGTATGAAAAAGCATTCTATTCAGTTATTGAATCGCAATAAGAGTTAGTGGTAAGGGCCCAGACATGTTCACACACAAATGTTCGTCTTCTGCGGGGATCGAACTTGCGACCTCGGAGTCACGGTGGCTATTGTTAGCCATTCGACCACCGAGCTCGTCGCCCTCGAATTAATGTTCTTTTTGTAACTTTAGCACTATCTATCATACTTCAAAAATACATGTTTTTCATCACCTATATTATTTATTATGCTTTTACAAGAGGAAGATGTTCAAGTTATATAATAAAATTATGTTCATGCAACAAAATTAATTTTTGAATAAGCATTTGAGCCCAACATCTTACTCTCTCACCTTAAAGACATTTTCCCAGCTACTCTCCGTTTGTTATATCATTACACCATTACGCCTGATGGTAAGCCGTCATCCTATCTATGTGCGCTTGTCCAAAAGCGTGATCGCACGCTTTTGCCGAATAAATCATTGCTGATCCGGCTACTTAAGCTTACATGATCAATTGTCGTCATCGCTTATTCATCGTACTGCTGGAATAGTAGTCTCTCCTCAATTGAATACCTTTAGACTATACTCCACCACGCTGCTGAACTGTGGGTTGGCAGAGGCCAGTGTTTTCAAGCCACCTAAAGGACTGACTTGTCTTAACAACATTCATCTATAATGACAACAGCCGAGACCGATAGCTTCTCGTGCCCTCCGAAGCACGGAGGAGCTTGAGATAAATAAACCAACCATGGACAGGCTACATTACTTAACATGCGTGTTCGATTAGACTGAGACACGCAACGACGCCACCGAGCTCCTCAGCTTTATCAATACTCGTATGAAATGTAAATCTATGGTAGATTCATGTTATATAAATTGCCAATAATCAAATTTAAGTTACCTTTCTCTTTTTGTCAACAGAGGGCGCGTTCAGAAGCGAGGTAGAAGTACGCGGGCGCGGTACGGAGTCAGCGTTCCTCCACGAGCTGCACTCGACGCTGGCGCCCCCTGCCGCGCCCGACCATAACTGGCAGCACACGCTCACACACATCCTCAAAGGCCTGGTCTTTCTCACCATTATACTCGGAGCCATCCTCGGAAACGCTCTCGTCATTATATCAGTCCACAGACACAGAAAATTACGAGTCCTCACAAATTATTACGTCGTCAGCCTTGCTGTAGCTGATATGCTCGTCGCTTTATGCGCCATGACCTTCAACGCTAGTGCAGAGCTCACAGATGACTGGCTTTTTGGTCCATTAGTCTGTGACATCTTCAATTCTTTAGACGTTTACTTCTCAAGCGCTTCAATTCTCCATCTCTGCTGTATTTCCGTGGACAGATACTATGCTATCGTCCGACCCCTGGAGTACCCAGTAACTATGACCCATAGAACTGTTTGCTTCATGCTAGCAAACGTGTGGTTATGGCCAGCTTTCATAAGTTTCGTCCCAATATTCATGGGCTGGTACACAACAGAACATCATAGACAATACAGAAGGGCTAATCCAGATGTCTGCATATTCAAAGTCAACATGGTCTACGCAATAGTATCATCAAGTGTCTCATTCTGGATACCAAGTGTTGTCATGATATCAATGTACTGCAAAATATTTAGAGAAGCAATAAGACAAAGAGAGGCTTTGACCAGAACTTCATCGAATATTCTTCTTAATTCTGTCCATATAAAGCATACCTCACATTCTGCTCACCATTCTCATTACTTACACCCTGACAGAAGACCATCAGATATCAGTCCAAACTACAGTACGTTTACAGAAGTTGGGCCTGAAGAAACAGAGTTTGGTGGTGAGGTTATGATGGCGTTAGGGGATATATGCCCTAGTAAAGAAGCTAGTCCAAGAAAGTCTGTGAATGTTAGTTGTGATACAGCAAGCTCTGGTTATTGTTCTGGTGGATCTAATAAGAGGTCGTCGAGTGGGCAGCCGCCGCCTGGGTGGAGGCCAAGTTGTTCGTCTGCTGTCGCTACTAAGGACTTAGCGAAGGCAGCAACGGAGCTCAATGCACAAGGTAAGGTTACCCCTAAGAGTTGCCGTTAGATAAGTTGATTGACTAATTAATGTTATCACTGCCATATTATACATACATTAGTTAAGCCATATTGTTGTCTGTCATATTGTATTCCCTAAAAGTCTGTTGTATTCCCTAAAAAGAAGATGAAGAAGAAGCTAGAGCCTTGGAATTTTATCTTCCTTTTAGGGAATACAACAGACTTTTAGGGAATAGAAACTCCTACTCATGGTAGTTAAGTACCAGGTATGTTCCTCTCATGACAGAGTATATATATTGAGGAGTTTGGCTTCCATAAAAAATACGTAGGCAAGTTCAAATTACGTGACCACACTTTTCAGTAAAGAATCTGGTGTTTTTCTGTCCTGCTACTTCTCATTTCTTATGAAAAATAACAACGAGAATTAACGCGATCTTGCATAAGGGTATTTACATTTACATACCTTTATTATTGCCTGACGTCTTAACCTGGTTGCACCGGCCGTGGCTGACTTATCTATTTATTCTAATAAATTTCATTATGAGTTTCAACGCAGCCAAAGATGTTAAGCTCTACAGTGACCATGCAGTTGGTCTCATCATCATCAAAATCACATCAGCCTGTATTCGTTCACTGCTAAACCACACAAATCTCTCCTAGAGAGCCACACATGCTCTGATCCTGAGGGACCTACATCCATCGACTCCCTACGACTTTCTTGATCATAGTTCTATTTAGAAAAATCATCAAATCTAGTAGTAAGTAGTAATCCTAACAGTATACGTCCCTGGTAAAACCTCAGAGTTCACGGAGAACTTTTGGAAATATATAGTTGTTTTTGAAATCAAATAGTTCCACAATCCGGGTACAGTTTCATGAACAGTTCGTATAATAATGTATACTTATGTAATAGTGAATTCCCCGTCTATTCCTGAATAGGTTGTACGAGTTGTGCAAATGTGGAAGGAAGCTGTGGCTTTATATTAACAAACTAACATTCAGTTATAAATTTCGAACTAATTTCAAACAAACGGTAGAACTTACTTGCTGAAATCACTGAAAATATGAATAATTACCGTTCATGCGTTCTGTAATAGAATAATTTATGTTTTAATTCATAGAAATGCAAATGTAAATTAAACACGGATGTAGGGTAAATGTAAGCGGAAATAGTTCTACCTTTCGTCACCGGATACGAGAGCTTGAGTAGTGTTTATTTAATTAGCCCTGAGCCAAATGGGAATGTTTTAAGTTTCTGAAGCTTTTTGTCTCGTGTCATTGGAGCTTCCTTTAATGTTTTTTTAATCCACAGTGGGACGATAAATAATGCTTTTGATGTAAGAATGTCGAGCTCTCAGGTTATAGAAATATATCCCTGAGATAATTAATATAAATAATGTCTCAGGTTGCTGAAAGAAGAACCTTTAAGTGTGAGAAGAGATTGTATTGTATTGAATGTACAATGGGGTGTGATCAGAGTAGTTGTTTGACATGATGCTCACGGCCTCCTTCTACGGTCGCACCGCTCGCCATCGACAGGGAATTCATCCTCACACATTGGAGCCTAAGTAGTCGCCTATTGTGCGGTACCAGAGAAGTTTTCTCCCGCCTACTGTCATACAGCATGGGGTTCTTCAAAAAGGGCGTGAAGAGGTTTTTACAGTGCCGGCAAAGCGCGTGTGATGCTCCTGGTATTATAGGCTTACGGTAACTGCTTTCCATCATCATAGTTTGCCACTTTAGTGGTATAAAAAATGACGTTCTTGCCAAGGTTGTCCCAGGAGACTACAGTATGGAGTTATCCAAGAAGGTGTTTAAGTCGTGCATCTAAGTAGATCTTGGGCTATAAGTGGCTCATTACCTTTTTTATGTTACGGCCAATTCAACCTCGCCTGCAAGTGGTGCCCACTGCTAATAAACAATAAAGCCTTTGGCGAAACCTATATTAGGTCATTTTTTTATACTATGTCAGGTGGAAAACACGCATACAGCCCGCCTGATGTGAAAGTCATTTTACATTAAGTTCAAACATTAAAAGGGTACTAGGTAGGTAGGGTAAGGTTACACGCATTTTTTACAAGCTACTTTACGAGAATTTGATTATTACATTACTATGAAAAATTTAACCTAATACGTGGGACACTCAGAAAGTTTTGCAAAACAGAAAAAAAATGTTCTATGGGCAAATATATTTTTATTAAATCTTTTCAAAGTGCTCTTCACTAGCATCTATAGAAAGTTTCATGCGTCTGAACTAATTTTCGAAACACTTTTTCCAGTCCGCCTCAGACACCTCGTTTACGGCCTGCTCGAACGCTGACAGCGCATCTTCCGGCGACGAAAATTGTATCCCTTTGAACTGATTATTTATTTTTAGGAATAAAAAGAAGTCACACGGTACTAGGTCCGGGCTGTAAGGAGGGTGACCCAGGAGTTTGACCGGCGTGCTGTCCAGGAAGCCCCTCGTTTTGAGCGCGGTGTGCGCGGGCGCGTTGTTATGGTGGAGCAGTAACCCACGGAGCCTTGTGTTTGGTCGCTTGTTGCTCACAACAGAGAAAACTTCTGGCAAGCATTTATCAATATACCATTCGGCGTTGATGCTTCTTTGGTTTTGTAAAGGAATTGACACCAAGTAGCCAGTTAAATTAAAAAAGCTCGCGATCAAAATTTTACCCCCGCTTCTAGATCGCTTCACTTTGGTAGGCGTTGCTTCGTTTTGAAACACCCAAACTATCGACTGGCGCTTCGTTTCTGGATCGTATTGATATATTCAGGACTCGTCACCTGTAATGATGTCATAAACACGCCGAGACGAACCTGCTTTAAGCATATCACGGCACCATTCCACCCGGGCCTGTTTCTGAGCATCGGTGAGGTTGTGCGGCACCCAGCGTGAAACTATCCTCCTTACGCGAAGATGCACGTGCAGAATCTTGTGAAGGCTTCCCGATCCAATCTGCACAATGTGCTGAATCTTTTGGTATGTAACTCGCCTATTGTCTTGGATTAAATTTTTTCCTGCTAGCAAGTTTTCTTCCGTAACAGCCGTCGAAGGGCGACCATTTCTTTCTTCATCCCCCAAAGTTAGTCGACCGCGCCTAAATTCGTTATACCAACGATACACGGTTGCCTTAGAAGGGCCTTCATCCATGAAAACCATTTGAAGTCTTTCGTACGATTCTTCCTGTTTCAGGCGGCACTTGAAATCGTATAAAATCATAGCGCGATAATTTTCCCGGTGCAGATCAATTTTTCACTGAGACACGATAATTTAAATTAGCTTGCAAAAAATGTGGAGGGAAAATTTTAAATTGGAATATGCCTATTTTTACTTATAAATAATCATATTTTTAAAATAGATTTTAACTGCCCAGTCTCTCATTCATAAAAACTTTTTTTCGCAACATTTTCTGAGTGGCCTATGTATGTTGTACATGAACATCACAAACGTTACGGAATTACAGGCAATTTGATCTACACTACTTTGCGTGCTTCCGCCACCTATTAGTTCATGCAAACTACTGCCGGCCGGCACCCACCCACTACCGTTAGTAGTTGCATGCGACTGCCGTGGCTGCTTTGGTCGTCTCTGCTCCAGCTGCTGTGGTCGTCTCTGCGACACGTGTTTCGCCTCTACGCGAGGCATCCTCAGGCGATCTGTAGATGTTGACGGTTTGAACAACAACCTACAAATGACGATATCTTTTGAACCACAACACAGTCTCAAAAATAGTTTACAATTAATAGACAAAGTAAAGGACTTAAAATTACCCCCCAATTCAAAATTAATTTCACTTGATGTAGAAAGTTTATTTACCAATGTCCCATATGAGGATTGTTTAAGAATCCTCAAGTCCTCTTTAGAAATAAAAGCGGTGTGGTCGACGGAATTCTAGTTTCCGAATCGTGGCTAAAGCCTTCACTCACGTCTACCCTCTGTGCTCTTCCCGGCTTCCGGCTCTATCGCAATGATAGGACTGGGGTTGGAGGTGGTGGTGTGTGTATATATATTCGTGATCATATTCCCTGCACAGTCGTTTCTCAATCGCCTAGCGAATACAAATCCTCCATTGAGCATCTTTTTCTAGAAATAACACTCCACCACACGAAAATCCTTTTGGGCGTTGTTTACAGCCCCAATGACAAGGTAGACTACTTCCAATCCTTGGAATCAACATTGGAAATCTTACGACCATTATATAGCCATATTATCATAATGGGCGATCTTAACACTTGCTTGTTAAAAAATGACAATCGTGCTGAGAAATTGAACAGTTTGGTCACCGCAATGGATCTCCATTTTCTTCCTTTAATTACTACCCATCATATGCCCAACTGCAGAGCATCTCTCTTAGATCTAATGTTTGTCTCCAATGTTGATTCTGTTATTTCACACGGACAACTTCCTGCACCTTTCTCTTATCATGACTTAATATTTCTTGCTTATAAAGTGCGTCCTCCAAAGCATAAAATCAAAACTATTTTCCAACGTAATTTTAGAAACGTAGATGTGAGTCGTTTGAGGGATGATGCGTGTCATGTTGACTGGTCTAAACTTGTCGCAGCTTCTAAAATTGATGAAAAGGTAGCCATATTCAACTCGACTTTAACCAAATTGTATGACACTCACGCTCCAATAAGGCCGGTCAGAGTGAAACATGTTCCTGCTCCATGGTTAACAAATGAAATTAAATCTGTAATGAATAAACGTAATAAAGCTAAAAGCAGGCTTAAACAATTACCTTCTGAGGCGAACCTCTTAGCATATAAAAAAATTCGCAATACCTGCAATAGAATGTGTAGGGATGCTAAACGTCACTATATTCACTCTACGATTGAAAACATGCCCCCTACTCGTATTTGGAAATTTCTGCGGTCACTGGGTGTAGGTAAACAGCCTGAGACTTCCAATAAATCTCTAGATTTAAATAATCTAAACAAACATTTCTGTACATCTCCAATTTCTGTGGATACTTCGATTAAAGCTTCTACTCTGTTTTCACTTTCCCAACAGGCTTCACCCACTTGTGACTCATTCTCATTTCGCGACATCACAGAGGAGGAAGTTAAAAGGATCATTTTATCGATAACGACAAATGCTGTAGGTAGTGATGATGTGAGTCGTGATATGCTGCTCCCAATTCTTGACTGTATCACTCCAGTGGTCACTCATATTCTGAATTTTTCTCTCGCTTCTAACGTCTTTCCGACAGCATGGAAACTGGCTCACGTCATCCCCCTTCCTAAGATATCGAATCCAATTTCTTTTTCCCAATACCGACCCATTTCTATTCTTCCGCTACTCTCTAAGGTTCTAGAAAGTGCTGTATATAATCAGCTTCATACCTATCTATCTCATAACAATCTTCTCTGTCCTTTTCAATCTGGCTTTCGTCCCAATCACAGCACAGTGAGCGCACTCCTGAATGTCACTGATGACATACGCCAGGCTATGGACAACAAAAAACTTACTTTGATAATTTTGTTAGACTTTAGTAGTGCGTTCAATTCTGTCGATTTTGACATACTCCTTGGAATTCTTCGATCCATTAACTTATCTCCTTCTGTGGTTGCATGGTTCGACTCCTATCTCCGTGGCCGTCGGCAATGTATCAAAACTGATGAGTTTTCGTCTGACTGGTCTGATCTAGTAGCCGGTGTGCCACAGGGCGGCGTTTTATCACCTTTACTTTTCTCAGTCTTCATCAATGAACTATCTAAAGTCATAACTTCGCGCTACCACCTATATGCAGACGATTTGCAGATTTATAGCCATTTTTCCAGCTCAGAATCTTTGGAAGCGTTTGACATTATAAATCGAGATCTAAACGCAGTTAAGGAATGGGCTGACAACTATGGTTTGCTAGTAAATCCATTAAAGTCTCAAGCTATCGTAGTTGGTAGCAGTCAGATGAAAAGTAGATTAAATGTAAACGATTTACCTCAAGTTACTTTCAATGGTCTTAATATTGAATTCACAAATAAAACAAAGAACCTTGGTTTAATCATAGATGAAACATTGTCCTGGACCCCCCATATTAATGATGTGAGTAAACGCATGCATTACACGTTTCATTCGCTCAAACGACTCCAAAACTTTTTGCCTTTCAAAACTAAAATTATGCTGGCTCAGTCTCTATTACTCCCAATTCTCGACTATGCCGATATCTGCTTTTTAGATGTGACAGAGGAGCTTCTGAACAAACTTGAGCGCCTGCAAAATTTAGCTATTCGTTTCGTGTTTGGTCTCAAAAAATTTGATCATGTTTCTGAATTCCGCACTCAGTTAAAATGGCTCCCGATCCGCTTTCGCAGAAATGTGCACTTATTATCTTTCCTTTATAAATTATTTAAAAATTCTAACTCTCCTCAGTACCTAACTTCTCGCTTTCCTCTATTACCACCCTCATCTAGATCCCAACGCTCCTGTCATATAAAAACACTAGACTATCCCCCTTCCAACACTAAATTCTTTTTCAATTCATTCACTGTCCGCGCAGCGCAACTTTGGAACAAATTACCACCTCAAATAAGAGATTGTCCATCCATTATTGGTTTTAAAAAAAGATTGAAGGAACACTATTTGTGTCAGTTATGAACGTGTATTTATAGTTGATAAGTATCTAATATTTATATGTGTTTGTATTGTTTGATTGTTGATTGTTTAGCACATAGTTCTTCTTTTTTTGTTTTTTTTGCTCGATTAATGTTTATTTTTTTATATATTTAATGAGTCAAAATATCGTCTCATTGTAATCTTTTCCTTATATGTATGTAACTATCCGTCAAGTAAATATTGCTCTTACTGCCTATAGGGTCGGCTGGAAGAGATCTCTTGTAGAGATAAGCTCACCTTTGTACACTTTTTAATGTAACAATGTTATAATAATTTATGTGCAATAAAGAATTAATAAAAAAAAGTCCATCCCGGGGAATCAGATGACATACTACGACTGACAAGACTATGTATGACGCAAAATTATTTTCAGTTTAGTAACAATTATTATATTCAAATAGAAGGGTTAGCTATGGGGTCCCCTCTTAGTCCATTGATGGCTGACGTATTCATGGACAACTACGAACGCGAAAATATTATCGGTAAACCACATATATTTTATTATTACAGATACGTCGATGACATTCTCATTTGTTGGACAGGTACCATTCGTCAACTAGATCACTTTGTTTCAAAATTAAACAAAATTCACCCCAAAATTTAATTTACAATAGAAATAGAACAAAATAATTCCCTCAACTTTTTAGACCTTACCATAACGAAAAATAGATTCAATCATCAATTTTCTATATATCGTAATCCTACACATACTGATACAACGATCCCTGCGTCTTCCAGTCATCCTTGGCAGCACAAACCCGCGGCGTACAAGTCTATGGTTCACCGTTTGATGAGCGTACCCCTAAGTAGGGATAGTTTTAATAAAGAGCTAAATATAATATATCAGATCGCGATATCAAACGGTTACACCAAAAATACCATCGACAAGCTGATACGAAAAAAGACCAATAATAACATCAACAAATTACTATACGCGGTTCCCAATATCTCAACCAATAAATACACCGCGAGTTTGTCATACCTAGGAAAAATCACCGACAAAATAGCCAATATGTTTAGGAAAAATAATATTCAGGTTGCCCTCAAAACAAATAATTCCCTCAAATCACTATGCAATAGTAAAGATAAAATCCCTCCCAATAAAAAATCCGGAGTCTATAAGTTGTTCTGTGATGACTGTCAACACGTTTACATAGGTCAAACCGGGCGTAATTTTCAAACTAGATTTAACGAACATATATCAGCTTATAAAAACAACCGTCCAGAAAAGTCACACTTCGCGGAACATCTTATAGATGAAGGACACAAGTTATCTCCCAATAATTCATACAAAATACTACACATGACAGACAAAGGACTAAAACTTAATATTAGGGAACAATTAGAAATAATTAAACACAAAAATTCAAAAATTCCATTAATGAATAAACAAATTGACGTTAGTAATTCTCCTATCCTTAATATATTTTCCATTACCCCCACTACCCCCTCCACTTCCAACACTATATAAAGGCCGGCAATGCGATGGACTTGTCATTTGTAGGTTGTTGTTCAAACCGTCAACATCTACAGATCGCCTGAGGATGCCTCACCCTATGTTACCTATGTTACGGAATTAAATGTCAAACTGAATAGGAAAATGACAAATCCGCCATCTCACACATTCATAACATTTATTACTTTGTTTGAAATTAACAGAAAGTTTTTTGACGTGTTTTTGACGAGAATATATATTTAAAATTGCTTCTATAGGTTGGCAAAAAAAGAATGAACATAATCGGGGGTTGCAGTTTAGTGTTGGAGCTTACATACCTATCATCTTCATCCAAAATCAAATCACACCACTGGATAGATGAAGGATCAATGAATTTATTACGCTAGGAAATGACTATGGAACATCGCGTGCGGGGGAGGGGGAAGCGCTGACATTTTGAGATAATTTCAGTGCATATAACGTATTCATGTACCTTTTCTATTACTCTTTCTTTGAGGGTGACAAACGAGTATATGGGTCACCTGATGGAAAGCAATCACCACTGCCCATGAAAATCAGAAACACCAAGGGGTGCCGATCCGTTGCCAGCCTATACTCTTTCCTTTCCTTCTTTCTGGTGACCTCGGTCACTCGCAGGAACACAACAACCCTCAATGGAATTGTTATTTGGCTGCGATATTCTGTGAGGTGGCGGTATTTCCCCAGTCGGGCAGCTTAAAAAATACGCTATGCCCTACATCCCTTTTCGCCAGAGGCTTGTTTGTCAGTCAGCAGCACCACGTGCAGGCGAGGTTGGCTTTGGTTCGAAGATGTTGATGGACTACTTACACCCCAATACCGCGTTGCCAGCCTTTTAAGGGAAATATTGATAGTCCATGCCGTATTTATATGGGAATAGCTAATATTCCGCCAACCAAATAATGGGAAAAAGACCAGCCAATGGTGATATTTCAAGCCTAAAGTTGTTTTTATGTAACTATTTTTACTCAACGAGCTCGGTGGTCGAATGGTTAGCAATGGCCACTTTGACTCCGAGGTCGTGGGTTCGATTCCCGCACAAGTCAAACATTTGTGTGCATGAACATGGTTGTTTGTGTTGGTCTGAGTGTTTTCTATTATTATAAGTATATATTTACACAAAAAAAATGTATTTAAGCACATTTATCAGTTGTCTAGTACCCATAACACAAGCTTTACACTTAATTTGGGACTAGATGGCGCTGTGTAAATTGTCCAGAAATATTTATTTATTCTAACTCGCAGTAACTCCAAACTAGTCGGAACACCCTTCATTAAAATACCCAAATGTCTATTTCCATACGTGTTCAGAAGTTTTAGATGGCGTTTGAAAAGTTTACTGGAACATTCTATTCAAACGGGGTAAAGTAATAATTAAATGGATATAATATATATAATTCGATTTTGAGGTTTTGATATTTTGAGTATTAACACAGTAAAGTAGTCTTTGAACCAAAGACAACCTCGCCTGCACGTGGTGCACCCTACTGACTAACGAACGAGGATCTGGCGTAAAGAGAGGTAGGGCATAGCGTATTTCTTTTAAGCTGACTGGGGAAGTACCTCCACCTCACAGAATACTGCAGCCAAATAACAATTCCCTTGAGGGTTGTTGTGTTCCTGCGAGTGAGTGAGGTCACCAGAAAGAAAGGAAGGAGTATAGACTGGCAACGGATCGGCGACAGCTTGGTATTGCTGCTCTCCATAGGCGGTGGTGATTGCTTTCCATTAGGTGAGCCACATACTCGTTTACGCCCTTCCAATTATAAAAAAATAAAATAAATAAAAAGACATTTTAAAAATTCACCTCCCCTGCCTGGGTGGAATTCGAACCCACCGAACCTCTGTGAAGTCGGTGTATGCTTATAAGATGCAAAAGACGCCATTTCACCGATTACCTATCATAGGGAGTACGCCCAGGGAAAGAGATAACAAGTATATTAAAGCGCCGAGGTGAAGAGGATAGCGATAGGCATAGATCTATTTTTTTTTATACTACGTCGGGTGGTAAACAAGCACACGGCCCGCCCGATGTGAAGCGGTTACTGTAGCCATATTAACGCTCGCAATATAAAATTTCGCTCGCGCGCCTCCACCCCCGCTGCCAACGTAGCATCTCCTTCCCTTCTGGTGACCTCACTCACTCGCAGGAATACAACAACCTCAAGGGAATTGTTATTTGGCTGCGGTATTCTGGGAGGTGGAGGTACATTCCCCAGTCGGGTAGCTTACGATTACGCTCCCTACCTCTCTTTTCGCCAGAGCTTCGTTTGTCGGTCAGCAGGGTGTACCGCGTACAGGTGAAGTTGGGTTTGGTTCAAAGATGTTAATAAACCACTTACACCCCAAATCTCCCAGCGACGGGTACGGTTTTCTGATGTGTGGCAATTTAGTATGAGTGTCTATAGTATTTGTAACATTATTGACTTACACTCAGACTTTTTTTTATACTACGTCAACAAATCAGTCTATTCTATATATACTAGTGGTCGCTCAGTGGTCGAAATTCGACGATCATCATCATCATCATCACCTCAGCCATTGAAAGTCCACTGCTGGACATAGGCCTCCCCTCTAGATCTCCAATAAGACCGGTTGGAAGCGGCTTGCATCCAGCGCGATCCTACGGTCTTAATTATTAGGTATAATTAATTAATTAATCGTAATTATTAATTAATCGTAATTAATTAATTAATTAATCGTAATTAATTAATTAATCGTAATTATTAATTAATCGTAATTAATTAATTAATCGTAATTAATTAATTAATCGTAATTAATTAATTAATCGTAATTAATTAATTAATCGTAAATAATTAATTAATTAATCGCAATTAATTAATTCAACGATAATTAATTTGAATTATGACTTTAACAATAAACAAAAGAGTAAGTATATATGCGTGTGTGTGTCAAATATATGGTAGTGTGTGTAATGTTTTTTAGGGTTCCGAACCTCAAAAGGAAAAACGGAACCCTTATAAGATCACTTTGTTGTCCGTCTGTCTGTCTGTCTGTCTGTCTGTCTGTCTGTCTGTCTGTCTGTCTGTCTGTCTGTCTGTCTGTCTGTCTGTCTGTCAAACATTTCTATGTCAAGAATGCGTGGCGGTATCAAGCTGAAATTTGAACTGTATACACAGATCTACGGTCCCATGAAGTTAAAAAAAAATCAAACTCCTAAGTTTACGTAGAAAAAAGTTACGGCCGTTTATTCAGCAAAAAACGCATATTTCGACACACTCAAAGGAATCAAAACCTATAGGGTACTTACCGTTGACCTAGAACTATGAAATTTGGCAAGTAACATCGTTATAGACTACAAGTACAGGAATAAATCTCAAAACTATACATTTGTAAATAGATCTAAAAAAATAGGGGGTCTATATTTTTTATAGGGTGTCGAAATTTCAAATTGAAACTACTAGTTCAAATGGGGTATCATATGAAAGGGCTTGATGTACACATTGCAAAATATATTTTATTTATTTTTTTCGACGCATTATTTCTTATTTATAGTGAAAAATATCAAATTTAATAATGATACTACGTACCTACGGAACCCTCGATGGGCGAGTCCGACTCGCACTTGTCCGGTTTTTTTATTGATTTAATGTATTTTTTAAGAATAATTTAAAGAAAATATTAGTATTCTGCACTCCTTCTCTATATAAACTACTAGCGGCCCGGTACGTGCTTCGCTACGTATAAAGTGAAATAATAAAAAAAAAATTGGAACCAAATTCATTTATTCAAACAAAAAAATATTTTATTAATTGCTAGCTATTTTAAAACATAATCCAACAATTAATTATTTAAAAAATGTGAATAATGAAGAACCGCTCTACCGATTTTGTGCAAACTTCACATAAACCATCTACTAAATAGTCCGAACAAAGCCTAAACATTTGGTTTGGATAGGTGAGCCCCTTCTTGAGTTATAAAATTACAACGAAAAGTGGCATTGATTTTTATATATATAGATAAGTGTGCGAAATTTCGTACTCCTCCGTCCGCGCAATTTTCTTAAAAAGTGGTACAAAGTTTTTGCTTCACTTATTAATATTAATATATAGTTAAGAATGAATCCGTATTTTTTTTTATACTACGTCAGGTGGCATGCGGCCCACCTGATGGGAAGCGGTTACCGTAGTCATAATAACGCTCGCAACATGAAATAACGCTCGCGCGGCGCCACCCCCGCTGCCAACGCAAAAATTACCTTTCTGGTAATCTCACTCACTAGCAGGAACACAATAACCATCAAGGGAATTGTTATTTGGATGCGGTATTCTGTAAGGTGGAGGTACTTCAGTCAAGCAGATTACAAAATATGCAATGCCCTACCTCTCTTTCGCCAGACGCTCGAAGCAGCCAGCTGGGTGCACCACGTGCAAGTGAGGTTGACTTTGGTTCAATGTTGCTGATGAACCTCTTACACCCCAAATGAACAGACTGGACAATTATAACTAAAGAAACTTTATACACTAAATAAATAAATATTGTCAGACAAATTACACAGCGCCATCTAGCCCCAAAGTAAGCGAAGCTTATGTTATGGGTACTAGACAACTGATAAACATACGTAAATACATTTTTTTTGTAAATACATACTTATAATACATAGAAAACACCCAGACTAAGACAAACAGACATGTTCATGCACACAAATGTTTGTCCTATGTGGGAATCGTACTCACGAGCGTTGGTGTCGAAGCCGCGTCATTGACCGCTACGCCACCGAGCTCGTCAACTACTACAACGTCAACACTATAGTCAACCTTCAGGGAAATTTAATATAGATACGTGGGTTCAGTTTGTAACCCTTTCCCAGTGGAATGCCAGCTTAACGCTCGAAGATAAAGTCAGAAAGGATCAATACCCACAGATGTTATCTCACAGTAATAATTCATGTCAGCCATATTTGCCGGGTTTTGATTTGTGTCCCAAATCCGCCGTACAATAACCAATATATTTATGTTTTGACTTGGTTTATATCTAAATGTAGAGAGTAAATGGAGGTGGGTTCGTATAATTTACTGGTGTGTATTATATTGACCGGGTGGTAGAATAGCTAGCCATGGTCACATTGACCTCGAGTTCGGGGGTTCGATCCCCGCACAAGACAAATATTTGTGTGCATGAACATTTCTGTTTGTCTTAGTCTGGGCATTTTCTATGTTTATTTATGTTATATGTAATTTTTTTTATGTGAGAAAGGGGCAAACGAGTACGTAGGTCACCTGATGGAAAGCAGTTACCAACGGGTCGCCAATCCGTTGCCAGCTTATACTCCTTCCTTTATTTCTTTCTCTCTGGTGTCCTCCCTCGCCCGCCGTTTTTTTTTATATGAGAGGGTGGCAAACGAACATATGGGTCACCTGATGGAATGCAATCACCACTGCCCATGAAGATCAGAAACACCAAGGGGTGCCGATCCGTTGCCAGCCTATACTCCTTCCTTTCCTTCTTTCTGGTGACCACACTCACTCGCAGGAACACAACAACCATCAATGGAATTGTTATTTGGCTGCGGTATTTGGCTGTGAGTTACTTCCCCAGTCGGGCAGCTTAAAAGATACGCTATACCCTACCTCTCTTAGTACATAACCAGCTTTACAAAGGGAAAATCAAAAGATAAACCTCAATAATTACTGATACCTTAGAGAGACCAAATTTCTACGGAAAATACCTATCGCTTAATCTTAGTTAGTTTTAATCAATCATTAAACTCTCGAGCGATGTTATCGACTTTCATTGCGTAGTTCTCGGTTTAATTACGACCCTTTAGAATTTCGGCATTAACCCATAATCATCCCACTCTTGGAATATGAGTCTCCCCTTCAAACGAAGGGATTTAGAGCTTACTCTAACACGCGCTCAACTGCGGGTTGGCCAGTGTTTTCAAGCCGCACAAAGGCCACTGACTTGGTTTAACGATTGTCATCATGCCCACAGCCGGGACCGATGGTTTATCGTGCCCTCCGAAGCACGGAATAACTCGAGATAAATAAACCCATCCCATCCATAGACAGGCTATGGTCGACGTTGATTAACTTGCGTGATCGAATAGACTGACATGCGCAACGACGCCATCTAGCTCCACCCGTATTACGTATAAATCCTAAGAATTGGACAATCGTGAGGACAATGGTAACTAGAGGGGGGGGGGGGGGGTAGGCCCATCATCATACATTCCTACCGCTGCATCTCCTGTATAACCAGCATTAACAGCGGCAGTGTAAAGAGGCAATGAACAATAAAAACCACTACTGTACCAGGGGTAAAACAAAACTACCTTGCTGGGCTGCCTTGCAACTCACGACTAATTTAATCAGAATTAGAGTAAGAAGTTTTGATTATTTATTGTTTCAATAGTTGGTTTTGGCCATCTTCTATTCCTGCGAGTGACTAATAAGGTCACCAGAAAGGAAGAAGTTGCTGCGTTGGAAGCGAGGGGTGGCGGTACGCGAGCGTTATTTGCAATATTTACTCGTATGTTGCGATTTGCGAGCGTTTATGGCTATGGTAACCGCTTCACACCAGGCGAGCCGTACGCTTGTTTGCCCAACCGTTGTAGTATAAAAAAAATGCTACATACGTCTGCAGTAAGTGCTACTTTACTTTGCACGGGCTTCATCATCATCATCATCATCATTTTGAGAAATATTTAAATATTTTCTGGACAATTTACACAGCGCCATCCAGTCCCAAATTAAGCGTAAAGCTTGTGTTATGGGTACTAGACAACTGATAAATGTACTTAAATACATTTTTTTAAATATATACTTACAATACATAGAAAACACCCAGACCAAGACAAACAAACATGTTCATGCACACAAATGTTTGACTTGTGCGGGAATCGAACCTACGACCTCGGAGTCAAAGTGGCCATTGCTAACCATTCGACCACCGAGCTCGTCAAGAAAGAACATTTTCAGATCTAGAGCCCTACAGACTTAACTGAAGCCGATTCTCATGGGATTACTTGGGTTTAGCTTAACTGGTAAAATCTTTTTTTTACCAATGAATAAGCGACTCTATTCCATTTGAAATAGAGTAAACTAAAACGTAAGACCTATATATGGAATCGAAATATTCGATAGTAATCGGCTTCAGCGCGTCGGCGATAGGGCCCTTGTGACCCTACCGCCGAAGCTGAAGCCGATTATCATTGCTTTTTTTATTCTAAATATTGGTCGTACGTTAAAGTTACTGACAAACATCTTGGGCTTAGTCGGTACAGCTCTAGGGCTTCATCGGCTGACTGAGCTAAACATAATTACCATCAGTCTAAGCAGTAGTTTCATTGTCGCCTCCAAAAGTTGGATTGCGAAAATCAAAGTTTAGATTAGATGTATTATTTTTTTTTTTTTTTTTATACTACGTCGGGTGACAGACAAGCACACGGCCCGCCTGATGTAAAGCGGTTACCGTAGCCACATTAACGCTCGCAACTTAAAATATCGCTCGCGCGCCGCCACCCCCGCTGCCTGCGCAGCATCTCCTTCCTCTCTGGTGACCTCACTCACTCGCAGGAACACAACAACCCTGAAGGGAATTGTTATTTGGCTGCGGTATTCTGTGAGGTGGAGGTCCTTCCCCAGTCGGGCAGCTTACAATTTACGCTCCCTACCTCGCTTTTCGCCAGAGCTTCGTTTGTTAGTCAGCAGGGTGCACCGCGTGCAGGTGAAGTTGGCTTTGGTTCTAAGATGTTGATGAACTACTTACACCCCAAGTGTGTTTACCTTCATCATCATCATCATCATCGTCGCAGCCACTGAAAGTCCACTGCTGCTGGACATAGGCCTCCCCTCTAGATCTCCAATAAGACCGGTTTATTACGGTTATTTAACCGGTGTTTACCTTAGCTGGTAGAAACCATAGAGCTTTACCGGTTAAACTAAAGATGTTCATCATATAACTTAAACCTAATATCTATTTTGGTGATCGAAAAATCCGATAGTAAAGGCACAATCTTAAGATTACCTATATCTTATATATAGTAGGACACTCTTAATACAGTGGTAACGGGCTTTAGCTTCGGCGATAGGTCCCCTGATGTTAGTTACACAAATTCTTGGTGACATATATCGAAGTTGGTTTATACTTCGCTGTTATCAGTTGTTAGTTTAATTGCTTAAGGGACTGTAGTCGTAACTGGGAAGATGTTTCCTAATGATATATGGCTGCGGTTTGAGGGCGGAAAGTTAACGTCTTCTTGGAATGACGAAATAACTAAGTACCATTAAGATGAAATACATAAAGTTGATTTTAATTATGGTAATTGTTATTGAATTTAAATTGGCATTAATTAAATATATAAATTATTATTTCTAGACAAATTACATACTGCCATCTAGTCCCAAACTAAGCAAAGCTTGTACTATGGGTACTAGATAACTGATATTATACTTAAATACATTTTTTTTGTAAATACATTCATATATATATAGAAATACTACTAATACATAGAAAACATCCAGATCAAAAAAACATACTTGTTCATGCACATAAATATTCGTATTGTGCGGGGAGCGAACCCGCGACCTCAGAGTAAAAGTGGCCATTGCTAACCATGTGACTACCGAGCTAGTCAATTAATCGAGAAATTCATTAAATGGCGACTGTTAGCTGTATATAATAACGACTGAATGTGATTTAACTTTTATACTTAATAATGTTATAATAAAGCACTTGTACTGTTCCACGTTATTATATTTAATATTACCGACCGGTTTCGCCGCTAAGGCATTATCAAGGTAACACACACAGATGGTGTTTGTGTTTCTACAAAACATTTTTATAAATTTTTTTCAGCAAAACATTTTTATTTATTTTATAAAAATGTTTTGCAGAAAAAATGTTTTGGGGGGTAAGTGGTTCATCAATACCTTTGAACTAAAGCCAAGTTCACCTGCACGCGGTGCACCCTGCTGACTGACAAACGAAGCTCTGGCGAAAAGAGAGGTAGGGAGCGTAATTGTAAGCTACCAGACTGGGGAACCACCTTACCGAATACCGCAGCCAAATAACAATTCCCTTGAGTGTTGTTGTGTTCCTGCGAGTGAGTGAGGTCACCAGACAGGAAGGAGATGCAGCGTTGGAAGCGGGGGTGACGGCGCGCGAGCGATATTTTATGTTGCGAGCGTTAATATGGCTACGGCAACCGCTTCACATCAGGCGGGCCGTATGCTTGTCTGCCACTCGACTTAGTAACAAAAAAAAAATTACATTATGATAATAATGTTCCACTAAGTGCCAACAATCAACAGTATCAACTTTATTTTATATTTAACTATCTGATCCGCCTTTTTGCTATCAAGAGACAGCAATACATTGCCAAGTGGGGAAGTAAAATTCCGAAAGCTTTAATCAAATCAAAATATCTTTATTCCTTGGACTTTATAAAGCACTTAGAAACGTCATACAAATTAAATATAAGAACATGTATCTAAATCATTACTACTCTAAATCCACAGAGCTTAGATTCGCTTTCATCACATCATCTTGAATGTGAAAGTGAATTTAAGTGCCAGTTCCGGCGACGGGGCTTCTTGAGAAGCCCCGTCTACTCCTACTGATTATATAACCTATTGGTTGCAGTATGATATTATATAACCTACTACTGTGCCCGCGATTTTGTCCGCGCGGAATAGACATTTATTAATAAAATAAATTTCTAAAATAAAAGTATCTAAGTTACTCCTTATTACATCAGCTATCTGCAAGTGAAAAATCGGTTCAGCCGTTTCAGAGATTCGCCGGAACAAACAGACAGACAGACAGATTAAAATTGTAAAAAATTACATATACCATGTATCGTGTATACATCCATTATGCATTTAGTAAAAAGCGGTTATTTTAATATTACCAACAAACATTCCAATTTTATTTATCTGTATAGATTAGCCTTTCTCGATAAATGGGCTGTTCAACACTAAAATATTTTTTGTATTCGAACCCGCAGTTCCTAACATTAGCGCGTCCAAACAAATAATAATATAAAAATTCTTTATTGCATAAATATTACAAACTGTTTCATGTTATACAGGTAAATACAAAGGTGAGCTTATCTCTACGAAAATCTCTTCCAGCCAATCTTAATGGTTGTACTCGAGACAATACATTGTTGGACGGATAGACCAAATAAAAACGCCAAATATAACAAAAATGACACTGAATACATGACAAAATAAATCTACTTTTAAATACTACATTGATAAACAAATATATAGACATACTTATTTTAACATATCTTACTATTTACTATATACTACTCGTACATCATACTATTTACTTATATATCTTACTTTTACTTATCTACATATACTACACCAATAAATACTCATATACCTACATAAACATACATAAAATTCTTATATTATTATATGTGAGTCAAATAATGCTGCTTTAGTCTATTGGCAGTTTGTTCCAAAGTTGCGCTCCGCGAACAGTGAAAGAATTGAAAAAGAAATTTGTATTCGAAGGGGGACAAGACAATGTTTTGATAATACAAGAACGCTGGGATCGGGTTGGAGGCGGTAATCGTTGAAAACGGGAACGAAGGTATTGGGACTGGGACTTTGTCTTGGACAACCCTATATGGGTTGTCCAAGACAAAGTCCCAGTCCCAACGACGTCAGCAAACGTATGCACTACACATATCACTCTCTTAGACGACTTCAAAATATTTAACCATTTAAGACTAAAATTATGATTGCTCAATCTCTCCTACTTCCAATACTCGATTACGCTGATGTTTGCTATTTAGATGCAACGGAAGAGCTGCCCAATAAATCGGAACGTCTACAAAATTTGGCTGTCCGATTCAAATTCAAAATTCAAAAAATTCAAAATAATTTATTTGCAATAAATAGGGTAACATTTAAACAGATGTTATTTAAAACAAATCACCAGCCTATTTAGCCATTATAAATAGCATGCAAATTTAACAAATTTTAGCCTAATTAAAAATATTTAGAATTGATCAATTAATATTAAATTTGTCAATAATCAAATTATACATCACTAAGTCTATTTATTAGATAATTGTAAAATAGCATTCAATGTCCGTGGAATATAATGGAACTTAATTAAAAAATGTAAATAATATAATTGATTTAAAAATTCAGTTTAGTATTTAAAAAATATTAATAGACAAATATTAAAGTTCAACCTTTTGTCTCACACATTATTATAAAATATTATTAGTTAAGTAGTCACATTGTTATTAACATTGTTTATTATTTAAAAATTCCTGTATAGTGTAAAAACATTTGTCTAACAGCCATTTATTTAATTTTATTCTAAAACGATTTAATGGCAGTTCACGAATGGATCCGGGTATCTTGTTATACAATCGAACCACCATAAAATAACAGTTTTTTTGGTATAGTGTTGTCCTTGAAAATGGTAAAAATAGTTTGGATGGATCCCTGGACAAATATTTTCTATTTTCATTTGCTTTCCTAAACAGCTCTGGATGTTTCTTCACAAATAAACCTGCCTCCAAAATATATAGAGACGGTAATGTTAACAATCTTAGTTTTTTAAATAAAGGTCTGCATGAGTCTAACGGATAAGCCATACATATTGCACGGATGCATTTTTTTTGCGTAATAAAGACTTTATTGAACAAGGTCGAACCACCCCATAGAATAATTCCATATCGTAATAGTGAACCCACATACCCGTGATAAGCAGTCAAAGCCGTCTTTACTCCCGCAGTTTCGCGTATTTTTTTAAGGGCGTAAACGAATTTATTTGTCTTTTTGCACAAATTGATAATATGCGCCTTCCAGTTGCAGTTTGCGTCTAAAGTTATGCCTAAAAATTTAATTTCATTAACGTCTTCTACGTCAGCATTTTTATGTTTTATGTTAAGTTTAGGTAAATTAGTGTTATAGTTTTTAAATTGTACTATTTTGGTTTTAGATATGTTTACTGTCAAATTATTGTCATTTAGCCATTCTGTAAATAGATTAATTGTATTAGTTATTAAAATGTCATAATTATCACTTTTACGATCGTCAGGTATAACAACTGAAATGTCATCAGCAAAAAGAGTGCATTTGTATTTAGTGATATTAGGTATGTCATTTATATAAATTAGAAAGAGAAGTGGCCCTAATACGCTCCCTTGGGGCACACCGTAGTTATTTTGTTTGTAAGGGGCGAGACATGTCGTAATTGTACGATCATCAGTAAGTTTTGATATTTCTACAGTTTGCCAGCGATTTTTTAGATAACTGTCTATCCAGTCAAGTGCTTTACCTCTAATTCCATACCGTTCGCATTTGTTCAATAGTATGGTATGGTCCACAAAATCAAACGCCTTGCTCATGTCGAAAAATATCGCTGAGACACGTTTCCTTTTGTCAATATTTTCAGTAATATTTTGAATCAGTCTATAAGCTGCTAATGTTGTGGATTTATTTTTCTGAAACCCATTTTGTTCATCTTTAATTAGTTTGAATTTGTCCAGAAAATAGAATATTCGCAAGTACATGATTTTTTCATAGACCTTTGAAAATATTGGTATTAGCGCAATTGGTCTATAATTATTAAGTTCTTTTTCACTTCCTTTTTTGTAAAGAGGTTTTAGAATGAAATATTTTAGTTTATCAGGAAATATTCCTTCGCTAATTGATTGATTTATAAGATCACAAAGTATATCCATAAGTTCCATAGCACATTCCTTAATCACAAATGTAGAAATATCATCATAGCCTACTGCATTAGTATTATTTAACGACCTAATTGCCGATAGAACTTCATCGGTTGATGTAGGTCGCAGGAAAATGGAGTCCTTCACCTGTTCAATAATATCATAATTAGGTTGTCTGTTTGGCCTATTTATGTTAGTAGTAGAGATGAAAAAGTCATTAAAAGCATTGGCAATCTCTTCAGGGGCGGATATTTCTTTACTGTTTACAGTAATATTGTCTATAATTTTGGCATTTTTTATTGTACTATCGGATTTATTTTTAATAACTTGCCATGTGGCCTTGCCTTTCTGTTTCGATTTTTCAATATATTTTATGTTTGTATTTGATTTAGAATTCATGATGCACTTTTTTAATAATTTTGTATATTTAATATAATGTACCTTATTTTGTGAGGTTTTGTTTTTATAATACTCGAATCTTAGTTTACGTTTAGTCAAGAATGATTTCTTAATGCCTTTTGTAAGCCATTTAGGTGTTGTATCCTTTATATTAATCTTAATTTTATTTATGGGGAAGCACAGATTATAGTAAAGCATAAATGTGTCATGGAATATATTAAATGCTTTATTTACATCAGCTTCTTTAATTACGTCGTCCCATGTTAAAGTTCGTAATATTTCCTTAAATTTCATTAAATTGTAATTGTTAAAGTCCCTTTTAAATTTATAGAAATATTTTTCTGTATTTTTGTTCGAGCATTGAGTTTTATGGTCTTCGTAAATATGATCACGTGTCTGAATTTCGTGAAAGATTGAAGTGGCTCCCTATTCGACTTCGCAGAAATGTGCGCCTGTTAACTCTTCTATTTAAAATATTTAAAAAATCAAAATGCTCCCCAATACCTTCGTTCCCGTTTTCAACGATTACCGCCTCCAACCCGATCCCAGCGTTCTTGTATTATCAAAACATTGTCTTGTCCCCCTTAGAATACAAATTTCTTTTTCAATTCTTTCACTGTTCGCGGAGCGCAACTTTGGAACAAACTGCCAATAGACTAAAGCAGCATTATTTGACTCACATATAATAATATAAGAATTTTATGTATGTTTATGTAGGTATATGAGTATTTATTGGTGTAGTATATGTAGATAAGTAAAAGTAAGATATATAAGTAAATAGTATGATGTAGTATATAGTAAATAGTAAGATATGTTAAAATAAGTATGTCTATATATTTGTTTATCAATGTAGTATTTAAAAGTAGATTTATTTTGTCATGTATTCAGTGTCATTTTTGTTATATTTGGCGTTTTTATTTGGTCTATCCGTCCAACAATGTATTGTCTCGAGTACAACCATTAAGATTGGCTGGAAGAGATTTTCGTAGAGATAAGCTCACCTTTGTATTTACCTGTATAACATGAAACAGTTTGTAATATTTATGCAATAAAGAATTTTTATTTACGTTCCGATTTATTGGGCAGCTCTTCCGTTGCATCTAAATAGCAAACATCAGCGTAATCGAGTATTGGAAGTAGGAGAGATTGAGCAATCATAATTTTAGTCTTAAATGGTTAAATATTTTGAAGTCGTCTAAGAGAGTGATATGTGTAGTGCATACGTTTGCTGACGTCGTTGGGACTGGGACTTTGTCTTGGACAACCCTTTATGGGTTGTCCAAGACAAAGTCCTATCCATAATATGGCCTAGATTTTTGGTTTTGTCTACATAGGGAATTTGATCTTCTTTATAAGTAATATGCGGTAAATCCTTAAAATTAAGCAAAGCTTTTATTAGGAAGCTTCCAACGATAAGTGCTTGAAAATTAGTGGGATTCACAAGTATACCATAGGAATCAGCCCAGTTTTGAATGACAGAGAGTTGCCGGTTCATTGTAGCAATTGCATCCGAGGTTTTATATAATTTAATATAATATCCTACTAAAAATGCTAAAATAAAAATAAACTAATTTATTTATTACATTCACAGGTGCAACGCTCCGAGCTGCAGGGAAGTCGTGGCGTGCTGAACATAAAGCAGCGCGCACACTGGGCATCATAGTCGGCGCGTTTTTGTTATGTTGGCTACCATTCTTTATTTGGTAAGTTGATGCATTCTCGAATTATAACTAATGGCAAGTTATTTTGTTAGTGAAAAATGTAAACCATTTACAATTTAGCAAAAAAAGCTGGTAAGAGTATTTAAAAAAAAAACACTACAATTCTGTAAATATTCTCTAAATACACTTCCTAAATATTTAGTATGAATGGTTGATAAATTATAGATGTTTTATCGACATATTTTTACTATAGATAAATATATTTATATCAATAGAACTTCATTCATATTAGTATTTATTATTTTTATTAAAAAATTGCCTTGACATATGTTTCTACTACATGATAAGCGAGACATTGCTATATAAGTATAAGAGATACGGATATAGCCTGTCTTGTCTCACTTATATGTCTGTCTCTGCTTAGTGTGTAATGAACATTATAGAAAGGTGTGATACCTTTCTGTAAATTAGCCGAATCTTAGATGTCCGTAGACTCAGCGGGACCCTTTGCCTGATCAAGTTAAGACCTAGTTGGTCGAATTAACGTCGATTAGTACCTATCGATTTGTATATGGTTAAATTTCTACCTCGATAGGTTCATTATTAAAATAAAATTTTACAGTCAGCGGGGCCCTTTTCAGATTAAAGGCCAATTAATTATTTATATTTATTTTTAATAGCCTATTATTTCTACCTCTAGATTAGTTTACTATTATATTGCTGTCTTATCACAATTCCCATGTCCGTAGACTCAGCGGGACCCTTTGCCTGATCAAGTTAAGACCTAGTTGGTCGAATTAACGTCGATTAGTACCTATCGATTTGTATATGGTTAAATTTCTACCTCGATAGGTTCATTATTAAAATAAAATTTTACAGTCAGCGGGGCCCTTTTCAGATTAAAGGCCAATTAATTATTTATATTTATTTTTTAATAGCCTATTATTTCTACCTCTAGATTAGTTTACTATTATATTGCTGTCTTATCACAATTCCCTAAAAAAACAGTCATTAATTCCTTTACTTCCAGCGGGGCCCTTCCCGAATTGAAAGTGTATAGATCAATGAAATACATTTCCAAGGATCCTTTTATTTCTACCATTCAAATAACATATTTTTATAATTAAGAGCAGTATAGTTTTCGAAAAAATTACAATTATTTTAAGTTCAAACAATTTTCGTAAATATTTCGAAAACTGTTAAGCCCATAATTATAAAAAATAATTATTTTAAAGGTAGAAATAAAAGGCTTCTTGGAAATGTATTTCACTAATCTATAGACTTATAATTCGAGAAGGGCCCCGCTGGAAGTAAAGGAATTAATTCGATGTTATTTAGGGTATTCTGATAAGACAGCAATATAATAGTATACTAATCTGGAGGTAGAAATAATGGGATATTAAAAAATAAATATAAATAATCAACTGGCCTTCAATCGGAAAAGGGCCCCGCTGACTGTATTTTTTTTATTTTTATTTTACTAATGAACCTACCGAGGTAAAAATTTAAACATATACAAATCGGTAGGTACTAATCGACGCTAAATCGACCAACTAGGTCTTAACTTGATCAGGCGAAGGGTCCCGCTGAGTCTACGGACATGAATCTTAGACTGAGTCGACAATTTCCTTATTTCACAGGTACGTTACAACGAATGTATGTGGTGAACCCTGCGAAACGCCATCAGTAGTAGTCGGGGTTCTATTCTGGATAGGATACTTCAATTCAGCTTTAAATCCATTAATATACGCATACTTCAATCGCGACTTCAGAGACGCCTTCAAAAATACGCTAATGTGCGCTCTGCCCTGCTGCTTCACCTGCTGGAAGGACAGCGGCACCGCCCAATTCGTGTAGTAATTAAAAACGTGCGACTAATCGCAATTGCGACTAAAATGTCGCTGTAGCAACGATATAATAAGGTTGAGACTGGCTTTGTTTTGTAATTAATCTTCTAGAAACAAGGGATTTATCGTGGTTAATATTAAGATCTATTGTAGATATCGTTAAAGTTCTAAATATATTGAAAGCGTGCACGTGACATGTGCCTTTTTTAATTTGTAACTAAATAAATAGGTATTTTTTTTAATTTAATTTCACTTATAAGTAATCAATACTAAAGTTAATTTAAAACCTAATTGTTAATTCTAGCTATTGACTGTTACATTAGATATCCGTTTTAATTCTGTAATTCCTAAATATATATTTTTAATAGCGTGAATGATATATACTTGGAAATAGATCTGTAAAATCGATGCTGATATCACTGTTACTTAGTTTATTTTTCCTCTTTTATGTAGTTTAGAAAAGTTTATCAATTAGATCTCGTTTCTTGAGTAATTAATTCAAACAGGAATAATAAAATTTGGGGCTCACCCTTTTTGAACAGAATTATTACCCATTATTTATATTTAATTTAGTTACATACAAGTTGCATGAAAGAACTAGTTGATTATGGCTACCTTTTGTACTTTATTTGTATGCTAATAGTAATTTAAATGCATTATCTCGATGCAATCAACAGTTTATATTGCATTATTATTATTGTATATATACCACGTGCAGCACGTGCACGCCTTCAGTGTGTTTATACCTTTACACTGTACGTATAGAGAAGCATTAGAGACTGTCTCCTAAGTGGTAGAGTTTGACTCTATTAACTTTGAACTTAAGTAATTACGATTGAGAGTAACAAAAATGTACAGTGTTGTATTGGATACTAAGGAAATGGATTAAGTCTTTTCATCTTGATATTTTGACTTTCCTACTGTACTTAAAATGCATTCAAAATAGTGTAAATCACATTTGGTCATACATAAAATAGAGGTGTGTATACACTACAGCATTTTCTAGAGAATTTGTAACGTTACTGCGAATGTTCGACACTACGTTCGAAGTATTGCTCACAAGTGAACATTTACCTGTAACATTTATTTCTGCTTATTGTTGAAATTTACTGCTAACAAATGCACGTGTAGTATCAACAACTGAATTTGAACTGAAAGGAACGCAAAATAAAGTGCATTATCCCTCTCTAAGTTTACTTCACATCACGTCGCCCACGCTCTTGTTCGTTGAAATGTTACACAAATTTGCTCTTTGGATTGTTAATCAGATTGTAGCGAAACCCTTTAGGCCATATACGAAACGGGATCTTCTTAACCAGTTGCAATCGAAAACTTTTTCATCCTCATACTAAACCAGATGCGATCAAAGATATTGCAATAATATAAAAAATCTTGGCAAGCTATAATCAATGACACAGTCGTCATGTTGTATTTATCTGAAGTATTTTAAACACTCAGTTGAACAGATTTCGAAGTAGCTAGACATTTGTCATATTAGAATCCAGTTTTGAAGTCTGGTTACTAAGTGCAAAAAAAAAAAATATACCACAAGTGGTTTCATACAAGTATGAAAAAAATTTTAATCACAAGTGGTTAAGACGCTCCGGTATCATACACGGTGGAGGGAATAAAACACCGAGCGCCGTATCACATGATAGTTACATAGTCGCGTGTTGGAAGGCCGGCTCGTGAAAGTCTGATACGAGAACATTCGAACGGTTCGGTGTTCTGTTACAAATAATTGCTCTAGTCTGTACTCACCTTTACATTTTTGTTTTAATGGTATTTTTAGTAGAAATCTTTAATCTAATTAATTGTATCATATAAAAATTTAATGTGCAATATTAGTACTAAGTTGGCTTAGTTGAAATTATACGCTATATTACTATGCAATACGGTTGAGTATTCAAAAACGTGTACATAAATAAAAATATATTGTAATGTATTTTTGGCTAGTGGGACGAAGACTATTGGTTCTAATACTATAAATATTGATAGGCTGGTAATTGAAGCACTACTTTAGTTTGTTATTTATTAGTCTGTGTCATTTAGAAATTCCAATTTATTTGATGTAATTATACGAATTTCTTTCTTCTTTTAGAACAATGGCGCGTAGATACGGGTCCTTTAGAATAAAAAAGAAAGTAAAAGAGATGTAAATTGTCTTTCATGTTACCTGAAAACCTCTTTTTTTTCATGCAAATCTTTACAGTGTAACATAATTCGCGACTTATAGAAAGGATCAGTCGAATACTTGAAAATTCAATTTTTTCAAGAATGCTACAAACTAATAAATACGCAGGATTGATTATATGTAGCAAGAAATCGTAGGTTTTTCCTCTCGACTAAAGTTCTAATTGCTAATTAGTTTAGTAAATAGCGTTAATAGATAGTTTTACAGTAACTTGGCAATAATGAACGTTTAATTTCCACATTAACGCTTCGTACTGCCATATTGAATTTATTCACAGCAATATAGTTTTTCTGTGTGTTGTAATAATAGGTTGTATATGTATAGTTGATAGTTGCTCAAAGTAGATGTGTTAAAAAGTACTGTAAAGAAATCAAGGCGATGTCCGCTGTTTATATTTTCCTTACAAGAAAGTTTGAAACTATTTTTAAATACAAAATGAAATTAATTTAAAAGTTATGTCTTTGTATTATAATTGAAACTATTTTTAACTACAAAATTAAATTAATTTCAAAGTCTTGGTATGTCTATGATTGTAAACAGGGATCGTACCGCAGATTCTGAAGCCGATCAACGTCGAATATTTTGATTCGAAATAAAGTTCTTAATTTTAAGTTATTGACAAACATCTTCAGCCTGATTGGTAGTGCTCCAGGGTAACTACCACCTAAGCTAAACACAAGTACCATAAATCTAAGCTGAAGCTTGCTTTCGCAATCAAAACATCAGATGGGAATCGACTTCAGCATAGCCGGTAGGGCCCTGTATGTATAGTATTGAAAAGTAAGATTAATAAACAAATTATTTATTATGTTCATCGAATAAATGTAACAATATTGTTTATCTGTGATTAATATAACGGGTAGTTCTTTTTTTTTCTATGGTAACATAATAGTTAAAAACCTGACATCTGTTTATCAACTACATTCACACAACTTATACTATGTTATGGTTCACATTTAAAAATGTTTGGTTTCGTCTGTAACTTTGCATTAAATAGATTTAAAAAACAAATGGTTGTCTGTAAAGTCGGTTTACGGACGATAATTTTACGTGATAACGTTCAAAGAAAACATCGGCCGATGTAGTGGAAGAGAGATAGATGCGAACGCTTATGCCGATCGTGCTTCTCTAACATTTGTTCCGCACTCTCGCTTGCACGCTCGGCTCAGGCGGAACGTGACAATGAGTCATGCTTTTTCGTGCGTGCAGCCGGCATGCATCGATTTATAAGACAGTATCACGTCAAAAAATCCATAAATAAATTCCTACTCCATAACATAACTAAGAAACAACTAAGAAAGTAAAAAATGCACAATGATTTAATTCATGAAGGATTTCTATAACAACGAAAATTACATATTAAAATACAGCAAAGGTTTTTCATTAAAAATAATTAACGTTTACAAGGTTCAATACATTCGAATAACAACATATTTTATTATCGACCAACATGCAACGTTACGTGATTTCTAGTTAATAAAAAGATAAAAATTTGTAATAATTTGTTTTACAGTCAGAAAGTTTTTTTTTTAAATTGGAGATAATACAGTTTGCAGCTCGGTATCCAAATAATTCAAAGGAACAAGAAGAACTCCCAAATATTTATTGGCTTTATATACAACGACTCCGGCGGTCGTTTGCTTAGCAATGGCTACTTTCTCTGAGGTCGAGGATGCGTCCCGCACAAGATAAATATTTGTGTGCATAAACATATCTGTTTGTCTTCGTCTGGATGTTTTCTATGTATGTATTTACAAAAAAAAAATGTATTTCAACGAGAGTAGCGTGGATAAAACACGGAGAGCAAAGGTCGACTGACGAACCAATCGCTCCGCCCTACTTCATACCGCTCCAAATAGACAGGTGTCGGTTACGGTAACAGTCTCGTGAGTTTAACGGTTTTTTTCCCATCTTAAAAAATGTCCATCACGCCTAAAGAACTGTTCACTTCAATAATGCAATGCATTTTCTATGACACTGAGTTTGTAAATATCAAGACTTAAAGTACTCCTATATAAGGCACACGTTTATTAGCCCATACTGGAATGCACGTACGGCACGCAATGGATTGAATAAAAACAATCTCATGCATCATGCATGTGGTGCATACGGTACTCTCAAATCACATGAAAGCAAATTAAAATGGCGTAACGTGCGGTTGTGCGTATGGTGTGTAGCGGTAGCGGTGTCATGGACCTAGCCGTGAATACGTTATATGCACTAAAATTATCTCAAAATGGCAGCGCTTCCCCCTCCCCCGCAAGCAATGTTCATCAGGGACCTTACCACAAGCTCTAAACGCAGGAATGGAACCATCATGGTTGCGAATTTATGAATGAAATTCATTGATAAATACGTAACCATCATAGTTCCATTCCTGCGTTTAGAGCTTGTGGTAAGGACCCAGTCCTTACTTAGCGTAATAAATCTTTGATCCTTCTATTCAGTGGTGTGATTGAATTTTGGATGTAGAGCATAGAATTCGAAACTACAACGCCAAACTGAATCCCCCGATTTTGTTAGCATTAGATTTTTACGATTGCCCCCATATATTTTTTTTTTTTATACTACGTCGGGTGGCAGACAAGCATAAGGCCCGCCTGATGTGAAGCGGTTACCGTAGCCATATTAACGCTCGCAACATAAAATATCGCTCGCGCGCCGCCACCCCCGCTGCCAACGTAGCATCTCCTTCCTTTCTGGTGACCTCACTCACTCGCAGGAACACAACAACCCTCAAGGGAATTGTTATTTGGCTGCGGTATTCTGTGAGGTGGGGGTACATTCCCCAGTCGGGTAGCTTACAATTACGCTCCCTACCTCTCTTTTCGCCAGAGCTTCGTTTGTCAGTCAGCAGGTTGCACCGCGTGCAGGTGAAGTTGACTTTGGTTCAAAGATGTTGATGAACCACTTACACCAAAATATAATGATAGCAAATTTAAAGAGGTATTCACTGCAAAAGACACAAGTTTATAAGAATAGAACAATTGAAATATAGCTATATTGAAACAATCAGTCATATATTCGTGCTCTAGTAAAGTCCTTCAAGTTGTCCATGACGACACAACAAACTTTGACATTGTCCATTGTTTCGAAGACACTTAGCTGTCTCCAAACGTGAAAGTGCTCATATAATATTTATGCTTACGACCTTTCTTAACTTCAGTCACCTACAAGTATGTCTTATACTATCAAAGAAGCAAATTCTTGTTACCCAACTGCGACAGAAGGAAGGTTATGTTTTTCGTGAGTATGTATGTATGTATGTATAATTGTTTGGCACGCTTTGCAGCCTGAACGGCTGGATGGATTTTAGCCTGAGAGGTGTCGTTAGATTCGTATTTGCTGTGAGAGTGACATAGGCTACATCAAATGTAAAAAAAATCAATATGGCGGCTGTGTAATTTTTTTCTTCTTCTAAATATATCGATATGGGTATCAAAATGAAGGTCTCGATGGCCTGATTTCAAATATATATTTGATATATTAGTTTTTGCCTGCGGCTTTGCTTGTATGGAATTATAATATTATTGTTACGCGTGATTAATAAATCTGTTGTAGGTGCAGTCGGGTTTTTTATTTTTTTAATTAACTTATAACTTGTTTTATTTTCTATGAAAGGAAACTAGCTGATTGGCTGACAGCCTGATCTGTCAACTCACTGGTCAAACCACTGGACGATTAGGAAAGGAATAGAGCATACAGATAGGTATTATGACATAGCTAATCGCTAACGAAGGATTTTTGAAAATTCTGATAGATCAGACTTAGTATAAGTATAATAATTTACTACGAATGTATTTGCAGCAGCACTATCTATTTGTACGAAAATCTAGGTTATTTTTCTAGAAATCAATTTAATAGAGGCATATTTTGGAAAAAAGAAACACTATTGAAATGATATACTGTGATAAGTTTTAACGTTGCATGATTTATGAAAATAACAACGGGAATTAACGCGATCATGCATAAGGGTATTTACATACCTTTATTATTACCTGACGTGGTCATAATCAGCTTATGACCACGGCCGGTGCAACCCGGTCGAAACGTCAGGTGGAGTATGCTCTAAACCCCTTCAGGGAAGACCCATATCCCAGCAGTGGGATACCATGGGTTGACGAAGTTATTGATTAAATCAAACATCCGTACACAGGATATCTGCGAATCATAATTTCCAACTGACAACGATCACACGTAGAAGACTGCAGCGCACTGACAACATGTTGAAACCGCCCCAGATTTCGCAGCGTTGCATTTTGACTATTTTGTATGAAGACGCAATACTGGTTTTTACGCATACTGTGGTATTGCTTATTATGTACGTATACCTCCATTATATACTACTATATTGTTATATATACTATATAGTTTTTCGTTTAAAACCCCTCAATGGTTTGACAGTAGCTCAATTTCCCATGTAGACTTACAATAATAAACCAAAGCCGACGTTTTTATTATCCCCAGGGAATATGAAACTATCCTTGCTTCAAGGACCACCATCGAGTCCTTCGCTAAGAAAATTGAATCTATTGTCACGGACCAAATTGATTTTGAGCGCGAGTGAGGATAAATTGGTTCTTGCATAACAAATGGATCAAGAATTTTTAACCGATTTCATGAAAGAACAGCTCGGTATATAATATGTTTTTTTTTAACACCCTTTTATTAGGTCGACCTGTATGTAACTAACTATGTAATGGAATCTAAGGTAACTAATTTAACCATCTTCCAAGGATAGTAGCGTAATGACAATTGGCAGCTTTATGTAGTTCTGATGACAATACTATATATGTATGTAATATATATATAATACTATATATGGTACTGTCGAACTGATCTGATGATGGAGCCGAAAGATATTACTGGAACTTCATGATGGAACATCGTATCATAGCTGTTTTTGGATTTCTTAGAAAAGTCTTGTAATGAACTTTGACCACGATTAGGTTTCAAGGTCTGATGATGAAGCCGGAAGATTGGCACTGGCATTCCATGATGGAATATCGTATCATAGTCGTGTTTACACTTGTGAGAAAGGCCACGTAATGGACTTTGCACACGATCAGTGCATTTATAAAAGCGTGTTTTTCTAGTGTTTTTTAAACTATTAATTTATTTTAATTTTTCTTTGAGACTATTTTTCATAAGAAGCAATAATTGCATTAAATGTTGTCTTCTTTGTTAGTGAAAAGTCAGTATACATACGGGAACCAGAGGCCCTTCCGCCGAAGCTGAAGTCGATTACCATCGGATTTTTTGATCTTGAAAATAGATCTTAAGTTTAAGTTAATGACAAACATCTTCACGTTAGTCCGTAGAGCTCTATAGCTTCTACCAGCTAAGCTAAACACAATTATCACCAATCTAAGCTAAATTTTGATTTTCACAATAAAAAAAATCGATGGTTAATCGGATTCAGCTTCGGCGGTAGGGCCTCAGGTCAGAAAACAGGACTGTAACGAATTGGTCTATATCGTCTTACCTTAATAATTAAAAACCTATAAGTCATAAAAACATGAATCGCATGTCATTATTTAGCGTATATAGTCAGCTTACTGCTAAGACCTTAAGTTTGCATCGGGGCACGGCGGGGCTGCGGGGGAGGGGAGGCATTGCGTAGAATAACAGAAACAACACTAACTGCGACTCGCTGATCTAGATGTTTGCGCTGCTCAACTGCGAATATAATTATTACATTAAAGTAATAGTATACTTTAATGTAATAAATATAAAAATATCTGACGGGCCGTCAGCTTCTTTGTTAGTTTATCTATTACCTTGACGATTCCTTCAGATACCCCTGACACCCAATTAAGCACGCAAAATTAATAAGCTCCATTGCACTTGAGTTTCCGTGAAACTACATCAGACGTAAGTAATTTATTTTCAGCATGAATGCCAGTAAATTGGTTACAAAACAGAATAAATTCTATTTTGTTTCATCTATTCTACGCTTCGGCGCACATTTTCCGTTACGCTCCATATCATGTTAAAATTACCTGCCTACGTAACTTTTTTATCTTGACAAAGAAAAAACTATTGCTAAATTATTGTCTGTCTATTAATTCATACACATAAGTATTATATTACTTATACTGTGGTATTATGTAAAAATAGATTAAATAATTTTCCGAATATATTTCGCCATTACTTTCACATAAATGCTCTACATCTCTTTTCACAAGAGACTCATTTATCAGTCAACAGGGTACACCACGTGCAGGTGAGGTTGGCTTTGGTTCAATGTTCGCAAAATCGAAAAGTGTAACATTTTGGTTGAAAATCTCCATTTAAAAGACAAACAGAAAATAGTAGGGAAATCATCGAAAACTTTGCCAGAACCCGCGCGAAGCCGATGCGGTCAGCTAGTTTAAAATAAAAAGTATTTGCTCGTACATCATCTGGTTTAATTATTTCAGCACTGGAAACAGAATAAAAACATACATCCATCATTGGCATTGATATTAATTACTCTGAAGCATTGAGTTTTACAAATAAAAAGTAATTAATAAAGCCTGTTGTAAGTTGAAATAAAATTTCACTGGTTTTTCTATAAATAAGGACTTCGGAGGCAAGTTTTCTTCTTTATTGACGTGAATATTTCTTTAAAATTGCTTCCATAGGGAGGCAATAAAAAAAACGAATGATAACAAAATAGGGGGATACAGTTTGGTGTTGCACCTACATAAATATCTATCATCTTCATCCAAAATTCAATCACATCACTAGATAGAGGAAGGATCAAAGAATTGAATACGCTGTAAGGACTATGGAACATCGGGTGCGGGGGAGGGGGAAGCGCTGCCATTTTGAGCTAATTTTAGTGCATATTAATGTTTTCACGGCCGTGTCCATGACACAGCCACACTCCATTTATTTTTACTACTTCGAGTGGCAGACAAGAATACAGCCCACCTGATACGACGCCGCAAATGCTTCAATACAATATAGAGAACTTGATCGATAGCTGTTCAACTTTTTAATTTTAATTAAAAGTCGATTGATGTGGATTTTTCATTTTTAGTGGAGCTGCAATTGAGGTGGTTCGGGTCGGTGAGGAGGAAACAGCGAGCACATAATTAAATAATTGTTAGATCTAAAGTTCTATAAATGCGCACTCTCTCATGCGCCTTTTTATGTGGACAAATCCCTTAAAGATGCCTACCTGGGGAGACAGTCCGTTAAAGATGCCACGCCATCTAAGATTGACGGCGTGGTTATATCAGAGTTTTCTGCCAGAAAGGTAGACCTAACGACTAAAACCCTACGGTGTTCCTTCCCTCCGCCGTGTGGTGATGACATAGGAGCTATTTCAATTTCATCCACGACTTCGCCATTAGTGGCCTGTGAGGATCCTTTTCCAGAATGGGAGTGAACTTTAAAGACTGGTCCAAGATTGGCGTCCCCGAACAACCAAAGACATCAGTGAGCATTACCTAACCTCTTAGACATGTCATGATGAGACGGCATTCTTTATCCTTTCGCGTTGATTATAGATTGAGTGTCGTTATTCATTCAAATAGCGTCGGAAATAACAGCAAAAGGCTTTCCTATAAATATTGCTAACATAAATGGCCCACAAAAGATTTCCCCATTTCCTCATAATGTAAACCCGTCAGGCAGAGGCGAGGGTCGGTATGACCACAACGTTACAAGCTCAATAAAGAAGCATTTAACATGAAATAGCATCTTCTTTCTTTAAAGAAAAACACTCTATTTGACATATAATTTATGGAACGATACCAAAGGGAATGAAAAAAAAATAGACACGTTTGAGATGAGGTTCAGCAGGATGATGTTGTGGACTGTAAAAAGAAAGAACAAGTCTTCACTAGGCTAAGTAACTGTACGCAAAATCTAGATTGTCCACTGTTATTATCAGCGAAATCTTACATACTTTGGACGCATAAAAAAAAACTAGATACCTTGAAGAAGTTGGTTGTCGTTGTGAAAGTGTTTAATTAATTAACAAAACAAAACGGGTTGTTTTACAACCCGTTTTGATAATATCATATAAATTATTCTTCTCTGCGCTTTTTTTAGAATGCCTAAAGTCTAAAGAGAATTTCTTTCACATATAGATTTTTTTGCCAAATTTCATTGCTCATGTGATTTCACCCGAAATTTTACTAGATTCTTTCTCAATTGAAAAGATATTATCAAAACGGGTTGTTTTACAACCCGTTTTGATAATATCATATAAATTATTCTTCATATAAAGTTATATGATATTATCAAAACGGGTTGTTTTACAACCCGTTTTGATAATATCATATAAATTATTCTTCTCTGCGCTTTTTTTAGAATGCCTAAAGTCTAAAGAGAATTTCTTTCACATATAGATTTTTTTGCCAAATTTCATTGCTCATGTGATTTCACCCGAAATTTTACTAGATTCTTTCTCAATTGAAAAGTTATAAAAATTTCAAACGTTTTTGTTTGTGAAACCACCATAAGCTGGAGAATTTAACCCCAAAATGTAAATAGTTAACAATCTACTTCCGTTTTTGATTCCATTTCCGGCATGCGTTTTAATTTTATGTCCCTGAATTTATGGATTCCCGTCATCTGTCGTCCGTTCATTATTTCTAAGTGTCACTCTAAATTACCAAATGCTGACCGTCTTTAATTTTATTGATAGGCAATCGTTTACTGTCATCGTGTAACTCACTAGTTTACCTCAAAACCCTGAAAATATATTTCTATGATTTTGTAGTATCAAAGCTACTCGAAACTATGGGTATACTTTTTCGCAACAAAGACTTGTTTTCATTGGGCATTCTGTCCCCAAATGGCTCTTGAAACGTACTCGTGTGTGTACAAGCATTGAGTAAGCAAACATTACAAGTAGTGTGTGGCGTAATATGATTTGGGTAAAGAGAAATCTATACGAATGGAATCGCAGGAAATAATAGAAAGTTTGAGGAAAATGGTCACGTACTATGCGGTCTTAGAAGTGCTTCTCTATTATACTGACTGAGAAAACATTGTGAAATAAGTGTTACACCCGCGCCACGCTCGCCATTTTTGTATTGGTAAATACGCTGTGTGTTTTGGTTTTGTTCTTTCGATGTTAATACGCCTGCATATGCTTGTGTATAGTCAAAGAAAATAAAGAAAACTGATGATACAGTTTGATGTTGCTGGTAGATAACTATTATCTACGATACAATACATGATACGAAAGGATCATAAGTTCATGTCGGAATGCGCGGGACTGAAACGGGATCGTCGCCATTTTGAGATAATTTCGCTGCATAGCATAACCCGTTACGTACACGTATCACGTGAAATAGAGGCAATGCCCTCGATGCAACAACACCTTGTTTTTGTCAGTTACGTAGTATTTATTATTGAAGTTTATCAGTTACAGTAAGATCAGGAAACTGCTTGTACTCGTAAGGTATGACGATGGGAAAGCTATGCTTTTTGCGTTATAAGCATTTACAGTAGCTGCTTCTCATCGAGTGGGCGTATGCTTGTTTACCGATGTGATTTAAAGAAAATTAATAGTTCGTTGATAATTTAAACGACGAGTTAATTTACGCAATATGTTATATACACAGGCTGACAGTCAGCCTGCGACCACGGCCGGTGCAATCTAGTCCAAACGTCAGGCTATAATAGAGGTATGTAAATACCCTTATGCATGATCGCGTTAATTCCAGTTGTTATTTTTCATAAATCATGCAACGTGAAAGTTTAAAAGAAAATAAAAGTATTCTAAAAAGACGGCCAAGATGAGTTCGTAGCTGTTAGCTTGTAGATTAATATAATAAATAAAACAAAATAATTTATGTATTATGTTACGAAAAAAAATGGTTACAACTAAACCCACTAACAATACACGTACCCATTGAAGTGACACTGATTATTTACATCAGTATCACTTCGACACTGAAGTGCCCTCAAGTCCAAGTGAAGTGAAGATATGACGTGCCCTCACTATTTGTGACTGGATGTGAAAAACCAGAAAGGCTGTCTGCAAGGCTGTATGCTGTCTGCAGAATCTGTAATTTATGTTATCATAGAAAAAACATATCATTTTCTCTTGCAATACTTATCAGCTGATTGAGCAATTTGTACATTTTTATCTCTAATTCTAATTTATTGTTTTTATAAATTTTATTAATTCCTACGTAGAATTCACCTTTTTTGATGCAACTGTATAACAAGTTAAGATGCAACTGTTTTTATTAAAATCTTGATTGAATAAATTATAAATTCATTCAATCATTGCGTTATAGGGTGTTTTATTTTGTAAACCACAGCATCATAATTGTAGCCAATTACCGCCTATGATCTTAGTATAATCAGATTATTATATGTAAATTGTGATATATATAACATAAGTTTATGCTTTCAAAATGACAGGTCCTATACTTTAATGGCACGATTTTGATAGCCCCTTGAGCTTCTTATTACTATATTCTCAAGTAGTATAGCTAGGTCCTGTCATTTCTTTCGTAGATTAATGGTTTAATAAGTTTTAGTATTATTTAGAAGATTTAATAGTCACATTTGATAGGAGATCTATCAAAATATTCATAATTTCATTGGAATGCGTAATAATTTTCTAGATATACTGAATCTTTAATGAGAAATGTTTAAGACTTTTACTCGAGAGTCTAAGGGAATTAATTTTAATGAATTATTTATAGTTTTAATTGGCAAGATTTCAAAGATTCGAGGATTATAAATATTTTTCATTCAAATATTTGTTTAATGTTAAGAATTTTTGAAATAATGGTTAACTGTTTAAACTTAGAAACATAACTAAGAAGCGCTTTAAATATGACCATACGCCTTAGAGGCATGTCCTTTATAACGAGGATTTTTTAAAGGGCATACTTACTTGTATATATTTCATTTATAGTAATTATTTATTAGCTTAGATATATTTTTATTTTATAACACGGTAGAAAGTATATTTTTTTATATTTCCAATTTATTGACTTCCTTTGACATTACAGACCTGTAAAATAATTGAGGAAAATTAAGGATTTTTTATCCAGAGTTTTCGATAATATCTCAAAAATCTTCTTTATTTACTTTTTCTGATAATGTTACATTGACTCTAATAATTTAAAAATGAAATATATAAAAATCGTAACCTGGATACAGATTATACAGCCGTATTTTAGACTTGCTTCATACAAAATATCAAAATTTTCTTGTCGATGGAGGAAAAAGTTATAACGATAACTAACTTTTGTTCGCCTATGAGGCGTAGGTTATCTTTCTAAGGTTAAGGAACTTAATTTATATCCAATATTTTTTATTATTATACCCAACTACAACTACAATACATTGCGTTATTTTATTAAGTTACTAGGTCTTCTATCAAAATGTGATCTACTAAATATTGTAGCAACTTGATACATTAATTAAAAATATGCTAACAATTTATTAGATAAAAAGAGTGAAAATTATTATATTTTTAAGCATGTGTAAAGTTGCATAATATAATTTTGTTTGCAAAAGGGGAAAACAAATACGTAATTATTAAGTGTTACGAAGTAATTATACTATAATAGTGTAAAAATTCAATTTATATTTGTGAATTATAGGTATAGAAATAACATTTAATTGGTTGTAAACGATTGTAGAAAATATTAGTAGTATTATGTTTTATAGTATAGTTGTATAAATAACGCTTTTAATTATAGTATCTATTAATTCGTGAATAAAATACACACATGTTATCATTACTGTAATAAAAATAAATAAACAATATAGTTAGGGTTAATAAGTGCAATACCTTAATAAGTTTGAATAAAATACGCATTTATTAAAAATCTATTATTAAAAATTTCCTTAATTTATTAGTAGTGCTAGTCGTTCATTGCAAAGTAATTTGAAAAAAAAAATCATTATAAATGCGTGTTTTCATCAAAATTAAAGGTTAAGCAGTTGGTACTTCACTTATGAACATTGACTGTATATAGATGTCTACCAAATTATCTCAATTATTATATTACAATATTTATGTTATATTTTTTAATAATAATATACTGTAACAGCTTTTCTTAGTATTTCAAATAAAACACCCTTTATATGAATAAATTTCATAAAGTCTCTCTAGGATTTTAAAGTTAATTCTTCAAAAATAATAAATACCTCTTGAATAAAGTCTATAAATCACGATAAAACAAGGGAAACGCGTATAATAAAAGATTCTCAAATTTATCATCTCTTCAGAATTTCTTGTTAATTAATATTTGGATGATTTACGGGTCTACCCGACTACGAAAGGCCGTGAAAAAGGTGATATTTCTCATTTGATATTTAACGAAGATCTCTATTCAGAGAATTGCAAATGAGCTCAAAAAATATTCTTTAGCCATTCATAAAACTTTTAATTTCAATGTCTTTGTAATTATAATTAGGGATTTCTTAATAAAAGATATAAGTACATAGAACAATTTTTGCGTGAAATGTATTTTTTTCTGGTATTCATACTTTTTAAATATATTAAATGCATTAACGCCACTAATATTCTATCTGAAGGCGCTTTGCGAACTCTGTCAAATATTAACAGTTAGCGGCCCACCCACGCTTTACTCAATCTTTCCGTTCCCATTTCATCCCTGTGGATTTGTCATACAAACCTTGTCCTAACAATTTCATCACAATTTCTTTGTTCGTTATTTTTTCTTATGTATGAATAGATATTCTGCTGTTCAGGATGGCGACGAATCCAACAAATCAAAGATCATAAAAACCGTTTCAGCAGTTTTTAGGGTTCCGTACCAAGGGTAAAAAGGAACCCTATTACTAAGGCTCCGCTGTCCGTCCGTCCGTCCGTCTGTCACCAGGCTGTATCTCATGAACCGTGATAGTTAGACAGTTGAAATTTTCACAGATGATGTATTTCTGTTGCCCCTATAACAACAAATACTAAAAAATAGATAAAAACAAATATTTAAGGGGCTCCCATACAACAAACGTGATTTTTATGGTTCCGCACCTCAAAAGGAAAAACGGAACCCTTATAAGATCACTTTGTTGTCCGTCTGTCTGTCTGTCAAGAATTTCTATGTCGAGAATGCGTGGAGGTATCAAGCTGAAATTTGAACTGTATACTCAGGTCTACGGTCCCATGAAGTTGTAAAAAAATCAAACTGCTAAGTTTACGTAGAAAAAAGTTACGGCCGTTTATTCAGCAAAAAACGCATATTTCGACACACTCAAGGGAATCAAATTTTATAGGGTACTTCCCGTTGACCTAGAACTATGAAATTTGGCAAGTAACATCGTTATAGACTACGAGTACAGGAATAAATCTCAAAACTATACATTTGTAAATAGATCTTAAAAAATAGGGGGTCTATATTTTTATAGGGTGTCGAAATTTCAAATTGAAACTACTAGTTCACATGGGGTATCATATGAAAGGGCTTGGTGTACAAATTGCAAAATATATTTTATTTAATATTTTCGACGCATTATTTCTTATTTATAATAAAAAATATCAAATTTAATAATGATACTACGTACCTACGGAACCCTCGGTGGGTTTTTTTTTTTTGCTCGTTTTTGCTCGCAATTGATAACGATGATAGAACTTGAAATACTCACATAATATTTAGTTATATATTCACTTGAAAAAAAAAACAATTAATAAAAATAAAACAAATATTTAAATTATTTCTCATACAACAAACGTGTTTTTTTTTTTGGCGTTTTTATAGATAATGGTACGGAACCCTTCGTGCGCGAGTCCGAATCGCACTTGGCCGGTTTCATTTATTCAAGCATTTTGTAGATAAAAAAAAATGTCACTAATGAAAAATGCGAGAAAAAATATTCAATAACAGACAGAACAGACTTTTAACATCGACTATATTGCCTGAAGTGTACTCGACAAGAGTTCAGAATGACACTCAAATTATTTATTTCACAATTCTTCACTCGACTTAATGACACTAAAATATCGGATTTCCGAAGTAGTGTTGAATGAATGAATGAAAATGTTGAATGAATATTAGTTATTCAATGGTGAATGTTAAGATGCGTCTCAATCGGAGGGGTTTTTTTTTTTTTTTTAACATCTATGTTAAAAAAAAAAAAAAAAAACCCGCGTATATTGCGATTGGCCTATAGGCCAATCGCAATATACGCACATCCAACGGTATACAGTCCGCTGGATGTGCGCAGATTGGCTTACTTTAGAGAACGCACACCCCTGTCGTAGACAAGGCTTTTACTGATCTTACACATTCGTTATATCTATAGTAGCATTTTAAAACGATCTTAAAACTAATATTTAAAAACTTAACTAACATATCTTTATGTCGCAATAGCGTAAAATTGTGAACATGTTATATACATTTGTGATTATGTCAAATTTACAATATAATAATTACAATATAATATTAATTCCAATGAAGCAATAGCTTAAAATACATAATTAACAATTGTAACAATATAAATTTTTAATTTAATTACTATGTCCGCTTTTGGACGCCGACGAGTTGGGGTGATGGCTTGGTCCAACTTATCAATCAATCAACAATCTGAGGGGTTTAGAGTATACTCCACCACGCTGCTCAACTGCGGTTTGACTAAGGCCAGTATTTTCAAGCCACCTAAAGGCCACTGACTTGGCTTAACGACTGTCATCTCATGACAACAGTCTGGACCGACGCCATAGGGTCCGTTCTCACAGACAGGATCGGAGAGGAGAGCAGAGGGGCAATTCTCGTAATCTAAATGTAGTCAAAATTCAGTTTCGATCCAGTCTCGATCTCACAAATGTCAAATTTGGTATTCTCCTATCACATTATGTAACTTCAAAGTTTGATTTAAGTGGGATAATATCGAAATATGACCGAAAATTAAGCAAATTAAGAAGGTTACTTTGTCAATAATAAGAATTGCTTATAATTAATTAATGAAGTCAAGTGTATAATTTTAGTCAATTCACAATTCAATCTCGATTCGGTCAACTTTCAATCTGCGATCGTAGAAAAATTAAGAGAATTGGCCTTCAGATTTTGGTGGCGTTTAAAACAGAGTTTTAGAACATTGGTATAAGGTTTATTTTTTAAATTCACTTCTTTTGTTATATGTGAATGGTCGAGAGCCGATGAGGATTTTTAAAATAAACCTTATGCCAATGATACAAAACTCTATTTTAAACGCAAACTAAAATCTGCTCTCCTCCCCGAGCCGGTTTGTTTGAACGGACCCATAACGTGCCTTAAGAAGCACGGAAATATAAATAAACCCAATCAAGGATAGGTTATGGTCGACGTTGCTTAACTTACGTGTTCGATTAGATTAGCACGCGCAACGATGCCATTGAGCTCCTCTCTGTCAGTGTATGGACTATAGCTCGGCCATTTAATATACTTGCTGTCTTTTTCCCTCGCTGAGTGCGTAATCGGTGCAATGGCGCCTTTTTTCTTGCAAAAATATGAAATTAACCTATTATACGCGTTAACATCAAACATTATTGTGTACTTTCATGTGATATGTGATCCCTTGGGCTTTATTTACTTTATCATAAATTGTGTATTTTGTTTGTTTGTTTGTATAACTTTATTGTATATAGAACATAAGTAAATAATATACAAAAATCATTACACTTACTAAACGTATACATTTCATAAATATTTTTTTAACTATTTTATGATACCTACTTCACCTAGTTATATATCAACTTTAGAATGTAGTAATTTAGATGTCATCATATCATTTGAATAATGTAATATTACTGTAAAATCTTGCTGTTGTTTGTTTAAAAAGCAAGATTTGTTTAATCTAAAAATACTGTACTTTAATTCCCGTAACTGTTCAAACGCTACGAAATCGTACCGACTTAAGCCCGGCGCCCAACAAAATGAATGCACATTAACATCATGGCAATAAAGTAGAAATTTGGAGTGTAAATGGTTCATCAACATCTTTGAACCAAAGCCAATTTCACCTGCACGCGGTGCACCCTGCTGACTGACAAACGAAACTGGCGAAAAGAGAGGTAGGGTGCGTAATTGTAATCTCCCCGACTGAGGAATGTACCTCCACCTCACAAAATACCGCAGCCAAATAACAATTCCCTTGAGGGTTGTTGTGTCCCGTTGTTCAGTCGTTACGATGTCGTACGTTACGGGAATCGAACCCCTGATTGTTTTAATAGTGTTAAACACTACTACTGGGCCACTTTTAAATCATATTATGATACATTTCGAAAACCGTGGGCATCACGCGAATCTTTACATTGGAATATAACTCTCTTAGTTTTATGCCAATTTAATCATCATCATCATATTTTTCACCATTATGCGATCCTCCGCTTTCCGCATCCAACCGCTACCAGCTACTTTTTTCAGGTCGCCGATCCAACTAAATAGAGGGAGCCTTACGCTTCGTCGTACCATACGTGACCTCCAATCTAGGACTTTCCTATCTGCCATTTCAGCTAGCTATCTCTGAGAGCTATTTCGACTGTCACTTTGGTTCTCCGTCGAATTTCTTCGGATGCCAATCTAATGATTGCAAAAAACATATTATTTTTTTTCATCATAACAAAGCGTCAAACGCTTTAAATGTAAATATTGTAAAAAAAAACATAGTAAAGTAAAAAATTACAGCAATAATTAGTAATGGCTATAAGTATTATGTGTACATTTAGATACATTAGAGTTAAGATATTTAACTTTTTTTAAATGTTTCAAAAATGTTTACTTTTGTTTTGTTCCTTGTTGCATCGTGTTACTGTCGTATCTACTATTAGGTTATTGATCGTACAAAAGTAATATAATAAACGTTAAAATGCATTTGTGTTGTTTTATTTTATTAATTTAATTCCTATCTTAGCAGATTTCATTACATAGCAGCATGGGGTTCTTCAAAAAGGGCATCAAGGGGTATTTGCAAGATCGGCAACGCCCATGTGATGTTGGATCCTGCATCTGGTGTTACAGGCGTTTATAGGCTACGGTAACTGATTTCCCGCGGTTTTTAATTAAGTTTCTCTCAAAATTCTCTATGTCCGAATGCTCCCGTAATGCCTCCATCAGAACCAAATGGAGAAATATAAAAGGAGCCGCCATTCGTAATGACCTGCCGATGATCACTACCATTCTGCCAAGAGTGTCCAACTGAGTAGAAGAAGTACTGCTTTCCATCAGGCGGGCCGTATGCTTGTTAGCCACTTTAGTAGTATTAAAATAATCACAAATAGCGCTCAAACACCGCAGAACACAAAAGCGTGAAATAGAGTTTATTATTTTAATTTTTATACATGATTTTGGCAAGTTGCCGGAATATCAAAAATATTTGTAAACTACCGGTGACTACAGGTGAAGGTACCTGGTAGGCCAGGCGGAAGAAAGCAGCAAGGAGCTGAATAAGGAAGATTTCTGATTGTGACAAATTTGTACATTTCTGTTTACTGCTGTAAAGTCGCAGTGTGGCGCCATCTAACTATTAAGTATTACACTACTAAACAAAAACCGGAGTCGGACTCGCGCACGAAGGGTTCCGTACCATTATCTATAAAAACGGCAAAAAATCACGTTTGTTGTATGGGAGCCCCCCTTAAATATTTGTTTTATTTTTATTTAATTATTAATTTTAAAGTAAATACATAATTAAATGTTATGTGAGTATTTCAAGCGTCTACCTTTACCTATTGCCGTTATCAATTGCGAGCAAAAACGAGCAAAAAAAAAATCACGTTTGTTGTATGGGAGCCCCCTTAAATATTTATTTTATTCTGTTTTTTAGTATTTGTTGTTATAGCGGCAACAGAAATACATCATGTGTGAAAATTTTAACTCTCTAACTATCACGGTTTATGAGATACAGCCTGGTGACAGATGGACGGACAGCGGAGCCTTGGTAATAGGGTCTATCTACACGCAGATATGTTGCATCTCTTTGCGTTCTATATAAATTATATAACGGGGAGTGCTCGGAAGAGCTATTTGATTTGATACCTGCCGCTGAGTTCCACTATCGTACAACTCGCCATAAATTAAAATTCCATCCTCATCATCTCGATATTTGGCGATCTACTACAGTACGCTTTTTAAGACATTTTCTACCACGAACTGTGAAGTTGTGGAATCAACTTCCTCCAGCGGTATTCCCAAATAAATACGACATGGGGGCCTTCAAGAACAGAGTCAATATTTCCCTTAAAAGGCTGGCAACGGATCGGTGACCCTTTGGTGTTGCTGATTTCTATGGGCGGTGGTGATTGCTTTCCATCAGGTGACCCACATGCCCGCTTGCCCCCCTCTCATATAAAAAAAAGGGTTCCTTTTTACCCTTCGGGTACGGAACCCTAAAAACCGAGGAGATATTTTTTTCTATTTTAAAAAATATATGACATGGAGATGTTTCGCGTCAGGCTGACTCGAGTCACGACTCGAATACCTAAAGCCTAAGCCTAAATCCCACCTAGGCGGGAAGGTCTTTTCCATTTTCAAAAATATTTATAATATTTTTTTTTATGTTCACAGATGTTGATGAACCACTTACACCCTAACCCTAAAGATTCAGTGGTTTTGGAGCCTATTTCCAAGAATGACTTTTCGGCGTATATAAGCATTTGGCTCCACTCAATAACGTGTCTGTGGGCCACTCACAGCACACACAACTGAATATTTTTTTTACAAATTTTAGGGGGCTATAATTTGTAAAGAAAAATATTCAGTTATTTCGAGTGAACAAAGAACATTGAATAATGTATTATTCTTATTAAAACTCACGTGTGACATTATACTAAATTAATTAAATAAATTAAACGGGTCACTCACGTCTTTTTGTCGGGAAAGCAGACTAGTTTCGATCTCAAAAGGAGACCTTCATCAGGGCGAATGTCCAGTCACGTCCACCCTTTGTCAGTGTCCGGCGCGAGAGACAAAGGGTGGACGTGTCTGGACATTCGCCCTGATGAAGGTCTCCTTTTGAGATCGAAACTAGTCGGCTTTCCCGACAAAAAGACGTGAGTGACCCGTTTAATTTATTTAATTAATTTAATGTATTATTCTATTGTAATTCATGAAACATTGGTACCTTATATGCTTTTGTACACTCACGACTGTATTGGTACAAAATATCATCAGAAAGTAGGTAGGTATCACACGTCATATAAATGTGGAAATTACCCATCAAGTCAGAACTCATCACGAAAAAACACGTGAAACAAACATAAATCCACCTTACGTCTAATGCTGAAGGGTGGAAGTGCTTCATCGACATCTTTGAACCAAAGCTAACTTCACGCGGTGCACCCTGCTGACTGATAAACGAAGCTCTGGCGAAAAGAGAGGTAGGGAGCGTATTGTAAGCTACCCGACTGGGGAATGTACCTCCACCTTACAGAATACCGCAGCCAAATAACAATTCCTTTGAGGGTTGTTGTGTTCCTACGAGTGAGTGAGGTCACCAGAAAGGAAGGAGATGCTGCGTTGGAAGCGGGAGCGATATTTTATGGTGCGAGCGATAACATGGCTATGGTAACCGCTTCACATAAGGCGAGCCGTATGCTTGTCTACCAGACGTAGTAAAAAAAATGCTATATATAACCTATAGATGCGTTTTATCTGCCTCCACAATGACCTGAAGAAAGCAAGGTCAAAGGCTTTATCCCATTTTTTTTTCGATTTGCTATTTAAAGACGTCACAATAATATGAAGATAGGAGAAATAATTACTTCGATTGCATAAAAACTTCTCAAGATACGATAACTTGATGATCACAATTTTGGACTATCCCGAAAACGCTCCATACAAAAGGCCACCACGTTATGACGTCACACCTTGCTATATGAAGTGTGTAATTTTGTATACAAGAATACGGAACTGTTCAAAAGATCATGTCAAATTAATTCTAGATTAAAAAGGAATCCACAGAGACTTGTGTTGTATGATACACCTAAGTCTGCGAAATATGCAAAAAATTGCATCGCAATGTGTGTCAGCATTTATAATAAGATACCTAATGACATAAAAACGCTTAATTACAATTTATTTAAACGCAAACTATGTGATTGGCTAAAGAAATACAATTTCTATAATATTAAAGATTTGACCTAAAATATAAAAATTAAATCAGAATGTATATGAACATTTGTATGTTTTAAATTTCAATATAATTGACGAATGGTGTATATATAATTAATTGGAGATATATGTTTTAGTGACAACATACTTAAATTATTGTCAATGTCAAATGTCATAATCAACATAATTTTGCATGCTAAATTGTATTAGCTAAACATGCGCACATTTCACGACATTTCACACCTTTATACCATGTTTTAAGCAATAAATGAATTGTATTATTACTATTATTATTTTATATGCATTAAATCAGAAATTTGTACGACAGCTATGTTAAATATTACGTTTATGTAGCCAGTGCCGTAACAAAAGTTTTAGTATTTTTTATTGTTTCTACAATGGTAATATTTTTTTTTATAATTTCATACCTTTAAAAAGGACTTTCACACCAAACTTTGATCGAACATAAAACACGTCGGACAAAAGTTATTAAAATTTTAAGAACGCAGATCGTTCTAGTTTTATGTATTTTACATTACTGGCTAGAGAGTTTTTATAATTTTGTAACATTGGCAACTAGCCTATTCCCCGCATTCATTCAGTCTCACGGCATTAACACCTAAACACGCAGCAAGACGTTAGCGGCAGCGCTAATCAAAAATAATTATTTAAATAATAATAATAAATAAATAAATAAATATTCCTGGACAAATTACACACGGCCATCCAGTCCCAAACTAAGCTAGGCTTGTACTATGGGTACTAGATAACTGATATAATACTTAAATACATTTTTTTTGTAAATACATACATAATAATACATAGAAAATACCCAAACAAAGACAAACAGACATGTTCATGCACACAAATATTTGTCTTGTGCGGGAATCGAACCCGCAACCTCGGAGTCAAAGTGGCCATTGCTAACCATTCGACCACCGGGCTCGTCGATTCAAATGTAGATAAAACGCGTAATTATTTAAATGTAGATAAAACGCGTTGCTGCTTGTTCACGTACTTTTTTTTCGTACATGTAAGATCCGTAGGTATTGCATAAGCCCTTTGTAACCAATTTTTACTGCCGTGATGTTCGCGATGCCGATGTAAAATAAAAATAAATAAAAATTTCTATAATAAACGTAGCCTACGTTACATCTTATTACATCAGCTATCTGACAGTGAAAGTCCCGTCAAAATCGGTTAAGCTGTTTCAGAGATTAGTCGGAACAAACAGACAGTGAAAAATTGTAAAAAAATATTTTGGTAATGTAGGTACCATGTATACTCCATGTACATCCATATGCAATTAGTAAAAAGCGGTTATTTTAATATTGCAAACAGACACTCCAATTTTATTAATCTTTATAGATATTTAGAAGTTTATGTTAAAGTTAAATTACTTATTAGTCCGTAAACTAGATCGTAATATTTTAAAGTATCATGCTTTATAGAAAAAAAAAACGCTATGTACTCCGGGAGTACCGGCAGAAGTGACAACTTGAACATTAACGTTGCGCATTTTTTAATATTTTGGAATGGTTAGGGAATAATTTCGCACGAATTGCTTTATTTATCAGTATTAAAGTACTATCATTTATGGGGTAAAATACAATATTCATTTATTACGCTATCGTACACAAAAATGACAATTTATATTACATTAATAATAAACAGCAGGAGCAGCAATGTATATCAATGAGGAGCAGGCATACATTTTAGCCTAGCGGTAGAAAGAGAGGGGGATATTACTTCCTCTCCTACGCCGCACCGGCGGTCTACTCTCCCTCCGTCTTACGAATTTTCGATCAGGTCACATGTCCTGACGCGAGTTTAACATTGTTTACCCATCCCAAAAAGTGCACAATGCCGCTAAAGAAGTTTTCACATCAAAAATAACCTTAAGTCAACTTTAGTTTTACGTCGAATCTCATTCGGGTTTTTATTCCATAAATCCGAAGTATACCCGCCTCCAATACTCACACGTCCTTGATCAAAGTCGATCCAACTTTGTGTCTTTCGAGTCTAAAGTTATAACGCAATGAGCACACACGAGCGTGATCTCAGTTGCCAGTTTAATCTTTGTAATTCGCCGAGTTAAACTGATGGCTGTGCTGACTTTAATGGGCTAAGATAAGTTTGTATAAGGGCGTGGTGATAGTCCATGAGAGAAGCGATTTTATTCACATTAATTTGTAATTATCTGCAAAATTATCTTATACATAGAATAGAATATCATTTATTTGCCAGAACATACAACTATTTGGTTAGATATCATTTTACAATCAGGTTACAGTATGTTCACCTTATACAGAGGCATGCCAATTTTCATTTTAACAATTACGTAAATAATGATGATAGCGTGCTTTAAAGGTCGTGCTCATCTTGAGTGGATTCTGTGGAGCGGATAACCAGCTCTTTCCATCCTACCCGATCTTCCGCCTGCCTCAGGGTGATTATATTTAGGATTATAGGAAGATCAGTAAGGTTCTGAAATTGGTCCGTCCATCGAGTGACTGCCCACTAGAACATTTTACTTCTACTTTTTCCTTCTACAACCATCTTCTCCAAAATTATCTGAGTGAAATTTTGTGGTCTGTGAACACCTTTATAAAACATATTATTTGTATATAAGTCAAAACTGCAATGTATTAGAGGAGAGTAGTAATAAATCCGTAGCAATGAAAACATCTTATTATTGATAAATTCCATACCACATATGGCGACCCTGCAGGGATCTTATTATTGACAAATTCCATACTTCATAATTTCTTGCAATTAAAGTAGTCAAAATTCAGTTCTGACCCGGTTTCGATCACTCAAATGTCAAATTTGGTATTTACATATCACAATATGAATCTTTACTAAGAATGTAATTTTGCCAATAATAAGAATTGATAATAATTAATGAATGGAATCAAGTATATAATTTTAGTCAATTCACTATTCAATCTCGATTCGGTCAACTTTCATTCTACGCTCATAAATTATTACGAGAATTGTACTTTAGGCCGCTTTCGTGCTATATGACCAAAATAAATAAGCGGGTGCTGATTACAAATCTTGGATAATCTAATTTTCATGCAAAGTTTGGTCTAGTATTGATTGTTTGTTCTTTTTGCCGTCCACAGTATTGGCTACATCCTCCGCCAGCACTACATCTTGAATGCGTCTATTTTCTTCCTCTCTCTCTATCCTCAGCTTTGGCCTGTTCTCCGTACCAAACGCATAGGTTAAATAAAAACTTTAATTTAAGTAAATTCTGCTCCATATGATGGCCGCTGAAATGTATTAATGGATTAACCGGTTGCTACTTATTCTCTGCATACAGGCCTTCATGGTAAGACGTTAAGGTAGTGGAGTACGCTCTAAAGTCTCTCCAATTGAGGGGAGAACCATATCATAGCAGTGGGAATTAGATTGGTGCAGATGTTATTGACAATACCACCAAAGTCAATCTCACATACCACCAAAGTCAATCTCACATACAGATGGTATACCTGAGCAACTAACAAAATAGGTCTAGTTTAGCTCGAGATCGATTTCGACAAGCAAGCGGTTCGTGAAATTCATATAAATTCAATTGGGGTGTAAGTGGGGTGTAAGTCATCAACATCTTTGAACCAAAGCCAACTTCACCTGCACTCGGTGCACCCTGTTGACTAATAAACGAAGCTCTGGCGATAAGAGAGGTAGGAAGCGTAATTGTAAGCAGTCGGATGACTGGGGAATGTACCTCCACCTCACAGAATACCGCAGCCAAATAACAATTCCCTTGAATGTTGTGTTCCTGCGAGTGAGTGAGATCACCAGAAAGAAAGAAGATGCTGCGATGGCAGCAGGGGTGGCGGCGCGCGAGCGATATTTTATGTTGCGAGCATTAGCGCCTGATGTGAAGCGGTCATCAGGCGGGCCATATGCTTGTCTGCCACCCGTCGTAGTATAAAATAATAAAGTTGATTTAAAAAAAAAATGAAACCGACTTCAGTTGGCGAGCGCAGCTTATTGATGGAATACTCCGGCAGACGCTGCTGCCCGTCTTCCGGGAGAAAAGTTATCGCGTGACACAAGATTCCTTAGTCGCCTTGTACGACATCCAGCAGAGCAATGGAGTGGCACAATTTTATTCTGCCGGCTACCATAGGGCAAATTTAAGGGTTTCCCTCGATTTTTCTGGGATCCCATCACACTTGGTGAATATGGAACCATCTTGCAATTACCCTTTCAAATAAAAAAATATATATGAAAATCGGTTCACAATTCGCAAAGATATCGAATAACATACATACAAAAAAATATTCAGTCGAATTGAGAACCTCCTCCTTTTTTGAAGTCGGTTAAAAATAAAAATTAAATAAGTCAGATTTTCCTGGACCTCCACGAAAATCAGAAAATATGTATCAGCAAGGGACCGACGAGAGAAAAAGGGTTAAAGACCTTTGCTCTAATTAAAAAATGGCACCGCATAATCTGCCCGACCATGAAAATAGTTCAACTTTACGGAAGGTCGCAGCCAAATAAAAATTCACGTTACGGTTTCCTCATGGCACTCGTGAAACAAACAAATTGCTTAAAATAACGACCGATGGTGTAAATAAAAAAAACCATTTGCGTCAACGCATAAGTGTTACTTTTATTGTAGATATCAAAAAATAATGAAGCAGAGAGCAGAATGCCGGTCTCCCTCAGGATTGGTCGCGTGACGAGACGCAATATCATAAACAGACTCGGATTTATTAAAGAAAATAAGGCTTGCCGTACTCCTTCGACATACAAAATGATTTTATTTATTTTGTTATTTGTTTAAAATACGCAGAGTGAATATTAAATGACTTTGAAAGGGGAGGTGATGGTAAAGAAAGGTAATAAAATAATCTTCCTTCACTACAATACTTTGTTTTACTCGTATTACCTTTCTTTACCAGTAGTGGATTGTTGATATCAAGCGGCATAGTCATATTTTCTTTTGAATCAAATATACTTGTCGTCAACCCTTATGCATAACGCTGCTGGGATACGGGTCTCCCCTCAATCCAATGGGTTTAGAGCGTACTCTACCACGCTACTCAACTGCGGGATGCCACTAAAAATAACATGCACTACTTCAGTGACAACCTGATTGAACTTGCAGTCATAGCTTCAGCTGAGCTGAAAAAACCTGGCATTTGATGTTTTGATCTTTTAATATTATCTACCTATAGGTATATCTTTTAATTTAGTCTAAGTACACACTGTGATGTACTTTTTCTAAAAATTCAACTTGACGGAGTTTCCCATGAGAACACATAAGAATATACCAACAGTTTTATGTAATAGTATCAAGTAAAACTAATTTAACCTAGTTTACGTTCTGGCGGCAGTAAAGCGCGCTAAATTGATAGTTAAATAACGTAGTACGTTCCCCTTCGATTATGATCGAAGACGTTCCCCAATAGATGTTTGAAAATGCAGCAATAAGTAGAACCCTATACGGCCACGCATATATTTGTAGTTGCTATTTATTGCTTCCCTGCATCCACAAACGTCATTGCAAAAATCGCAATATCGCAAAAGTATAGTTAGACTTTCAAAAGTAACGCCACATGCAAACGACACTTGCAACATATTTCACTGAAGGTTTCCCGATTATTAATTTTACACACAAGTGTTGGTGACATTTTGTAGACATTTTTTACATGATAGTAATTATCTTTCGGGGGCCCATCTAGTGAGTGAGATCGATAACGGTAGTTATGACAGATGCTCGTCCCTCTACTGTAATAAACCATTACCTATGGGGTGTAAGTGGTTCATCAACATCTTTGAACCAAAGCCAACTTCACCTGCACGCGGTACACCCTGCTGACTGACAAACGAAGCTCTGGCGAAAAGAGAGGTAGGGAGCGTATTTGTAAGCTACCCGACTGGGGAATGTACCTCCACCTCACAGAATACCGCAGCCAAATAACGGTTCCCTTGAGGGCTGTTGTGTTTCTGCGAGTGAGTGAGGTCACCAGAAAGGAAGGAGATGCTGCGATGGCAGCGGGGGTGGCGGCACGCGAACGATATTTTATGTTGCGAGCGTTAATATGGCTACGGTAACCGCTTCACATCAGGCGCGCCGTATGCTTGTCTGCCACCCGAAGTAGTATAAAAAAAAAAAAAAAAACCTAGTCTACCCAGAACTCATTTCCATATCCCATATAATTGCCAACACATAGTCAATCGAAGAGGTTTAGAGCATACTCCATCACGCTGTTCAACTACGAGTTGGCGGAGGCCAGTGTTTTCAAGCCGTCTAAAGGTCACTGGCTTGGCTTAATAACTGTCATTTAATAACAACAGCTAGGGCCGACGGCTTAACGTGCCCTCCGAAGCACGGAGTTCGAGATAAATAAACCCATCCATGGACAGGCTGCGGTCGACATTGCTAAACTTGCAAACGATTAGACTGACACACGTAACGACGCTATTAAGCTCCTCACTCAAACTCACTCCCAACTCTTATGTATGAGTTAGAGAGAGAGCACCAGATATACTTATATTATGAAAGGCTACAGAGAGAAAAAAAATACTTAGAGGTTTGATTAAAGAATCGTACAAGATGAGTTTTAAATAAATTATTATTTAAAAAGTTGTCTTGATCAACTTGCCAGAATACCATAAATATTATTTTGTAAATATTTTTTTGTAAATTTATACATATTTACAAAAAAAAATGTATTTAAGTATTATACCAGTTATCTAGTACCATAGTACAAGCTTTTCGCTTAATTTGGGACTAGATGGAGCTGTGTAAATTATCCAGGAATATTTATTATTATTATTATTCTTAAACTATAATATTTAAAAGATTATGTTAAAATTAAATGGAAAATAATAAAATAAGCCACTAAAAACACTATATGGGTCACTGCAATACGAGATTAGGTTAGGTTTGGTAAGTTTATTCCATCTTTACTGGCCAAGTTAGTTTAATAGTCGCCCAGTTTTATAATTTTAGATGCTCGTTTCATTTCTACACCTAGTAAGCTACATGGTAATATTTTAAAGTATCACGCTTTATAGAAAAAAAAAAAACAATGTGTCGCAGCTATGTAGACACCCTTAGATTACAGTTTTCCTCAGGGACATCCCACCACCTAAAACAAGTTTGCTCCCAATTTTGCCTAACTTTGGGATCAGCTTGTATAACTTTTAGTATTAATTTTTAACCTCTAGAATAGATTAGCTTATACTGTCCTTTATGTGTCCTATATGTATGTGATTAAGAATAAAACAAAATGTATATCAAGTTCATTCGAAATAAATAAAAAAATAATTTTGTTAAAATAAAATAAAAAAAAGTATCAACCTAAATCTGAAATGTTTTAGAAAATTTAAAATTATGAGAATACTACCGAAATATCACTTACACACTGGCATCTCCGCTGCCAATGCAACAACTCCTTCCTTCCTGACCTCACTTACTCGCAGGAACACAACTATGTACAACAAGGAAATATTTATTTGGCTGCGGTATTCTGTGAAATGGTAGCACTTCCCAAGTCGGGCAGCTTGTGAATACGCTGCCCCACCTCTCTTTTGCCAGAGCCTCTTTCGACGGGGTGCACCACGGGCAGGTGAGGTTTTTTTTTATACATCAGGTGGCATACAAGCATACGGCCCGCCTGATGTGAAGCGGTTACCGTAGCCATATTAACGCTCGCAACATAATATATCTATATATAATATCGCTCGCGCGCCGCCATCCCCGCTGCCAACGCAGCATCTCCTTCCTTTCTGGCGACCTCACTCACTCGCAGGAACACAACAACCCTCAAGGGAATCGATATTTGGCTGCGGTATTCTGTGAGATGGGGGTACATTCCCCAGTCGGGTAGCTTACAATTACACTCCCTACCTCTCTTTTCGCCAGAGCTTCGTATTTCAGTCAGCAGGGTGTACCGCGTACAGGTGAAGTTGGCTTTGGTTCAAAGATGTTGATTAACCACTTACACCACAAAAGTTGGTTTTAGCTCTAAAGATCATGGACAGCCAAAAAATACTGTCAGATCGACATGGTATTCATCCTCACACGTCAGAGCCCAAGTGGTCCAGTTCCAGAGAGGCTTTGTCCCACGTACTATCAAGCTGTGGAATGAACTGCCTGTCGTGGTTATCCTACAAGACTACAGTATTGGGTTCTTCGAAAAAAACGTGAAGAGGTTTTTACAGGGTCGGCATGCGTGTGCATGTAATGCCTTTGGTGTTGCAGGCGTCCATAGGCTGAGGTAACTGCCTTCCATCAGAAATACCAGACTAAACACGTACTCATTAAAAAAAAAACCTGTTGAAAGCTTGTGAAAGCCCACTGTTATTGGCACCACACGCCGTTTTGCGTAGTCATTAATGGCTAAGATCCACTTTGTATTAATTGCTACAACAATTATACCATTACTTTAGACAGACAGACATACATAAGGTAGGTACATATGGCAAGGGATGAAGGTAACTGAAGCCGTGAATTATTTTTAAGGTGAATAATTCTTTAAAATTGCTTGTATAGGGAGGCAATTCAAAAATACGAATGATAACAAAATCGGAGGATACAGTTTGGTGTTGCAGCTACAAATCTATCATCTCCATCCAAAATTCAATCACTGGATAAATGAAGGATCAAAGAATTTATTACGCTAAGTAAAAACTATTGAATGTCGCATTCGGGGGAGAGGGAAGCGCTGCCATTTTGAGATAACTTTAGTGCATATAACGAAAGTCGATCGATACCCTTCGCGTTCAGTACAATAATGCCTTAAGGGCGCTGCCGCGGCTGCCTCGCTTCTGCGGCGCATCAGGGATGTTCGCAGAGGCGCGTATTGATGGCTTCGCGGGCCAGTGGCAGCAGCCTCTTGCGTGTCGTCGCTGACCGTATGGACGGTCCCTTTGTGGCCCCCTGGCTTGAATTACACGGACCAGTGTGCCACAATAGGTTTTAGATGTTTAAGTGTGAGCTCTGTTTTACTAACATAGGATAAGTATTTTGTACTATTAACAAAAATGGACTATAATAAATTGTCTGAAATAAATAAATTATTATTATTATTATAACGTATCCACTGTGAATATAACGCGACGCGCCGCGTTCACAGATTATATAGAATTTTTTTGCAAAGTTGCTGCTTAATATAGCTGAACCCAGGGCTGAAGCTGTATCGAAATGGAAAAAAAGTTATTTTTCGCTACGATGTTGCAAAATTGGGAAAAAAATATTCATTTTCAAAGCTTCCGTTGCGTGCGCTGCGTAAGCGGTTCAAGTTACGCAACAATTATGTACGACGGAATTATTCATCTTAAAAAGTTCTAAAAAAATTCCGTGATAACATATGTAAGAGACATATGTTATCATATCTTTTAAGATTGGCTCACTATAAAGAGCTGTATCGAAAAGTAACTTTTAAAATTTATTTTGATGACTTGTGCGTAAAAGACTGACATTAACATTCTGTGTTTAGTTTTTAATCTCCAAATTTCAGTATGAGAGTAAGATAAAGTATTTATCAGTATCGATAAATATACTTAACTATATCTGCGATCTAAAAATATTAATAACTTATATCTGACGGATTTTATGATTGATAAAAGCCCATTTTAAAAGCATGAAATTATTTTAAAACAACGGTAATACCGTTGGAAAAACAATAAAAAATACTATAACTTTTGTTACGACACTAGCTACATAAACACAATATTTTACTTAGCTGTCGTACAAAATTCTGATTTAATGCCTATAAAATAACAAGGTTTAACATCATAACGTAGTAATATCCTTTTGTATGGAGCGTTCTCGATATAAACCAGAATTAAGATATTCAAGTTATCATATCCCGAGAAGTTTTTATGCTATCGAAGTAATTCTTTCACCTATTGTTATATGTATTATTATGTTCTTACATATGAAATCGAAAAAAAAAAATTTTCACTAGCCTATTGTTAACATAATTTGTAACATTTTATTGTATTGGTAACATTGTGCCCTACACCTATGACTTTTTATATATAGACAGGCCATAGGCAAATATCACCGTAGTAAAAATTGGCTACAAAGCGCTTACCCAATACTTATGTATCTATACTAATATCATAAAGATGAAAGTTTGTTTGTTTGTTTGAACGCGGTAATCTCAGGAACTACTCATTCGAATTGAAAAAATATTTTAGTGTTAGATAGCCTACTTTTCGAGGAAGGCTTTAGGCTATACAACATTACGCTACCACCAATAGGAAAGGAACACCAATGACAAATGTTGCAAAAATGGGGGGGAAAAAATCATTTTGAGAGCTTCCATTGCGTGCGCTGCGCAAACGGTTCAAGTTACGCAACAATTATATGCGACGGAATTATTCATCTTAAAAAGTTGTACAAAAAAGTCCGTGATAACATATGACTGTCTCTTACATTATCTTTTAAGATTGGCTCACTATAACCTTTCAAATGGTACTCAACGCCCTGTCACACGCAGACGAAGTTGCCCGAGTCAGCTAGTTTAAACACAAAGTAAGCAAAGAAAGGAAATGAAGGTGAGCGTAGAAAGGCATTTTATCTACATTAAAGATGGCTCACGCTACGCCGAGCCGGGCACGAGCCGAGCGCACGCATGCAATGAAAAATATAATATCTTATTACAAACTTGTAAACAATGAATTGCATTGCTGGCAGTCCCGCCCAAGACTCGTCTTGTCCTAATTATTGTAACATGTATTTCCCTGGTAATAAGGTTTATTTTTCATTGCACACATGCGCTCGGCTCGTGCCCGGCTCGGCGTGTAGTGTGAGCCATCCTTTAGATACATAAATAAATCATCACCGCGGGCGTTTAATTATTATTTGATCCATAACCCAAAGCCCGGGTTACTTATCAATTTGGCTAAGTATACACTCAGATATATTAAATGACATTATTATTATGTTCCATATCTATTACTTAGGAAAGTGACTTTACCAGTCGCTCAGAGTTTCAGAGAGAGAGCTCTATATAAACATAGTTTAAGGGTGTTTCGGAAACTGAAAACTAGTAGTGTATTTCAGATTTCAGAGACACAAACTAAACTTTAAGTTACTGAATCAAGTCGCACAGACAAATGAAATCTCCCGTCTCGCAGAGGTGCTGGACTGGAAATGTTTTGTCAAGAGAACTCAGCAATTTTCCAAGTTTCACCTCAATCCGACATAAGAAGTGGGTCAAATAACTTGCAAAATTAGCGGAGAAACTAAATAAAGCATCTAATAATTGTCTGCTATTTTCAGACGCAAGTTTCTCACCTTCTAATGTACAGAACCCAAAACGTACCTACTTTTTCTACCCTTAATTTCGCCCTTAAATACGGCACGCAACAAAAACCATTTGTTCTTGGACAATACCACCTAAAACAAAAGACGGGACATTTGTTTTAATGAGCTATCATTTATTCACCAAAATGGAGAAAACGCCCTGTTTACAAGTATAATAGAATCATAACAGTTGTGAGTTGCGCCTTTTTATTAAATTCCTCTAATTTGGATATTAATATGGCTTATGTTTTCTGCGGAACATTTATTAGAATGAACGTACTATTAATAAAAATGTAGCACGGCGTCACGGCACCCTACCACGGAAGCTGAAGCCGATTACCACCGAATATCTTGATTCGAAAAATAGGTCTTACGTTTAAGTTATTGCGAAACACCTTCATCTCAGTCGGTAGAGCTCCATCGTTTCTACCAACTAAACACAAGTAGCATAAATCTAAGTCGAAGTTTCATTTTCGCTATCAAAACACCCGATGATAATGGTTTCAGCTTCGACGGTAGGGTCCCTACCCCCTTACCACCAACTCTCATTGCGACTCAATAACTGAATATATTGCTTAGTCATAACAATGAATAAGGGACTGAAATAGAGTCGCTTATTCATTGGTATGAATAAGCAATCTATTCAGTTATAGAATCGCAATAAGAGTTGGTGGTAAGGGGGCTGGGTAGACAAAGTAGACAAATATGAAGTTATGCGGTGGCGCGAAACCGTACAGCTGTCGTTCACAACTAGTTGAGACGGAAGAATTTATATTCCTTCTACGTAACTTGCTATGGTGAGAGAAATTTGTTTATTTGTCAAGAAATAGTTGTGAGTTTTGTTCGCAAATTTTGTTATAATTTCAAATTTATTTCAATGATATGAACCGGTTACTATAGTAAAAATAGGACAATCAATCCTATGAATTGCCAAACAATGGTATGTCATCGGTACGTCTATAAAAGGAATGTACGACCACTATGGTAGTAAATCATAACATGTTAATAATAGTAACATGTTATATAAAGTAACCTATCTACGGATGGGTCTATTTGCAGCGAGCTTTTCCGTACTTCGACGGGCACGTTAAGTCGTCGGTCGCGGCTGTTGTCGTTAGATAACACTCGTCAGTTGAGCAGCGTGGTGGAGTATGCTCTAAATCCCTTCGATTGAAGAAAGGAAGAGGCCCGTATCCCAGCAGTGGCATGAACAATTATAAATAAATATTCTTGGACGAATTACAACTGCCCTATAGCCCCAAACCACAGCATAATAATACAACCAGTACTTTAACTTCATACTAGCGCCCAAATCGGCGCACGCACACAGCCAAGCGTCATTTTACACGACCGCAGGGCGCACCAAAACTTCCTGAGCGGTCGTGTAAATGACGCTTGGCTGTGTGCGTGCGCCGATTTGGGCGCTAGTATGAAGTCAAAGTACTGGTTGTATTACTATGCTGTGCCCAAACTAAGCAAAGCTTGTACTACTGGTACTAAATAACTGATATTATACTTAAATACATTTTATAAGAGTTGACAAGATTTGCTAATCAACAAGCGTTAGGGTTATTAAAAGTGATGGGAAACTATTTATAGCTACATAATACAGACCGTACGTCGTACGGAACCCTAAACACGTAATACCTATAGACCAAGATGGCGGCAAGACAGCGTCGTTACTCATCATAATTCTGACATATTAATCCGACACGTGACTTGCAATAGTTCCACAATACTATATTATTTGCTCTTAGTATGAATTGCTGCTACGTTTTGTTGGAATTGTTTTTCGCACCCGTTTTTTGAATGGTTTTATGCAAATGGCGCATCTCATTAAAGCTTTCAGAGCCTATTAATGTTATGTTTTCAGAGACAGGCTTTTGGGGTGTAAGTGGTTCATCAACATCTTTGAACCAAAGCTAACTTTACCTGCATGCGGTGCACACTGCTGACAGATAAATGAAGCTATGGGGAAAACAGAGATAATTAATATGTAATTGTAAGCTACCCGACTGGGGAATGTAGGAGATGCTGCGTTGGCAGCGGGGGATCGCGGGCACGCCGCCGCGCGCGAGCGATATGTTGTGTTACGAGCGTTAATATGGCTACGGTAACCGCTTCACATTCACGGTAACCGTGGCGCCCCCGGTTACCGTAGCCACCCGACCTAGTATAAAAAAACAGTCATGCTTTTTCGTGCGTGCAGCTGATGTTCATCGATTTATAAAACGTTATCACGTACGTTGTGATCCGCAAGTAATTGCATATACACACCTACCACGTCCCTCAAAATTTACCTCTGTCTCAATCCTCCTCTAACCCTAACGGAGTTGATAAGCTAGCAGATAACCAAACAAACAACCATATAAATCTCCAGTAGCACACGACTCTCTAACACGATTATTCACACGGGTATCTTTGTCTAACTTACTACGTTCGCTTTAAATGTGAGTTTCCGAGCAAAAGACTTACATTCTTACCATTATTATAAAACTGTCCCAAGAGCTTAGTGGTTATGTATAGTAGAATAACTTTTTAAACTGCAAATAAATTTTAACTTAGCGTTTGCTCTCATACAAACTTTCATTCTCTATTATTCGATTTTCCAAAAACGATGTTCCAAAAACCATGTCTTACTTACGTTACTTCTTCTTCCTAGTCGGTACACTCTTGCCAGAGTGGTCGTGGTCATCATTGTGAATCACGATGAGTGATTATTTTGACAATACAACGCCATTCATCACGGACTGCAGCTTTCCTGGTGCATTCGCAAACCGAGCACTCAGTTGCGGCCTTAATCTGGTCCGTCGATCTCATGGGTGACCTACCACGTGGTCTAGTGCCTTCAACTTTACCCTGGACTAAGAGACGTTCCACGGAGTCATCACCACTACGAGATATTATTACGTTACTTAAGTTACGTTTTGTTAAGGTATCAAATCAGAGTTATTATTTTTTGATCAATTACGCGTTGTTGGCCCTAAAAAATCCCTTCACGTCTTTCATGAAGCACCCTATCCTTTATAGTCTCCAAAGAAGACCTTGACATGTTGTGAGGACGGATTCTCTGCGGAACAAGAGCGGTATTAAAGCTTCAGATTAGATTGATTCCAAGATCATATTTTGACTTAGATTAAAGGTATTCATAATCGTATTACATAGCTTAAAATCATTATTTTTAAACCTGAAAATAGAATTTTACTTTCATCTCGTCGCAAGTTCAATTTAAACAAACATCTTCAAACAATGCTTCTTTGGAGTGAATGCACTAAATCTTGGAATCAGTTACAAGATTTTGTGCATTCTCTGAAGACGGTCAAAATATAGAACACCTGAGTTCTGCTGTGACTTACCTAGGGAAAGATACAGGGTCATAGAACATCTAGGCTGGAGACTCACAATCTGTCTAGAGCCGCATTGGTTTGGGCTGAGCATCAAATCCCATTTTAAGGCAACCGTCTTTAGAGACGGTTAGTTAAAATAGCATTCTAGATGTTGAACGACATGTTGGATTCGGTGCATGCTACATCCGGGGTAGTATACTATTCTGATTTAGTATCTACAGGGGATAATTACCAAGCGTTCAAACGATTTTGCAATTCATATTATTGGAATCGATGTGTTAGGTAACAACTCAATGTTTTAGGTCCCCAATAGAGTTAGATACATTTTATGTATCTCACACTATTGGGTCAGCTCAACTGCCGTGCATCACGGATAAAATCCGTGCTGCACGGCAGTTGAGCTTCACTTGACTAGCCATCTCTTTAGGCTTTAATGCCTTATTTGCCATATTGCTGTCTCTCACATTGCTAAGAGGGGAAGTCAAATTCCAAAAGCTTCCTACTCCTACTAATTTCTTCTGATTAAATTCGTTGTGAGTTCCAAGGCACCCATAGTTTTACCCCCGGGACTGCAATGGACTTCACTGTTCATTGTCTTTTTTGGTGGTCACCGCTGTTAATCCTGGCTACACAGGAGATACAGTGGTGGAAATGTGTGGTGGTCCCCCGTCCCGTAGCATCCGTGATCGCTAATCCACGTTAGAAGATGACACCAGGAGAAAAAACAACTTCAATTCAATTGGTAGCTTCAGCATCTCTACCAGTTAATCGGCTTATGCTTAGACGATTGGCGGCCCTAGGTATTCTCTAGCTAGGGGTATTTAATACCAAGCCCTCACTGCGTCTCGATGATGTCGTTACACGTGTCATTCTAATCGATCATGCAAGTTAAGCAACGTGTACCGTAGCCTGTCTGTGGATGGGTTTATTTATCTCGAACTCCTCCGTGCTTCGGAGGACACGTTAAGCCGTCGGTCCCGGTTGTTGTTATTAAACGGCAGTCTTTAAACCAAGTCAATGGCCTTTGCGCAGCTTAAAAACACTAGCCTCCGCCAACCCGCACTTGATCAACGTGCTGGAGTGTGAGGTGGAAAGGATTTAGAGCACACTGTTGGGATACGTCCCAACAGTGGGATGATTATTTGTTGATGCCTATGCCCCCGCCTCACTGCGTTTTCTCTCTTCTATTTTAATCTATTTTACGCTTGTCTAGCCCGAGTGAAATGTACTTTAACTAGGTGCCGGGTGTATTGAGTTTACCTGGTTGTATTTACCTAGAATCTAGTGCGTACGTGTAAGGTGTTAGGGTCAGCCCGAGTGTTATCTAACAAGTTAATTAGACCCCGCGGGGTAATTTGTTTATGTTAAACTTTTACCTTCATTTGTTACTTGACCCTTGTGGTCGAGAAGGTTCTAATTGTTACTTTAACAACAGTCATACTTACGTGCGAAATTATTCCCTAACCATTCCAGAATATTCAAAAATGCACAACGTTAATGTTCAAGTTTTCACTTCTGCCGGCACTCCCGGAGTGTAACCTGTTTTTTTTATGTAAGAGGGGGGCAAACGAGCATATGGGTCACCTGGTTGAAATCAATCATCACCGCCCATGGAGATCAGCAAAACCAAGGGGTCGCCGATGCGTTGCTAGCCTTTTAAGGGATATAAAGACTATTTAAAGGCAAGAATTTCTTGAAGGCTCCCATGTCGTAATTGTTCAGAAATACCGCTGAGGGAAGTTGATGGATTATACAAGCTTTTATTTAATCACTTGACTAGCCATCTCTTTAAGTTTTTAATGCCTTATTTGCCATATAGTTGTCTCTCACATTGCCAAGAGGGGAAGTTAAATTTCAAAACCTTCCTATTCCTACTAATTTCTTCTGATTAAATTAGTTGTCAATTACAAGGTAGCCATAGTTTTACCCCCGGGACTGCAGTGGGCTTCATTGTTCATTGCGTTTTTTGGCGATCGCCGCTGTTAATCCTGGCTGCACAGGAGGCATAGTGCTGGGAATGTTTGGTGGGCCTCCATCCCGTTAAAAAAAAATACGGGTTGCACTCCGGGCGTGCCAGCAGAAGTGACAACTTGAACATTAACATTGTGCATTTTTTAATATTCTGGAATGGTTAGGGAATAATTTCGCACGAATTTCTTTATTTATCAGTATTACGTCTTACGAATTTTCGATCAGTTCACATGTCCTGACGCGAGTTTCACATTGCTTACCCATCCCAAAAAGTGCACAATGCCGCTAAAGAAGTTTTCACATCAAAAATAACCTTAAGTCAGCTTTAGTTTTCCGTCGAATCTCATTCGGGTTTTATTTCATAAATCCCAAGTATACTCGCCTCCAATACTCACACGTCCTTGATCAAAGTCGATCCAACTTTGTATATTTCGGGTCTGCGCTAGCGTACACAAACATGACAATTTATATTATATTAAAAATAAACAGCAGAACATACATTTTCGCCACGCGGTAGAAATATATTACGCGGATATTACTTCCTCTCATACGCCGCGCCGGCGGTCTACGCTCCCTTCATCTAACGAATTTTCGATCAGGTCACGTGTCCTGACGCGAGTTTAACATTTTATACCCATCCCAAAAAGTGCACAACCCCGCTTCAGAAGTTTTCACCTCAAAAAGCTTTTATTTTGTTTTACCGCGGTGTCTGTAATCATATCTTGCAAGTTAAATTTGACCCACTTTTCAGTATCCGATTGAGCTGAAATTTGGCTCACTCGTTAGGTTCTTCTAGTAATGTATGATAGCCAAAATTCCGTCATTTTCTATTTAAAATGGCAGCCACCACATGGCAATATATAATGTCCACATTAATCCTATGATAACCGCTTCACATAAGAAGGGCTGAAAGTTTTTCTGCCGCCCGATGTATTAAAAACAAAAGCAGGACGCACCGCGGATATGACGTTAACTAAAAATGCGGGTAAATGTTTAACAACCCAATTATTTTTCCCGACCCGAAAAATCACTGCCAAGAACTTGGTCTAAATATTAAAAAAATACGTGACCAATATTGGCTAATTGTTCAATTGCGGAAACGGAAAGAGCTAACCCCTGAATTACATTACTTCGTTAATTCCCTGAAAGCCTGTAATGTCGTTTCGGGTAACAACTTTACTTGCGTTTTATGTTTAAGCTACCAAGGAATTGTGTCAAGTTCATCGAATTTGGAGTTCCTTAGAAAAATGGAAAGCATTATTTGTAGTCATGAAGTTTGATAGGATATGATGATGATGAGTTTATTACTTACTACTTCGGGTATTAATCGTGACACTGAAAGCAAATTTAAGGCCGTAGAAAAGACGGTGCCGATTTTTATAACTAAAGTACATAAGGATACGACTGAGAAAGACATAACGGATTATATTTAAAAGAAAACTGAAGAAAATATTTCATTGGAGAAAATATACTTTAAAAATGAGAAGAATTATAATGCTTACAATTTTTTTGTTAAAGATCACAAAGTGTCTATGTTTTTGGACAATAAATTATGGCCTCAAGAAATAATTTTTCGTCGATTCGTGAACTATAAGCGAAATAGTATATATAGTGATCGCGGGAAACCCGCAAACGGCACTACTACGGTATATAATGATAAATAATACATTATGTAACTTAGTCAGCTTTAACTGCAAAAGCGTGAAACGGTCTGTTGATCACATAAGACAATTATGTCAAATATCGGACATAATTGCTTTACAAGAGACGTGGCTGTTGCCTGACGACATTCATTTCCTGACCAGCATCAGTGACGAATTCGGTTGCACTGGGACGTCTGCGGTGGATACGGCGGGCGGGATGCTAAGGGGTCGCCCGTACGGCGGTGTTGCGCTGCTCTGGCGAAAGAATCTATTTCAAAATGTGTCGCTCATTCAGTGTGACAAAAGTGCGGTGGGGTGAAAGACCATTTGAACAAAAACAATTGTATGAAAAATTATGTCATGATAATTTAAAGCAAATAGAATTTCCTAGTGAATTAGGCGCATGTGCTGACTATGTATGTAATGACATGACTCATAGACACATAATTGACAATTTATATAGTAAAATCGTACATGCTTTATCACGTGCAGCAACTGATAGTTATACTCTTAACCATGTAAATAAAAATAAAAAGCCAGTCATTGGTTGGAATAAGCACGTCAGTGGGGCTCACAGGATTGCAAAGTGTAAATTTGAAAATTGGGTACTAAATGGAAAGCCGAGGTCGGGTATTTATTGGGATGAGATGCGAGAATCTCGTAAGATTTTTAAGTCGCGTTTAAGATGGTGCCAGAATAACAGGGACCAAATAAAAATGGGCATACTTGCCGCCCACCATGCCGGAAACGACCGGAGTTTTAGGAAGTCCACTAATAAATTAAATAACAAGCCGAGCGTTCCTGTGAGTGTCAATGGCGTGAGTGACAAAAAATGTATAGCGAATATGTTTAAAGATCACTTTACGGTAAGATCGCCCTTGGGGCCACCTCAGACTGAGTGTTTGAATGGTCATCATGGTCAAGAAGTCAGCACTCGAGTTACAGCAAAAGACGTTAGACGAATCATTAAATCGATTTCTCACGGAAAATCGCCGGGCCATGATGACCTAAGTATTGAGCACTTGGAGTACGCTGGTGTTCATCTTCCAAGAGTATTAGCGATGTTCTATTCGCTGTGCATAGGACATTCATATTTACCTGCGGACATGTTAAAGACTGTGGTGGTACCAATTGTAAAATGTAAAACGGGCGACATAAGTGATAGGAGCAATTATCGACCAATTTCACTGGCTACTGTCATATCGAAGGTGCTTGACGGTTTGCTGAATGCTCAGCTTGATGAAAATGTAAAAATACATGACAATCAATTTGGCTTCAGAACAGGTTTATCTACCGAAACTGCCATTTTGAGTCTGAAGCAGACCGTGAAGTACTACACAACACGGAGCACTCCTGTTTATGCTTGCTTCCTCGACCTCTCGAAAGCATTTGACCTTGTCCATTATGACATCTTGTGGCGAAAATTAGACAACATCTCAATGCCTTGTGAACAAGTACGCATTTTAAAATTTTGGTACTCAAATCAGGTCAACGTAGTTCGGTGGTCGGGGGAGTATTCGAATCCGTATAGGTTGGAGTGTGGCGTGAGGCAAGGAGGGTTGACCTCGCCCAAACTCTTTAATATATATATATGAACGCCCTGATAGAGGAGCTTAGCGCCACGCACCTCGGCTGCCACATAGACGATGTATGTCTGAATAATATAAGTTATGCCGATGACATGGTGCTTTTGAGTGCTTCTGTCTGTGGACTGACGTAACTCATTGCTAAGTGTGAACGGTATGCCCTTAGTCATGGCCTGATATATAACCCAAAGAAAAGTGAATGTATGGTTTTTCGGGCCAGAGGAAGTGTCCAGATAATATTCCATCAATAAAACTTAACGGTACACCCTTGAAAAAGGTTTAGCAATTTAAATATCTCGTACATCTGGTGACCTCTGACCTGAAAGATAATGCAGACATGGAACGGGAACGCAGGGCACTGTCTGTGAGAGCTAACATGATTGCTCGTAGGTTTGCTCGCTGTTCGAGGAGCGTGAAAACACTGTATATAGAGCGTTTTGCACATCCTTCTACGCGTGCAGCCTATGGATAAATTACACTAAGAGACAGTACAGTGCCTTGCGTATTCAGTTCAACAATGCTTTTATGAGCTTGGGTTTATTATTATTATGCTTATTATGCTTTGCTGAGCTTGGGTTAGCGGAGATTGCGGAATGGCTTAAGATAAATCTTCTCACGTTAAGTACATCCAAAACAAATTACATGTGTTTCTCGATTTACAATAGCAAACAGCCGGAGAGTAGCTTTGACTTAAAAATTCATGACTACCAGTGCCATACTAAAAATGTAACTTGCACCTGCCCCTCTATAACTAAAGTGAATTGCTATAAATACCTTGGCGTCATGATAGACCAGAGACTATCGTGGCAATCACATATAGATCTAGTGGCTGGCAGGATTCGTAAGCTAATGTGGATGTTTAAAACTTTAAGACATGTGACTTCTAAAAGACTACTGAACCGAATTTACGTGGCCCTTGCCCAATCAATACTGATCTATTGCATACCATTGTGGGGTGGTGCTCAGAAAACAAAATTTCTAGCATTAGAAAGAGCCCAAAGAGCGTTATTGAAAGTCATGTACTTTAAGAAACGGAGATTTTCCACTATGGCTCTCTACGAAATGGCAGAACTCCTATCCGTTAGAAAACTGTTTGTATTACACGTAATTTTAAAAAAACATAAACTCTTAGCTTACAACCCTGGCATTGCTCTAAAGCGACGACGAGACAGAGTTGCTACAATACACAGTGCTTATAGCTGTTTTGCCCAACATCATTTTCCTCGTATGTCATCGCACCTTTACAATAGAATAAATAGGATTATCGAGATCTATCCCTTAACCTACCGCGAATGTAAACGCAAACTATGTGTTTGGTTACAGCCTTTAGCATATGATGATGTGGAACGGTTGCTTAAATATGACACCTGAATTCACAAGCATGGGTATGTAACTCCTTACATCATACACACACCCACATCCACACCACACACACACACACACACACACACACACACATATATACATACACACACACATACACACACACACACACACATACACACACACACACACGCACGCATACACACACACACTACATACATATATATTTTGTGTTTTATTATTTCATATGCATTATTATTATCATTATTAAATTTATGTACTATTGTTTTCTGATATTTAAATGTAAAACTAGTGATTAAGTAAGTGTTCTTTGTCGATAAGGAGGAGCGGCTCCTTCTGACACAGGTGTGTTAAACACTTAAAAGAAGGAGTGAACCTCTGTTTTTGTATGATTTTTTAATTTTACTGAAATAAACATTTTGATTTGATTTGATTTGATTTTAGGGTGCTGCTGGGGCTACCTCGGTTCGGCAGCGCATCAGGGATGTTTGCCGAACATCGCGTAGATTGTTTCTATACAATAATGCGCAAGCGGTGCACATCTCTGGTGCGCAGGGTCCGGGCTAGCGGTAGCAGCATTCTGAAGCTATTTTCTGACCGGTTTGACTGTCAGTACATGAACCACTGTTGTAGGGTGCATGTACTGCCGAATGTGAAATGACTACTAAACATATTATTATTATTATTTAATTTTTATTTTATTTTCTATTTTTGACATTTTGAGATTGACAAAGTCATTATTTTTATTTATCTTAAATTTATTAGTTATTTCATTTTATTTTTTATTAATTTGACATCATCATTATACATTTTCTAAGTATTTTGGTAAAATTTATTTTTGTATCAATTTATGTCCATGATAATTTATGTAATGTAATGCAATGATCCCTTGTTGATCGAAATAAATGACATTTATTTATTTATTATTTATTTATTAAATTATTTCGATACATTCAGTATAACCAACAGAATAGCTCGAATGCCGAAGCTCCGATGGCGCATCGCGGCTGATACATAGTAACTTTTTTTATACTACGTCGGGTGGCAGACAAGCATACGGTCCACCTGAAGCGGTTATCGTAGCCATATTAACGCTCGCAACATGAAATATCGCTCGCACGCCGCTACGCCCACTGCCAACGCAGCAACTTTCTATCTGGTGACCTCACTTACTCACAGGAACACAACAACCCTGAATAGAATTGCTATTTGGCTGCGATATTCTGTGAGATGGCTATACTTACCCAGACAGGTAGCTTACAAATACGCTGTACTCTCTTTTGGCAGAGACTCTTTCGCTCTTCGGTAAGATGCATCACGTGCAGATGAATATATTTTATTTAATAGGTTGGCTATGGATAAAGATAGTGGTGAGCCACTTACACCACAAACTTTCTCATCTGGCGAATAAACTCATTTATCCATTTATTGTGGCCGTGTGGTATCCGGCAGACTAGAATAGAATCACTCCGTCTCTTCCCGTGGATGTCGTACAAGGCAACTAAAGAAAATACATTATAAAACAACGATCAGGCCTCCCCAATCCGTCTGGCCAGAGTGGGGAGTGTAGGCCAAATCCTCCTTCTGTCTGGGACGGACGAGAGAGGGTCGTGCTCCTGTAGTGGAGACAACAATGACCTGATGATGATGATCCATTCATTCATTCGTTCCTTCATTCATCCATCCATTCGTTCATTCATTCATTCGTTCCTTCATTCATCCATCCATTCGTTCATTCATTCATTCGTTCGTTCGTTTAATCATATATGCGTTCGTTCATTCATTCATTAATTTGTTTGTTCTTTTATACATTCAGTCGTTCATTCATACATTCGTTCGTTCGTTCGTTCGTTTATTCATTCATTCGTTCATTCATGTATGCGTTAGTTCATTATTTCATTCATTGGTTTGTTCTTTTATTCATTCAGTCGTTCGTTCTATCATTTGTTCATATACTCATTTGTTTGTTCTTATTCATTCAGTCGTTCATTCTATCATTTGTTTGTTCTTATTCATTCAGTCGTTCATACATTCATTCGTTCGTTCATGCATTCATTCATTTATTCGTTCGTTCATTAATTCATTCTTGAAATGATAACATTTTTACTACGATAAAATATCTTGTTCCCGCAGGAATTAAATCCACATAGATGAAGTTACAGATGACAGTACTTCCATGAAACTGCTGATATTACGTGCCCTCTAAAATATTGAGTAATTCTAGACCTAATAAAAATATACATTTGCAGAGACACTATCAAATTATATAGACAGAACATTCATAAATCTTATCTTATCTTGAAATGGGTCCAGCGCCGCAGCACCGGTGGCACGTCGACCCTCTTGGATCTTTTGTGCACTCCCTATTCTTTAGTAACTCTCCCCTGACTGTCTGAAGACATGTTCCATGTACTTCAGTACGCCTTTAATTGGGAAGAGCCTGAAGTCCTCCAGGTCTGGGTACGCCTTTCCAAAGATTACCATTCGTTTGCCAGCTAGGGCATCACATTGACACATCAAGTGCTTCATGGTCTCGTAAGGTGCCTTGCATGTTCTGCATTCTGGGCTATTAATAAGTCTCATCTTGTGTAGGTGCCCACGGCAGGCGTAATGTCCAGTCAGTGCCCCAAGGATGAGACGTATCCGTTTCCTGTCGTATCTCTGTACATGTTTGTACCAATTAACTGTGCCTTCGCCGATGGTTTCCTTAGAGTGAAGTAATCCACTCATCTCCCTCCATTCAGCCAGATGCCTAGACTTGGCCGTGTCATTTATGGCCGTAATGACTGTTCCATATGAGAGACCTACAAAGGGTTCAGGTCCACTAAAATTCCTGCTTGATCCCTCCCTTGCCAGTTCATCAGCCTTCTCATTGCCTTCAACGCCTGTATGTCCCGGAACCCAGACCAATTCCAGGGCATTATTTCTGCCCAGTTTATTAAGGGCATCAATACCCGCAAGAGCAAGTCTAGATTCCACCCTGTCAGAGTTCAGGGCCATGAGAGCTGCCTGACTGTCACTGAGAATGTAGATGTGTCGATTAGCGACCTTTTTGTCTATATTCATTTTTGCACAAGCGGTTATGGCATACAATTCAGCTTGAAATACAGTAGCATATTGTCCCATACTCTGACTGTGTTGTATGTCCTTAGAGAAAATGCCGGCTCCTGTACCTTCCAATGTTTTAGAGCCATCAGTGTACCATATGAGGCTATTTTCCTCTTTGGGCTTGAAGTCATTCTTCTTCCATTCATCTCTGGTTGGAAGATGTATTCTATAGTTCCTTTTGAATATGTACTTCGGCAACATCTTGTCACTGCACATTTCCGTTTTTCTTTTGAGTTCTAATGTATACTCCATTTGCGTATGCCTGGTCTGAGGGGAATGTCGATCCCATAGGCCAGCTTTTTCAATCCTGTATAAGGCTTTACTAGCCTCCGCCTCAATGAATATATGTAGTGGTAACAGTTCAAGGACCATTTCCATTGCTGCTGTAGGTGTAGTGGGAAATGATCCCGTGACTGCACAGCAGACTATTCGTTGCAGTTTCGTCAGTGACATCTTACTTGTCACTTGTCGTACCTTCGGCCACCATACTAAACAGCCATAAGTTACTATAGGTCTTACCATTGCTATATATAGCCATCGCAGAATTTTTGGTTTTAAGCCCCATGTCTTCCCATAGGCGCTTCTGCACATATTGAAGGTTCTTGTTGCCTTTTGAAGGACATTGTTCACATGAACATTCCAGTTGAGTCCCTTGTCCAGTGTCACTCCAAGATATTTAACCTCATCAGACCATTGCAGCTCCTTGCCATACAATGATACTGTTTTTAGACCAGTTAGGTTCCTTAGCCTTGTGAACGGAACTACTGTGGTTTTCCCTGGGTTGATAGACAGGTTGTTTGACACACACCATTTCTCAACAATCTTTAGGGCCGTGTTCATAAGATCCGTCACTATGCTTGGAAATTTTCCATTGATTAGAATGACTATATCATCAGCATATCCGATAGCCACTGTTGGTCCTCTGTTCAGGTCATTAAGAAGTGAATTCACTACTATACTCCACAGTGACGGTGACAGTACGCCACCTTGAGGGCAGCCCTTTGTGGTGCTGGCGTATATTTTATCGTCCATAAGCTCAGCATTAATGATCCTGCCTTTGAGCATGCTTTGTATCCATCTACATATTGTATTTGGTAAACCATGTGCTGCTGCAGCCTTGTTAATGGAGTCGAATGTTGTTTTATCGAAGGCTCCTTCTATATCAAGGAATGCTCCGACGCATATCTCCTTGTTTTCAATTGCCTTCTCTGCTCTGCTTACAACGTGATGTAGGGCAGTCTCTGTCGACTTACCTGACTGGTATGCACATTGCAGCTTGTGTAAAGGGTTTCTGTTCAGAGGTCCATCCCTTACATATCTGTCTACCATTTTCTCTAAAACTTTAAGAACGAACGATTGTAGACTTATAGGTCGATACGCTTTAGTATCCTCGTATGTGGCCTTACCCGGCTTTGGGATAAATTTCACGTTTACCCTGCCTAATGCACTTGGCGTATAACCAAACGCTAAGCTGGCTCTATACAGCCTACATAGGTGTGGTATGAGTATGGGGGCTCCTTGTTGCAGCAAGATAGGGTAGATACCATCTGGGCCCGGAGACTTATACGGCTGCAAGCTCCTGATTGCCCATCTGATTTTGTTATCATCCACCACCTTTTTAGCTATGTCCCAATCATACCTATACGTTCTTACATTGTTAGTAAGTGCATTATTGATGTACTCAGTGTCATCTTTATCCAGTTCTTTAAAACCAGGGAAATGGGTTTTGAACATTTCTACTAACGTTTCTTTCCCAGTTTCCGTGAGTCTTCCATTCACAGTCCTCACTGCTGTTAGAGGATTTGCTTTTACAGAAGACATTGCTTTCGCCATTCTCATGCCCTCCGGGACAGTATTTATGGCTTCACAGTGCCCTCTCCAAGCTTTTCGTTTCGCCCTCCTGACAGCTTTGCTGTATTCCGTAAGGGCCTTATGATAGTCACCAAAGTCTTTCTTGGCTTTAGCTACATTGAAAGCTCTTCTTGTTTCCTTTCTCAGCCTAGCTACCTCGTTGGTCCACCACGGCTCCTTTTTAGTTGTTATTTCTACTTCCGGACAGTTGTCTGTCCAGGCCGTCCTTATAGCAGTGACAATACGATCTGCTTCCAGTTCTATATCAAGAACACTGTTTAATCTACAAGTAGGCGTCCCCAGCTCTAACTTCAGGTCGTCTTTATATGCAATCCAGTTAGTATGTCTGGGGTTCCTCCTTCGTATACATAGCGGTGATGATCCACAGTCATACCTGAAACATATATAGTTGTGGTCCGATAGTGTGACCTCATCAGACACATGCCAATCATATATGCTTTTACTTGCCTTATTACATGCCAACGTAATATCTATAACTTCTTGCCTTCTAGCATTAAAGAAGGTTGGTCTATTACCTTTATTTAATAACTGCATGGATGAGCTTACCAGATACTCGTTGAGCTTCTCTCCCCTGGTGTTGCTGTTGGAACTGCCCCAAACAATGTGGTGTGCATTCGCGTCGCAACCAATGATGAGTTCCTTTTTCTCCCGCGCTCCATACCTTACCAAGGTATCAAACTGCGTTGAGATGGGCTCCCTCTCCTCATAAGGCAGATATGCCGAGGCCATTATAATGGTTTTACCATCCTTAAGTTTTATTTTTACGGTAGTTAAGTCCCTGTAACATAGATCATATAAGGGCACCGCATCTATGCCCCTCCTGACATAGATGCAGGTCCTCATATCATTAGTAGCGCTTTTATACATAATACAATCATTTAAGCTACCGAAGCCCTTTATCTGACCCTTGTAAATATAAGGTTCCTGGATTAGGGCAATGTCATATTTATTTAACCGCAGCTCTCTTGAAAGTATAGCTACGGCCGCCTTGCAGTGATGCAAATTAATTTGAACGCACCTGATTCCTGCCATCTTGACGTCTAGGTGTACTCCCGTCCATCAATTTATGAGCCCTCCTCCGACGAGGGCTCCAATGTCGCCGTGGCACTAAGGTCCAGCGGCGCTGGAACCGCATAGAGGGCGCCTATGTCCCCCAGTATCTCTGAAGTCGCCGGTGATGCCAAGTCCATCCTTTCGAGACCCATAGACCCCGGCTCAATGTAGGGCAGCACCGGCGGCAACAGATGCTCTTGCTGCACTCGCAGCACCTGCAGACTCGGCGTCGAAGAGTGCTGCTCTGCCGCAGCCAACGGAGATATTCCGCTTAGCCTGCTTAATGGTGTTACTGGTCTTGAACCTGGTTGAGGGGCCACCAACTCAGCCCCTCGCAAGTCCACCATAACATCTACGCGCGTCGATGGGGCACCATCAGACGCGCTCTCACCTTCGCCTCCCAGGTCGACCACACCCGCCCCAGGAATGGTACCATCTCGTCGGTCATCTGTGGTTGCGGCGTCCTCAAGAAGCTTGAAGACGTCGAATCCCACACCCCCTTGGAGCCGATATCCCTTGGACTTGATGTGGTCGGCTGACGCTCGGTCCATGAGTACTATGCGTCTCGTGCTGCTCTCGTCCGCCACAACATCAACCACCTTCCACTCTTGCGTGTGGAGCTGTGGGTGAATGCGTTGCATCATCCTCAGCAGCCGGCTGGTTTCATAGACGACGAAGTTCTTTGTCTTCCACGCCATCTTAATGGGTTTTGGAAGATCCTTGGCGTCGACTACTCTTACCTTATGGCCATCCACACACTCGCCATTGAAGGTGGTCCGCAGCCACTGTGCCGCACGTTCCCCTTCGCAAGTGACATGCGCAGAGCCAGCAATAACTCCCTTCAGGTGTACCAAAGGTACAGGATCCGGGGTGTCTTCTAAGGTGTTGAACACTCGAAGCTGAATGGCGGCCATTGAGGTTGCGTCGAGACTTACCCGTGGGAAGTCAACGGGAACAATCGCCATCTTAATGCCGGCCAGTGCCTCTCTATATGAGCTTACCTCCGTCCTAGCCTTTTTTGCTCCAGCGGCTGCCTCAGCGGCTTCATCGCTGACCTCCCTGTCCCTCTTGGTTGCAGGTTGGATTTCCAAGGCCTTCTGCTTTTTCAGCTTTTGCATCCGCCTCTTCACCGATGCCGGTAGTCGCTTCCGCTTGCCTTCCCCCGGATTAGTGCCTCCCGACGTACCAGCTCGAGATCCATCCCCCCCGTGCTCGCCATGGCGGATAGAACCAGCTCTTGACGAACACGAACGTGGGCTGGCATTCCCGTCCGTTACGTGGGTGCGATGCTGACCCGGCTGTCCCGAGTTATCCCCAGGCTTGATCAGTGGCGGTAAGGTGGCAGATGCTCTAGGAGCCCCGCTCTTAACCTTATCCGCACATTCATAAAAGCATAAATACCTTTTTTTAACAATGAACTTGATACCTTATTTGCACGTGTATAAGGTTGACAATGATCATATACATTTTACTAAGTATTACGTTTAGAAATTACAATTCTAAGCGATGTCTAACTTATTGGCTTAACGTCAAATGAAGTGTGAATATAGGTTTGTCTTCGATGTAAACTTACTTAAGTCTAAGACAGCTATTGATTAGTTTTATTATAACAGAACCTACGTAGCGACATAAACCTCTGCATTATTTTGTTGAAAAAAAATAAAATAAAAATTTCATCTTACGTTTCAGCAAAAAATTCAGAATGAATTGAACGTAGACCTTTTCTTCTTGGGCTGTTCGGAACCTCCTTGAAATAATTCGGCAAAATTTACATCAAATAGCACAGACGTAATAAAAAATAGACGCCTCATCGCTAACTACTGATGCATAGAACTACACACTACCAACAAAAGACCATTTTGTTGGTAGTGTGTAATAAAAGGTACAATAAGTACAGTAGGTATAGTAGTCAGTCCTCCCTGCAATGACTTATGGTACAGAGACTTGGACACTGGCCATCGGACTGTTTCACAGGCTAACGGTCGCGCAGCGAGCGGCGGAGAGAGCTATGCTCGGGTTTTCTCTGTGGGATCGAATTCGGAGCGAAGAAATTCGACGGAGAACCAAAATTATCAACATAGCCTTCAGAGTGTGCAAGCTTAAGTGGCAATGGGCCGGTCACATCTGCCGAGTAAGTGATGGCAGATGGGGTAGGAAGGTATTATTTAGTGAAGGCCGCGCGTAGGACGACGAAGCGTTTTATGCTCTCCTTCTAGGTGGTTCGATGAGCTTAAGAAAGCTGCTGGAAGCGGCTGAATACGGAAGGCAGAGGATGGTATTTGGTGGAAAGCATTGGGGAAGGCTTATATCCAGCAGTGGGTAGATACAGGCTGATGATGATGTTGTCTGGACTATGACTGATTTCTATGAAATTCATATCAAAGGCTAAACCAATGCTGATTGTAGTACGGCCCTTGTAATTAATTACCTGTTGAATCTACGGTAGGCTCTTGTAAAATGTAGCAGTGCCTTCTCGAGTGTTTATCTTTAAAATTAGTGACACGGCGCGGCGCGTCCTACGTTTTGTAAGTCTATGTAAATACAACAAGTTTCAGAGCGTTCACACTGTCTTTATAATTTACTTTTAATTCAATTTGATTTTGTTTGACGCTCTTTTGTCTTCTTTTTTTAAGACCTTGTGCTAATAAATGTAGATTCAATTTTGTGATAAGAACAATCAAGTTTAGTTGCTGCCAAAGTGTCAATTTTGGAGTGTAAGTGGCATTTGGGAAGCTTTGGCACATCCTCATCGCTGATATACACCAATTATTGTAGACTATAAATTATTATATCATTGCGTCCCTCCCGGCATGACCTACGGTGCAGAGGTTTGAACACTGACTGTATAAAACCAAATAAAAAGTGGAGTGGTGATGCGGGTGAATTTTAATACCATATACGTATATGGCAAAAAAAAACAAAATTAAAAATTTTTAAAAACCCACGACGGTTAAAACGTAGTTGAAAAAGGATAAAATAATTTTGAAACCCCCGACTTAAAGAATTTATGCTATGAACTTAATAAAAAAAAAACCCAAGAAAATCCGTTGGGGCTGCCATTAAATGAACTAGTTTGGCAGTTTTATAGTAACTTGTATACTTATTTATATTTATGTTAAAATTTACAGCAGCCCCCGACGGATTTTCTTCAGACTAGTAGTTTTGGTTTTGCACAAACAAATGTTTACTGCAGCGCCCTCTGGTGAGTTGTCACTGTAACACCTATCTAAGAACTCCAATCAAACCCGAACCCATCACTGAAAACTGCATCAAAATCGGACTCGTACTTTTGGAGATAAATGGCAACATTGGTTTCACAAACAAATATTTACTGCAGCGCCCCCTGGTGAGTTGTCACCGTAACACTTATCTAAGAACATGCACCAATCAAACCCGAACCTATCCCTGAAAACCGCATCAAAATCGGACTCCTAGCACACTAGGTTTGGAGATAATTGGCAACATTGATTTGCACAAACATCCTAACACCCCAAACGCATATACCGTCTCCGTTCCATTGCGGGTAAAAAATACTTGCTGCCAATTAACCCGTATCTTGATTGATCTATCTTCAAAAAGAGTAGACCAAGACACACACGTGACCGCACAGGGTCATAAAAACAGAAAAAATCTTAATAGGACCAATTAATTGCGAATATTGACTGCACAGCGCCATCTGTTATGCACTTTTGGACTTATGCACTTTTGCTTTCAACACTGACCGTTGCGCTGGTTCACAGACTAAAAGTCGCACAGCGAGAGATGGAGAGAGCAACGCTTGGGATTTCTGTAAGAGATCAAATCCGGATTAGTCACCTGACTAAGCTACCTAGCTTAAAAATACGATATGACCAACCCCTCTTTTCGCCATTTTTCATTTTTCGCCACTTTGGTTCAAAGATGTTGATGAACTAGTTACACCCCAAAATATATTACCTAAATCTGCTTTTCTGTTTTATCCTTCAATACAATAATCTTTCCCAAAGAAGAAGAGAGAGACTTTTCAAAGTAATTGGTAGTCAATTTAGACTTACACCCTCATCCATACCATTTAATAAATGTTGTAATCGTTCCATATGGCCTTCTAAACCTTTTTCCCCATTCCCCAGTCTAATCAAATAATACTAAAGAAGCTTCCTGTATCCCGGCACGATAATTCTAGCGAGAGGTGCTACATTACGATTTATTGAGAACATAATGTCCACTCCATTTGCTATCGACAGGTTCGCTCCGAGCTCAGTGTTAGGAAACACGTATACTGGCGAAGAATCGGCAGTAAAAATATACCGACGGTTATATGGACGCAGGAATCTCAATTTGAATGTTAAATCATGACCAATTGATTTTTTTTTTTTATTTGCCCGTTTTTAGGGTTCCGAACCTCAAAAGGAAAAACGGAACCCTTATAAGATCACTTTGTTGTCCGTCTGTCTGTCTGTCTGTCTGTCTGTCTGTCTGTCTGTCTGTCTGTCAAGAATTTCTATGTCGAGAATGCGTGGAGGTATCAAGCTGAAATTTGAACTGTATACTCAGGTCTACGGTCCCATGAAGTTAAAAAAAAATCAAACTGCTAAGTTTATGTAGCAAAAAGTTACGGGCGTTTATTCAGCAAAAAACGCATATTTCGACACACTCAAGGGAATCAAAACCTACAGGGTACTTCCCGTTGACCTAGAACTATGAAATTTGGCAAGTAACATCGTTATGGACTACAAGTACAGGAATAAATCTCTAAACTATACATTTGTAAATAGATCTTAAAAAATAGGGGGTCTATTTTTTTATAGGGTGTCGAAATTTCAAATTTAAACTACTAGTTCAAATGGGGTATCATATGAATGGGCTTGATGTACACATTGCAAAATATATTTTATTTATTTTTTCGACTCATTATTTCTTATTTATAATGAAAAATATAAAATTAAAAAATAATCCTACGTACCTACGGAACCCTCGGTGGGCGAGTCTGACTCGCACTTGTCCGGTTTTTTTTAATTGCATGTTTCTTACAAAGTTTCGTATGTTTAAAAATAACACTCAAAACGTCATAACCTTTAAGGAAATCAAAATAGGACCCTGCCACAAAAAGATTTTTCACTGCTGATGACTCTCTCTGCCTCCCTGTTTCGTTTGGTCTACGATTTTTGGGCCACCCTGTAGATGGGACATAGAGAACAACACAGTAATAAAAATTGGCTACAAAGCGCTTATTCAATTACTTAAATAAAGCAATATATAATAATAGGTCGGGGAAAAAGTCTTTTCGCATTATAGTATGTATGAACTTGTATTAAAATCTCTTTGGTTATACCATTTGTATCTAGCAGGTTTTGATATCTATAAAAAGTTTAAATTTTAAAAAAGATAATTCCAAATTCAAATTAGGTAAATGTGTGATTTTCATTTGTTTTTTTTACTGTCAAGATGAGTGAATCTAATGAAGAAATTCGATACATTTTAAAATTTTACTACAAAAAAGGTAAAAATTCAACGCAAGCTGCGAAAAAAATTTGTGATTATTATGGACCTAGTGCAGTGTCTGTGAGAGTAGCACAAATTTGGTTTAAGCGTTTTCAATCCGGAAATTTTGATGTCAAAGATGCATGTCGCTCTGGTCGCCCTATTACGGATAAAATGGATGCCATTTCTGAAAAAGTGGAGCAAGATCGGCATATCAGTAGTTACGACGTAGCTGAAGAACTAGGAATTGACCACATAACAGTTTTGGCGCATAAAAAGGTCGTGGTCAAAGACCGGCCAGGCTTCAGAGACTCTGGCGAAACCCGGGTTAACCCGCAACAAGGTGATGCTGTGTGTATGGTGGGATTGGAAGGGAAGATATTCATTATGAGCTGTTACCGCCAGGCTGTTATCGATTCTGAACTCTACTGTGAACAACTGATGAGATTAAAGCAAAAAGTTGAAAGAAAGCGGCCGGAATTAATTAATAGAAGGGGTGTGATTTTTCATCATGATAACGCTAAACCTCACACATCTTTAGCCACTCAGCAAAAATTAAGAGAGTTTGACTGGGAGGTGTTAATGCATCCGCCGTATAGTCCTGACCTTGCACCTTCTGATTTCCACCTGTTTCGGTCTCTTAAGAATTCTTTAGGCAATGTCAGGTTAACATCACGAGAAGACTGCCAAAACCACTTGTCCCGGTTTTTTGAACAGAAGTCCCAAAATTTCTATAGTAATGGGATCATGTCTCTACCTACAAGATGACAAAAAGTTATCGAACATAATGGCACCTACATACTTTAGTTAAATGTAAATAAACTTTATTAAAAAATGTTTTGAATTTTCATATAAAATACGAAAAGACTTTTTCCCCAACCTAATATGAAAGGTCTTATACATTTTCTTTTTTTTTTCACATTTCATACTGGTCATATATTTCTGGTATCACATGTGGGGTTTTTACCCTATATAAAATATTATATAGCACTGATATTTGTTACTTATATATATTTTTTATTGGAGAGTTGGGCAAACGAACATGTGGGTCACTTAACGGAAAGCAATCACCAACGCCCATGGAGATCGGCAACGCCACGGGGTCGTGGATCCGTTGCCAGCCTATACTCCTTCCTTTCTGGTGACCTCACTCACTCGCAGGAACACAACCACCTTCAAGGGAATTGTTATTTGTTATCTGTGAGGTGGAGGTACTTCCCCAGTTGGGTGGCTTAAAAAATGCGCTAAACCCTACCTATCTTTTAAAGATTTTCAAACCGGCCAAAGGCTTTACGACTGTCATCTAATAATAGCAACCGGAAATGACAGTTACAGCTGCCCTCCGAAGTACGAAGAAATTCGAGATCATCATCACCAGGTCATTTTAGTCTCCACTACAGGAGCACGACCCTCTCGTCCGTCCCAGACAGAAGGAGGATTTGGGGAGGCCTGATCGATGTAATGGTAATGTATTTCCCTTAGTCGTCTTGTACGACATCCACGGGAAGAGACGGAGTGATTCTATTCTAGTCTGCCGGAAACCACACGGCCACAATTTCGAGATAAATAAACCCATCCATAGATAGGCCACGGTTGTTTAACTTACGTGATCGATTAAGACTAATACGCGCAACAACACTATTAAGCTCCTTTTAAGTATGACGTTTATGTGATAAAAAATAGTTGGTAAGTAAAGTCGGTTTAAGGACGATAATTTTACGTGATAACGTCATAAAAATACATTGGCCGATGGAGTGGAAGAGAGATAGATGCGTCCGCGCTCTCGCTTGCTTGCTCAGGCTGAAATACTATAAACTGAAATACTAATAACTCACTCGTTGTCACGCAACGAATGAGTTCATCGATTTGTTATTGATACGTTATCACGTAAAAATTATCGCGAAAAAATAAAAAAAGCATTTAGTAGACGTCGTTCTTTGTTATCTGAGATAGGAAACAGAACTCCCTGACGTATGTCTACAGCGCAGTGCAAGGATAGACTAACACGATGATATTGCAAATATTTCATGAAAGAGAACAGATGGCTCCAATGGGCTTCATTTCATTCACATAGTTTCAAATACAGCAGTCTGACATTTATATAACTGTCGTTGTGGAACTTTACTGTAGATAGATGGATAGACAGATAGATATAACGTTTATTTGCATTTTCGAACACACACGTACATAGAATTGCTATTTATTTTGGTACAGCCCCCTTACCACCATCTCTTATTGCGATTCAATAATTGAATAGATTGCTTATACATACTAATGAAAAAGCGACTCTATTTCAAATGGAATAGAGTCGCTTATTCATTGGTATGAATATACTGTATACAGATACAGAGATTTATGCACGTGTGCGCTGCAGTAATGCAAACCAGGGGTCTACCGCCGAAACTGAAGCCGATTACCATCGAATATTTTGATTCGAAATATAGGTCTTATGATTTCGATATTGAGCAACATATTCAGTTCATTCGCCAAGAGTTCAAACCCTAGAGTTCTACCTCTAGGGTTTCTACCAGCTAAGCTAAACGTAGGTACCATAAATCTAAGCTAAAGTTTGATATTTGCAATCAAAAAATCGGTTGTCAATTCAATTCTTCTTTGTGGCGTTCTTGAAGTTCTCGCCAATGTCAATGTTGCTTATTCCGTTATAACACATATAGCCAAGTAGGTGACTATGCTCAGTAGGTGACTCTGCTATAGATTAGCTTTGTGAGTGTACATTAACTCGATTTGAAATTAGTTAATTACGATTCGGACGATCTGTTGATATACCTAAAACAAAGGACAAAGACAACATGTAAGACGGCACAAAGGGTTAGTTGATTAGTATAAGACAGACAAGTTACAGTTTAATATTGTTAAAATTTATATAATTAGATAGACTATATACTAAAGGAGAGAAATTCACCAGGGATAGAAGTGATTTAAAATCTATAGGGCGAGGGATGGAAGAGGGAAATCGGTTGTCTGTAAAGTCGGTTTACTGACTATAGTTGAACGTGACAACGTCATAAGAAAATACTGATGGAATGTTTGCATTTTTCAAAAGAAAATTTTAATGGAACGCCTCAGAGCGAGGTAACGCCGCATACGTCATGTTTTTTCGTGCGTGCAGCCGGCTCCATCGAATTATAAGACGTTGTCACGTCAAAAACCCCATGGGAATCGCCTTCAGCTTAGGCGGTAGGCCCCCTGGCCGTGGCTCAGTGTGAAACACTAGTATTCAGGGTATTCTGCCACTACCCAGGGAGCGGGTTAGGCTGTATCACTACTTCGGTTTAGTAGCGAGATGCCTGACGTGAATACGCTTTAAAATTGCTTCCATATCCCGAGTCAATTCAAAAAACTAATCATGTTCATGCACACAAATATTTATCTCGCGCGGGGACCAACCCGCGACCCCGGAGTGAATGTAGCCATTGCTAGCCACCCGACCAACGGGCTCGTCATAGCTTTATTTGATAGCAACGATGATCACCCCTGTAGACCGTAGGAAACATTATAGTACATGATTAGAGATATCAAATATCTTTACAAGAAACACATATCAAACAATTTCAATACACCCAGATTATATGTCGAAAACTTTTGTTCTAATATCACAAAATATCACATTTTCGGCTCCGTCGGTTTTGATAGAGGTTTAGAACAGCTAGGGTTGTCGCACCAGGTTTGTCGCTATTTCTTTTGAGTACGTCTTTAAAATTGCTTCCATAGGGAGGGAATTAAAAAAAAACGAATGATAATAAAATCGGGGGATACAATTTGGTGTTGCAGCTACAAATCGATCATCTCCATTCAAAATTCAATCACACCTAGATGAAGGATTTAAGAATTTATTACGCTAAGTAAGATCATCGCGTACGGGGGAGGGGGAAACGCTGCCATTTTGAGATAATTTCAGTGCATATAACATATTTACGTCTAACACACACGGCCGTGTCCATAACACAGCTACATCCCATTTTTTCGGATCTAAATCGCGACCAGTATCTTTTAAACCAAAGCCGATCTTATCTATGTGTGGTAAACGCTGTCGATTCCAAACGAGGCGCTAGCGAAAAAAGGGTATATCAAGGCAATATTCAACACACATGATGAGTGAGTGAGGTCACCAGGAACGAAGCAGTTGCTGCTATGGCAGCGGGGTAGCGGCGCGCAAGCGATATTTGCGAGCGTTAATATACAGCCTAAAGGTCACGCAGCGAGCGATGTAGAGGACTATGTTCAGGGTTTCTCTGATGGATCGAATCAGAAACGAAGAAATTCGAAGGGGAACCAAAATTGCCTTCAGAATTTTCCCGCTGAAATGACAATGGGCGGGTCACGTCTGTGTATTAGAATAGAGGCCATGCGTAGGACGATAGAGCGTTGGACGCCCTCCTTCTAGATAATGATGACCTTAAGAAAGCGGATGGAAGCGGCTGGATGAGGAAGGCGGAGAATCGTATTTGGTGGAAAGCATTGGGGAAGGCTTATATCCTGTGTGTAGATACAGGCTGACGATGATGATAAGCGTTAATATGGCTACGGTAACCGCTTTACATACGGCGATCTATATGCTTGTCTGCCACCCGATGTAGTATAAAAAAAAATTAGGCTTTGGCGAAAAGAAGGTATGGCATAGCGAATTTTTTAAGCTGCCTAACTGGGTAAGTACCACCATCTCACAGAAAGCCAAATATCAATTCCTTTGATGGTCGTTGTGTTCCGTGTGAGTGAGATCACCAGAAAAAAAGGAAGGAGTATAGGCTGGCAATGGATCGGCGACCCCTTGGTGTTGTAGATCTCCATGGGCGGTGCTTATTGCTTTCCATCAGGTGACCCACATGCTCGTTTTCCCCCCTCTCATATAAAGGAAAATCTGATGAGTGTCAACCCTATAGCTTTACTCGTTGTCCCTAAGGATATTGTATATGCCGGCACAAAGACAACGTTTGGAATGAAGAGTGAGCCAGGTGTATTCACTGCATAATGTATGAACATATATCGTTCACGGTAAAAATAGCACCAAATTTTTGCGTGAAAACCTTATTCATAATCAGGGATGCATATTATATAAGTCATATTTTTTAAGTCATTCCCATTGTAAACAAAATTAAAGTTAAGTTGATTGCATCATCGGGACGGGGGGGGGGGGGGGGACCACACATTCCCACCACTGGGTCTCCCGTGTAAGTGTATTAACAGTGCCAACCACCAAAAAAGGCAATGAACAGTGAAGTCCATTGCAGTCCCGGGGGTACAACTACACTGCCTTGGAACTCACAACGAATTTAATCACAAAAAATTAGTAGGAGTAAGAAAATTTTTGGAATTTGACTTCCCCTCTTATATGAGAGACAGCAGTATGGCAAAACGTATTTGTCACTGCAATTACACTGACTTCTTTTTTTTAACGATCTTACGATCGATACAGTTGTTTGTTTGTTTGTTTGTTTGTATAGTTGTTTCTTTTTTTCAATATTTTAATATTTTAAGGATTACACATATGCACGTCCATGGTCGTGTGGTTTCCGGCAGACTAGAATAGAATCACTCCATCTCTTCCCGTGGATGTCGTACAAGGCGACTAAGGGAAATTTTAGAACATCGATCAGGCCTCCCCCACCCGTCTGGCCAGCGTGGGGAGTCAAAGTCAAAGTCAAAGTTCTTTATTCTGTGGGCCCTCGCGGGCACTTAGACACGTCTTTTACAATTAGGTAGATCTTTTTTAGGGTTCCGAACCTCAAAAGGAAAAACGGAACCCTTATAAGATCACTTTGTTGTCCGTCTGTCTGTCTGTCTGTCTGTCTGTCAAGAATTTCTATGTCGAGAATGCGTGGAGGTATCAAGCTGAAATTTGAACTGTATACTCAGGTCTACGGTCCCATAAGGTTAAAAAAAAATCAAACTGCTAAGTTTACGTAGAAAAAAGTTACGGCCGTTTATTCAGCAAAAAACGCATATTTCGACACACTCAAGGGAATCAAAACCTATAGGGTACTTCCCGTTGACCTACAACTATGAAATTTGGCAAGTAACATCGTTATAGACTACAAGTACAGGAGTAAATCTCAAAACTATACATTTGTAAATAGATCTTAAAACATAGGGGGTCAATATTTTTTATAGGGTGTCGAAATTTCAAATTGAAACTACTAGTTCAAATGGGGTATCATATGAAAGGGCTTGATGTACACATTGCAAAATATATTTTATTTATTTTTTTCGACGCATTATTTCTTAGTTATAATGAAAAATATCAAATTTAATAATGATACTACGTACCTACGGAACCCTCGGTGGGCGAGTCCGACTCGCACTTGTCCGGTTTTTTTTTTATCTACCAGCACTTCGAAATGACCATTGACGAGAAGAAATGCCGAAAGTAGGAGAAGAAATGCCGAGTGTAGGCCAAATCCTCCTGTCTAGGACGGACGAGAGAGGGTCGTGCTCCTGTAGTGGAGACTAAAATGACCTGATGATGATGATGACATCCTGGTTACTCCATACAAATGTCATATCGTTAAGTATTGCATAAACAATGATGACTGTGAACGAGCCTGTGTGAGCGCGGCGCTATGCAAACTATTCCAGATTCGTCTCAGAGGGAAGGTGAGTCGATACGAGAGAGGGGTAGAGAGTGGCTATACTGGAGAACAGCAGGAAGTGGTCTTACTTTACGTAGTACGTATCTATACAGTGACCTAAGTAAGAATAGTTTGCCGCGATGCAAAAAAATCGAAAAAGGTTCATGGGGTGTAAGTAGTTCATCGAAATTTTGAACCAAAGCCAACCTCACCTACATGTGGACACTGTTAACTGACAAAGTCTCAGGCGAAAAGAGAAGGTAGGGGTGGTAGTGTAGGGGTTGGTTTACTAGTGAGTGAGGTCACCAGAAAGAAAGGACATAGGCTGGCAACGAATCGGCGACCCCTTGATGCTGGTGATTGCTTTCCATCAGGTGACCCACATGCTCGTTTGCCCTCCATCTCCCCTTCCATATTAAAAAAGTTTCTTTTTTTTTTTGTTCTATAATAACCTGCTTGTTATGCATCTTGGGTGCACACACTTCCACCTAAAGTTCCGCTACTAATTAAAAGTCACCCTGTATAGTCGCAGGCTATAAATCCCAGGCACAAATATAATATTTCTACTCAATATTTACACGGCTACCTAATATATTTTGCAAATTTAATTATGCAAATCGGTTACTCTTACTGTCTACGTCAGAAGAGTCATAATGCAATAACGAAGATGATCAAAGAGATAATCTATGTCGCGATTAGCAAGTTTAAATTTTGCGAGCTGGATAATTCTTATTGCATACATGACAAGGTCGATAATTTAGTGTTATGGGGTAATGTAAGAGATAGGTAAGGTAACATTAGGGAGTAAATTACGCATTCATCACGCGTTTGCGACACGACTGAAAGCAATACCTGTTGTTAGGGTGGGCGTAGACTTGAATTTGTTTGCGACTTTTTAATGAGGTTTCTTATATTGAAACAAACAGCTACAAATTGTCCTAAACGACAAAGATAAAATCAGTTGTATAGTTCCGCTTAACTTTCTTGAACATCGAAAAGTAGATAGCACATGATGCTTGTTGTTTTTTTTTTCCTTATTCCAATTGCATGTGGTATTGATATCCACATAAAAGTAAAAAAAAAAACTGGTTGATTGTAAAGTCGGTTTACGAATAACTTTACGTGACAACGTCACAAAAAAACATCCGCCGATGGAGTAGAACAGAGATAGATGCGTCACAAGTCGAACACTTAAACCCATGGTGCCTATCATATATATAATATATAATACAATGATTTATTGTTTTATATATTTCTGTAAGTGTTTTTGTGCTTAATGTAATCTAATTTTCGTTCATTCATAATATATTTCTCATATGTTATATATTTAGTATAATGTCTTTATTATTACAAAACAAAATCATACCTGCATTAAAACAAATCTACACATCCATAGATACTTCTTTTACTATGAAATTTATCGATATATCACCTGCGTATGATATTGTCGAGTAGCCATGAAAATGTTTGCGAACAACATTCAACAACATTACTATCGCAAGTTTGTGGTTGCCCTATACAAAAGTTGAAACAGAGTAGCGAACAACGTTTGTTTGTGTATATTATCTCGGAAACTATTGACACGTCGAGAATACTCTATGAGTACCTATGTAATGTCTACTAGAATTTCCCATTAGTGCTACTTACATATATCCTACAGGAATTAAAAACCCAATATGAATTTTGGGGTGTTAGTGGCTCACATGATCTTTAGAGACAAAGCCAACCTCATCTGCACTTGGTGCACCTGCAAGTGAAAGAGGCTCTGGCGAAAGAGAGGTAGGGTACAGCGTATTTGTAAGCCGCTCGATTGGGGAAGTACCTCCACCTCATAGAATACAACAGCCAAATAACAATTCCCTTGAGGGTTGTTGTGTTACTGCGAGTGTATGAAGTCACCAGAAATGAATGAATTAATGATACTTTATTCACAGAATATGGTTAACAAAGGTAAGAAAGGTGAGGTGTAAGTGGTTCATCAACGTCTTTGAACCAAAGCCAACTTCACCTGCACGCGGTGCACCCTGCTGACTGACAAATGAAGCACTGGCGAAAAGAGAGGTAAGGAGCGTAATTGTAAGCTACCCACCCGACTGGGGAATGTACCTCCACCTCACAAAATACCGCAGCCAAATAACAATTCCCTTGAGGGTTGTTGTGTTCCTGCGAGTGAGTGAGGTCACCAGAAAGGAAGGAGATGCTGCGTTGGCAGCGGGAGTGGCGGCGCCCGAGCGATATTTTATGTTGCGAGCGTTAATATGGCTATGGTAACCGCTTCACAACAGACGGGCCGTTTGCTTGTCTGTCACCCGACGTAGTATAAAGGTAAAAAAAAAAAATATACTACGTAGGTTGATGAACAAACATGGGCGGTATGCTTTATGCTTGTTCGCCACCAATGCAGCAACTCTATCCTTCCCAGAGACTACACTCACTCTCAGGATCAGTGTAATTACTACTTATCTAAGTATTGTTGTAACACTCAAGGGAATTGTTATTTGGCTAGGGCAATCTGTCGAAGACTTCCCTTACACTGAGCCGCAGTACCTCTCTTTTGCCAGACCCTTTTCAATGAGCAAGCTGCATCATGTGCATGGTTAGCTTTGACTCAAAGATAGTGGTGAGCCACTAACACCACAAGTTACTCTTATAATGCAGCTGTTAATGAAGGAACAGGTTTGCTTTTTAAAGTTCAAGTGGGAACGCATATCGTGTAAAGTACAGTGGTAATTTCTGAGCTTCATCACGAAAATACCAGCTGGTACCCTGTAGCTCGAGTCAGAGACTAGCCATAAGGCATCGACGAACGAAACATAAGGATACGGGTTTCCTCTTAATCGAAGGGGTTTAGAGCACACTCCACCACGCTGCTCAACGATGGGTTGGTGTTGAGACGGAGCTTTAAGGATCGTGGATTATTCCAAGCTCTCAATCGGTATTGAGCCATTATCTACTATATAAAAATAAGTCGGGTTTTCCTTCCTGACGCTATAACTCCAGAACGCACGAACCGATTTCCACGGTTTTGCATTCGTTGGAAAGGTCTCGGGCTCCGTGAGGTTTATAGCAAAGAAAATTCTGGAAAAATTTGAAAAGAAAAGCGGGAAAATCTTTTTTCACATACAGCGCCATCATCTAAGGAAATGGATGGAAACGAAAAGATTGAGCCACAGCGAAGCGTGGTCGGGCCGCTAGTATTTTATATTTTTATAAAGAGTATAAAAATATAAAATATAATGAAATTTAATATAAACATAATATAATGAAAATGGATTTGTACTTTTTTTTTTTGTTTGTATTGGCATTCATTAATTTATTATATATTGTTATTATTTCGTTCATCTTTGTTTTATAATTTCATTATTATTTAATTTACTTTCAATTATTTTAATTGTATAATTTGAATTGAAATTATTACTTACTATAAAATTTTGTAATCATAAATGTTTTGGTTGCATATACTGTAAATTTATGTGTAAAATAAATAAATAAAAAAAATAAAAATCTGAGGAGATACTTTGCCTCTGTTTGCGTGTTCAACTGATTGCGCAATTGATTGTGTTTTGGCTTTAGATATAGGCGTAGCGAAGAATCCTACCTTTTATAATCCTGATAAATTGTTTGATTTGATGCCCATGGCGTCTTTGTACAGTCGCAGCGCTCGCCATATGCAGGGAATTCATTCTCACACATTGGAACTGGAATTGGATTGGACTCAATTTGGAGTCCCATATTTTTTCATCATCGTCATTATCAGCCTGTATCTACCCACTGTTAGGTTTGTTATTTCATTACTACATTTATAAACCGATTTGAAAAAAAAATTTTTTTTATTTGGAAGAGTATACTTCCAGATTTGTCCCGTATTTTTTTCATCATAATCATCATCATCAGCCTGTATAAAAAAAATATAAATGTTTGGAGTCGGTTTTTTTGTTGTTAAAATTATCTACTGACCATCTCCATCTCTTTTCCCTGACAGCTGAAGCCCTCGACATATCGGCCTGTGTTATCCAGTTGACTGTTCGAACTGTTCGACTGTTTTTTTGTCACGAATGAAATAAGGTATTGTCTTCCCACATGTTGTCAATACTACGTCACATCTTTGTCTCTTATGTTCCATAATACATATTTTTTTTGTTTCTTTGTTTGTAAATTCTTTAATGTCATAACAATATGTAATACAATTCTTAAAAATATAGAGTACTTAATACAATCCTTATCCCTAGTAGAGATCTCTACCAGTCAACTTTAGAGTCATTTTTAGGGTTCCGTACCTCAAAAGGAAAAACGGAACCCTTATAAGATCACTTTGTTGTCCGTCTGTCTGTCTGTACGTCTGTCTGTCTGTATGTCTGTCTGTCTGTATGTCTGTCTGTCTGTCAAGAATTTCTATGTCGAGAATACGTGGAGGTATCAAGCTGAAATTTGAACTGTATACTCAGGTCTACGGTCCCATGAAGTTGTAAAAAAATCAAACTGCTAAGTTTACGTAAAAAAAAGTTACGGCCGTTTATTCAGCAAAAAATGCATATTTCGACACATTCTCAAGGGAATCAAAACCTATAGGGTACTTCCCGTTGACCTAGAACTATGAAATTTGGCAAGTAACATCGTTATAGACTAGAAGTACAGGAATAAATCTCAAAACTATACATTTGCAAATAGATCTAAAAAAATTTTTTATAGTCTATATTTTTTATAGGGTGTCGTAATTTCAAATTGAAACTACTAGTTCAAATGGGGTATCATATGAAAGGGCTTGATGTACACATTGCAAAATATATTTTATTTATTTTTTTCGACGCATTATTTCTTATTTATAATGAAAAATATCAAATTTAATATTGATACTACGTACGGAACCCTCGGTGGGCGAGTCCGACTCGCACTTGTCCGGTTTTTTTTTTGTGAACAAATTTATTACATTTAAACATTCAGAAATGTCGCTCGTTTATATTCTGTATATTTTTAAAACATTTTTTTTATTTTCATTGAAATAAATATTTCACCACAAAAATACTTCCCAACAAAATCTTTTCCATGCAATCAGAATGAATTGTACATACGAATTCTTCTATTATCAAGAATCCCTAGCTGACTATACTCAATTTGTATACGCGTCATTTCCAATTTTCGGTATGCGGCGATGTGTGAATGTGACGGCCCTTATTACAATAGCTTTTAGGTCCATTGTCGCTTGTCAATCAACTGTGAATGCTTTGAAATAGGGCTGTCACTTCGATTGAGGAAAATTGTTTAGCTTTAGTTACAGTTCGTTCCAAATTTTTTTCGAGTTCTTCTTGAGTTGAGATTATAATTGAATCAAAATAAAGACAAGATTTGTTTAGTAAAACTACTTTTTTATTTTTCTCATATTTATGTTCCCGCTCGAGATAGCGATGAACCCACACTTGGCCGTAAACATGGTTACGCCACGGGTGGGCGTTTTGGTTTTTTGTATCGCTATAACTAAACGTATACAGAACGTAATCGTATCGGTCCGATACGATTACGTTCTGGATACGTTTAGTCATTCTTAGAATATGGGGCCCTACCAACGAATCTAAAGCCGATTACAATCGAATCGCCCAACCGTGGCGTAACCATATTTACGGCCAAGTGTTCATCGCTTTCTCCTGCGGATATCCGAGCATAAATAGAAAATAAAAAATAAAAAAGAAGTCTTACTAAACAAATCTTTTTTTTTTCAATTATAATCCCAACTGAAGAACGAACTGTATTGTGGCTGGCCGCTGGTTAGATTGTATGTATGTATACTTGGATTTATTGGTGGATGTCGCGTTCGTAATAGTCCCATATCTGGATAGTGCGGTCGCACGCCGGACGGCGCGCGTAGTCGTATTGCCGCGTGGTGCATATTATCTGGACAGTAATACTGGGACTTCCTTTTAAAGACATTCGGAGTCTAATAGGACTTATCAAGGGTGCAGTGACAGTTTGTGAAGAGGGCGCCGTCAGGTATACAGCGTTTCGCATCCAATCCCTTAAAAATCCACTTCCCAAAGGACGCTTGACTTCGACTCGGCGCGGGAACACGGCAGGAGCCGTGGTCACATCTGCACCTTAATCTGTAAGTTATTTTATATGTAATTTTGTGTTAATTTTATTGTTCATTGAATATAATTTAGTGTCAGTGGTGAAATTCATGAGCCCATCACGCCCTTGACACACTGGGGGTAAAATTATACCCAAAAAATGTGTTTAATTTTTTTCTTGTTCTTTGAACGAATTCCCAAAGATTGCATTGTGTATTTTATGTTATAACTTATAATACTTAAATAGTTTACTGAATGTTTTTTTATCGTATTGGTGTGATGCTGTAATGGTAGACTTAAGCTAAGATAAATAAATTAGTTAACAAATATACCTATATGTTTTAATATTTTAAGAAAAATTTTGAGGTGTAAGTGGTTCATCAACATCTTTGAACCAAAGCCAACTTCACCTGCACGCGGTGCACCCTGCTGACTGACAAACGAAGTTCTGGCGAAAAGTGAGGTAGGGAGCGTAATTGTAAGCTACCTGACTGGTGAATGTACCTCCACCTCACAGAATACCGCAGTCAAATAACGGTTCCCTTGAGGGCTGTTGTGTTCCTGCGAGTGAGTGAGGTCACCAGAAAGGAAGAAGATGCTGCGGTGGCAGCTGGGGTGGCGGCGCGCGAGCCATATTTTATGTTGCGAGCGTTAATATGGCTACAGTAACCGCTTCACATCAGGCGGGCCGTATGCTTGTCTGCCACCCGACGTAGTATAAAAAAAAAAAATACGAAATATAAAAAACGGTAATTATGCGAAGAACACTTACTGGAAATGACCGTTCAAAAACCTGGTCTATAGCAATATTCTACGTGTACCTACTAATAATATGTCGTATGAAGACGTGATCTAATTTAGTTTAAAGACATGATATCATGAATATTAATAACACTCGGCTGACATTCCTCCGTAGGCTCTGACACACAAGCCTTGTAGAAATAAGTAAAAGTTTATTAAATTGAAGACTAACAATTGTCATGTGCTCACTCCCACAGTACAGTACCTACTTGGTGTTAGGTATCACCATAGTAAACGTATAGAATAGTAATCTGAAATTGACGTAGCTGAGTACCTACGCTCGATAGATCTAAACTTTAAGTAAAAGTAATTCAACCGTAAGGTGTAATATGGGGAGCTATTAATGCATTTAAATCCGTCTGGCCAGCGTGGGGAGTGAAGGCCAAATCCTCCTTCTGTCAGGGACGAACGAGAGAGGGTCGTGCTCCTGTAGTGGAGACTAAAATGACCTGATGATGATTAATGCATTTAGATTTAGACTTATTTAAGTTAATTGAATACAACTATTCTTTCAATTAATACCTAGGTTTATCGCCGATCAGCATTGGGTAGCGGCGTGTCGGCATGAGTACGTCAAATTTGGACATTTTCATGGAGTTTGTATCATTATCATCATCATCATCAGAGTGTATCTATCCACTGTTGGACCTAGGCCTTCCCTAATGCCTTCCTCCATATCCCATGCTCCGCTTTCCGCTTTCAACCGCTTCCGGCCGTTCCCTTGAGGTCATCGGTCTATCTAGAGAGAGGGGCACCCGACACCGATTCGTCGCCCCATACGAGGTCTCCACTATAGGACTTTCTTCCCCCATCAGCCATCACTGACGGTAGATGTGGTCGGCCCACTGCCACTTCAGCCTGCTGACTCTGATAGCTATGTCGATAATTTTGGTTCTCCGTCGAATTTCTTCGATCGGGAGTCATTCCTGTAGAAAAATGCCGAGCATAACTTTTTCCATCGCTCATTGCGCGATTTCTATTTACGGACCAGCCCAACGGTCATAATCCAAGTTTCTGCAGCGTAGGTCATGGCGGGGAGGGTGCACTGGCTGAAGACTTTAGTTTACTATTCTATATTTCTACTGTGGTATAACCATGTAAACTGTAAGTAATAAAAAGTGATGTGTGTAGTATGATTCTAAATATCTTTAGTAATATAAAACGTTGTCGCACCAACACTTAACTAGAAGTGTAATGGGTTCATCAATATCTTTGAACCAAAGTCAACCTCACCTGCACGTGATGCAACCTACTGACTGACAAACGAGGATAGCGAAAAGAGAGGTAGGGTTTAGCGAATTTTTTAAGCTGTTTTCCTGCGAGTCACCAGAAAGGTCACCAGAAAGAAGTAAAAGAAGAGTATAGGCTGGCAACGGATCGGCGACTCCACTGTGTTGCTGTTCTCCATGGATGGTGGTGATTGCTTTCATTCAGGTGACCCACGTGCTCGTTTTCCATCCTCTCATATAAAAAAGAAGCATATTGGATGTATTTTTTTTTATATATATACTATGTCAGGTGGCAGACAAGCATACGGCCCGCCTGATGTGAAACGGTTACCGTAGCCATATTAACGCTCGCAACATAAAATATCGCTCGCGCGCCGCCACCCCCACTGCCATCGCAGCATCTCCTTCCTTTCTGGTGACCTCACTTACACGCAGGAACACAACATCCCTCAAAAGAACCGTTATTTGGCTGCGGTATTCTGTGAGGTGGAGGTACAGTCCCCAGTCGGGTAGCTTACAATTACGCTTCCTACCTCTCTTTTCGCCAGAGCTTCGTTTGTCAGTCAGCAGGGTGCACCGCGTGCAGGTGAAGTTGGCTTTGGTTCAAAGATGTTGATGAACCACTTAAACCCCTAGATGTATGCTTATGAATGAATGAGGATAGTATAGTAGGAAGGCAACAACTCTTTAATAAATCATTATACACTTCGAAATCATTGTAATAAAGTAATTGAGCACTTTCAAATTATTGCGACCATACATATTGAACGGAACGGTACTAAATGAATGCCTGTAATTGCATACATACCTTACTAAGTTGCGTTTGCGTTATTGTCACGTATTTGTAGCATTAAATACATCACGTCGTTTGAATGTGGAGCAGAGTGCAGCTAAACGCACAGAGTACTGAGTAATACAGAGGCTTTTTCAAGTGTTTTACCATGTCGACTTTGAACAGACAGATAAAAAAAAGAAAAAAAAACTTCTTTACAAAATTATCTTAACACCTTTTTCTTACGATTTATAAAAATATATAATAATGATCAGATGGTTCCACTTTTGATCACCAGATGGTGTAATTATCGAATGATATAATAATAATAGCAAACTTCAATAATAATAACAGTGATCACATAGACTATACATTAAACACTGTATAGCCATCGTGCATAGACTATACATAAAAATCTTACTGTCTTTTTTAACGTTACGGACGTTTTTTGCCGGCTAGGTTACCCCTCCGCAACGCGAAAGGAATTTCGTTTTCAAAAATAAAACCTTATTTGGTTTTGCTGATGAAGCAGCCAATATAATACGGCTACAAATATGCGTGCATCAAGCAAAGAAAAATACTGGTTCGAGTAAAATACACTTTTCCAGTCTTCAACATCTGCACGAAGGAAGATGTCCTCAAGATTACAGCACAACAGCAGTAATTCTCCACTCAATCGTAAAGTCAGCACTATATACTTTATGTTTCTACCATTCTTATAAAAAATATTGAACCAGATCTATTTTAATATCTACAGTCGCAACGGTCGCCATCGACAGGGAATTCATCCTCACACATTGGAGCCTAAGTGGTCGCGTACTGTGCGGTTCCAGAGAAGTTTTCTCCCACGTACTTTCAAGCTGTGGAATGAACTGCCTGTCGAGGTTTTCCCAGGAGACTACAGCATGGAATTCTTCAAAAAGGGCGTGAAGAGGTTTGTGCAAGGTCGGCAACGCGCGTGTGACGCCCCTTGTGTTACAGGAGTCCATAGGCTGCGGTAGCTTTCCATCAGGCGGGCCATGAGCTTGTTTTTCCACTTTAGTGGTATAAAAAAATGCTATTGTAGCTGTGCGCTCTCATCTTTACATTACTCTGTGTTTTTAATTATAAGCGGGCAGTTACGTTCAATGAAATAATCGTCCGTCAAACCGTTCAACCGTCTACGTTAATAATGTTTCTTTAATTTATTATTTACTGTATTTTGGTTATATTAATCACAATATGTACCACGTGTTTGATATTTTTTTGTGTATTATTTGAGAATATTGTTACTGTTATAATTGTAGTGCAGCTTTTGTGCGGTCGTATACGTTTGTTTAAAAAAAAATGGTTAGTTTTCACCTTGGTGTGATGTTTTTTATAATATATATGAAAGGGGGGCAAAGGAGCATATGGGTCACTTGGTGGAATGCAATCACCACCGCCCATGGAGATCAGCGACACCAAACGGTCGCTGATCTGTTGCCAGCCTTTAAATATGATTTGACATTATCAACCTGAAGAATAAAGCATATTACTATTGGGTGGGGTAAACAAAGGGAATTCCTCACCATACCACCAGGGGTATAGTACAGGAGTATGGTCAACAATGCACAGGATTTATCTATAGCGTGCGTAAATAGTTCGGTTTATATAGACGAACTACTAATATCTGTCTACTATGCCCTTGAGCCACATCTATTTTGATACAATGGGATTTTTCCGGCTACGGAACAACGGTGACTCGGCCATTAGCCAGAAAGGCCGTTGATATCTGTCGATACCACGCGAGGTCATTGATATCGTATCTATAAAAGGTAACTGTTACTGATCTATCAACGCACAGCTTAAACCACTGAACGGGTCGGGTTGAAAGTTGGCTTACAAATAAGCAAAGAAAGGAATCCTTTCTTTCTATGCGCGTACGAAGTCGCTCATATAACTCAATACAATGGCTTAGCCTGTTATTAAGCGAGAAGAGGTGCCCAAATCAGCAACGGACAAGAGACCTAGAGTCCTGTCAGTTCGCTTGAAGGAGAAGACACATATGTGTCAGCAGTGCGTTCTACTTTTTAATGGTACTACAAAGGTTGACGGATTTTTTTTAACTTTACATAGGAAATAATTGCAACTATGAAAATATGAGTTCACAAGACGGCACGTGAGATACTATGATGAAAATGGGAGGGATAAGGGAAAACAGTTATTCAGAGCACTCACTATGGAATAGGAGGTATAATACGATAAATGGCCCAATGTCCCGGCAAAGGGGAAGTAGATCAAAGTTCATGGTGGCCTCTTTATCGTTATTTATGCGGACTGCCAGCCGCTGCAACCTATCGAGAGCCGCGAAAAGATATTGTGCCTGACCGTCCCAGAGATGCAAGCAGTACTTCACGCATGCCTGAATGTGTCTTATATAACAGACATAGCTGGTCCGACGCGAAAACCTGCCGCATCCTGTTTAGGATCTCTAACTTTGGATGCTGTTGAGATGAGGCACTGGATATAGTCTCGTTTATTACGATTACAACAGATATCGTATCGATCTTACATATTTGCTTGCCTTGAAGATTGGGGGTGGGAGAAAATTGGGGCGTTTTTGTAGTAAATGCGCACAGCTAAGTTTTCTTGGAATTGAACTCAACCAAGTTGTTGGAACCCCACTCGCTAATGAGATCGAAAACTCGATTCAGCTCCATAACAAGAATCTAGCTCTTTTCAATGATTTCCGCCATTATAGCACCCGAAATATCGCCCACGGTTCATGGGCGATGACTGTCGTCTGCATAGCAATGGATGTTACAACATGTCATTGATTAAAAAGAGAGTGGGCGATAAAACAGACGGTATTGGCACCGATACTACGCTCATGACCGCGGTCTCGTCACAAGCATAAAAATGTGTAAGAAGTGTTTAAGTTTTTTTTAAGCAAAGGGCCCGCCTAATACTTCACAATGCGGAATATTGTTTAGACAAAAATGCGTATAAAAAACTTTGCAAGCTTCCCGTGATGTCACATTCAGGACGCCATCATACTATATCATAAACGCGGAGAGATTAAGATATGAATATTTTATATCTTTACGTTGACGTGAACGATAATGTAAAAGCCTTATTTTTATTTATAATTATATTTATTTACGGTGCAGCATCGGCATCAACTCAAGTCCTGGGGCCTTTCTTTCTGTATTTTCAACGCTAGATAGGCCGAAGAAATGCTGACTAGGCGTGGTACGAGGTGACATGCATGCTAGGTTTGCATGCATGCATCAAAGCATGCCGAAGACCGTGCGCAGTAGTGAAGAAAGCGGATCTAGGTCTCTGTAGCGGAAGCATCGGATGTAACCAGGAGCCCTACTGCCGAAGCTAAAGCCGATTATTATATATAAGCTAAAGCCGAGGTTGTTGCTAATTATGTTTAGCTCGGCTGGTAGAAAGCCTAGAGCTCCACCGACTAAGCTACAGAATTTCGTCAATAACCTAAGACCAATTCTTGGAATCAAAAAAACCAATAGTAATCATAGGTCATTTGTAGGTTGTTGTACTAACCGTCAACATCTACAGATCGCCTGAGGATGCCTCGCGTAGAGGCGAAACACGTGTCGCAGAGACGACCACGGCAGTCGGGTCAGTGGCGGTCGCATGTATCTTCTGTTTCAGATGTTGGAGATTCGCCGAGACGACCACAGCAGCCGGAGCAGAGACGACCAAAGCAGCTACGGCAGTCGCATGCAACTACTAACGGTAGTAGGTGGGTACCGGCCGGCAATAGTTTGCATGAACTAATTGGTGGCGGAAGCACGCAAAGTAGTGTAGATCAAATTGCCTGTAATGGTAATCAGCTTCAGCTTCGGCAGCAGGGTGGTTACATCAGATGCTTCCGCTATAGAGACCAAGATCCGCTTTCTTCACTACTTCGCAAGGTCTTCGGCATGCTTTGATGTAAAACCTAGCATGCATGTCACCTCGTACCACGTCTAGCCATTTCTTCAGCCTACCTAGCGTTGAAAATACCGAAAGAAACAATTTGCTTTTTTTTCTTGAAAATAACAATATGTTGTTTCTTTCCGTTTTTTCTCATGTTACATAGAAAAATAACAGAGATTCGTTTGAAGTTTTCGCTTGTTGTTTAGAAAAGTTGAAAAAAAACAAGGTTTTTTTCACCTTTTCGTGCCTAGCGCGCTAATCAGCGCATTTTTTTATTCTACCCTTCATTTTATTAGTACATATTATTATTATTATGGAAAGAGTTGAAAAACATGAAATGTTTCTTTCACATTAAAAAAACATATACTGGCATCTTGAAACTGTCGAATGGAACATTGAAAAAAACAACGGAATTAGAAAAAAACGTAAATTTTTCTTGCTTTTTTCAACGCTACCAAAGACCAACACAGTTTCCCCGGGCCTGAACGAGGCGGCATGGTAAGACATTTGTTTCCTATGTAACTGGCCGATTTCCATAAAACGTGACCATACTAGCGTAGGCGACTCTCTTGCAGTTTGATTGCAATGTTACGGACATGAAGGCTACCGCGGATGCGGAAAATCCTGATTTATCCACCGTGAGGTGAGTAATATAACATATAACTTACCTACTGCTGCGGTGCAACAACCCATAGTGAATCTGGCCTCCGATACCAGATGACGCCACGCCTTTCGATCCTGGGCACCTATGATACTGCAGCTATGAAACTTGACTGTATGGGACATTGTAATCGTGTTTAATAGTTTTATCTACACTACTTTGCGTGTTTCCGCCACCAGTAAGTTCATATAAACTACTGCCGGCTGGCACCCACCTATCCACTACCGGTAGTAGATGCTTGCGACTACCGTGGTTGCTTTGGTTGTCTCTGCTCTAGCTGCTGCGGTCGTCTCCGCATCTCTCTAACATCTGAAACTGAAGAAATATTTCTTCAGCGAATGATATCGAAATTAATTTTTAGAAAGTCTAACTCAGTTTGGAGCGAACGATATGTTAAATAAAAATATTTAATTATTTAAAATATACTATATGTATACCTATATTTTAAATGCGCTTGAAATTTTCCCCCGACTAAATTACACGCCATTTTGTACAAAAGTCCAGAATTTCGCGGCAGTTAGTAGATTCGGTACTAAAATGTTCTTTTGTGTAAAATTTTCACTTCAATTTACATACATTTTCGTTTCCTCTCATACTATAAGATAATCTTTTATAAAACTTCATTATATTATGTAATTCTATCTTGCAACCGCGACTTCGTACGCGCGTATCCCGGTATCCCGTGGGAATTTTCAAAAATCCTTTCTGACATTTTTAGCCGATGACATTTTTTTATATGAGAGGGGGGCAAACAAGCGTGTGGGGTCACCCGATGGAAAGCAATCACCACCGCCCATGGAGATCAGCGACCAGTGCCAGTAAATACTATAATAGTCCTTCCTTTCTTTCTTTCTGGTACACTCACTCGCAGGAACACAACAACCCTCAAGGGAATTGTTATTTGGCTGCGGTATTCTGTGAGGTGGAGGTACTTCCCTGGTAGGGCAGCATAAAAACACGCTATGCCATACCTCTCTTTTCGCCAGAGCCTCATTTGTCAGTCACCAGGGTGCACCATCTGCAGGTGAGGTTGGCTTTGGTGCAAAGATGTTGATGAACCACTTACACCCCAAAACTATGTCGTAATAGGTATCTGTATGCCAAATTTTAACCCGATCAGTTTGAACTGCGTATTGAGAGATCAGTCAGGAACGATTTGGTTTATTGCATTTTAGGTCAAAATTAGTAATAGGATTTTTCCTCCTTCCTGTTCACAGATTGATCTGATATTTGGTAAAAAGCTTTAGTTCTAAATACAATACAATTGGTAAATTGATATACACATAATATCGGTGTTTTTGTAAATCCAAGATGGCCGCTGGTACAAATTTGTAATTACGCAAAACAATAGAATTAAAAACAAATTAACTAAACGGTTTTATAGATAATTTTAACAAAAAAAACCGAATCCAAACATTACTCTACATTTATGTATGTAGATACAGGCTGATGATGATGATGATGATGAAAAAAATATGGGATCAATCTGGAAGTATATTCTTTCAAATAAAAAAAATACAGCCGAATTGAGAACCTCCTCCTTTTTTGGACTCGGTTGAAAAGAAAGATGTGTGTGCAGTGCAATAAGAACACGATGTTATTATTACACTAAAACCTAAAAAGCAAGTAGAGAGTCGTGGATACCGGTCATCACTCGTGCACTCACCTCATTAATCTAGGAGCCAACCCCTAATCAAAATAAAATCTTCAATCAATCCATTGATATTATCCAGAAAAACTCCAAGCATTCTTGGAGTTTATTTAAGGGATTGCATCTGGAACGAAGCAATTCGACGGAGAACCAAATTGGTCGATATAGCTCTCAGAGTCACCGACTTGAAGTGGCTAGACACATCTGCCGAGTCAGCGATGGCAGGTGGTGGAGGAAAGTCCTAGAGTAGAGACCACGTTTGGGGAGACATAGCGTAGGACGCCCCCTCTCTAGATGGACCGACAATCTCAAAACAGTGGCAGATAGAAAGAAAGTCCTGGAGTGAAGGCTCCCAACGGCCAAACTCGCCTCCCATGATGATGAACGCAAAATGGTGGCTGGAAGCGGTTGGATGCGGAAAGCAGAGGATCGTATATGGTGGAAAGCATTGAGAAAGGCCTATATCCAGCAGTGGGTAGATACAGGCTAATAATGATGATGATGAAATGATAAAATCGAGGAGCGATGCGTACTAATATGCATTTCACACAGGTATCCTGGTATCCCGGTATTTCAAAAAATCTTATTTAAAATCTACATACATATTAATAAAAACTTTTTTACTAAATTTCGAATTTTTCAGAGCAGTGGTTTTGATTGTGCATCTACCTGCCTGTCAGGATATAGATTAATATAGAATTATGGCCCCTTAAATCCCGCCAAGCATGCCATGCGATTCCAATTCACTAGGTTTACGAAAGGTTAATAAAAGCACACTTCTAATGATCACACCACCTCCAAGAGATTAGCTATCTCTTACATCTTTAATCAGGATTACATGAAAATAACCTTATCAATACAAGTGTACGGTGTACCCAATCCGGATTACACGACATTGGGAGATAAATCAATGGAAGTAAATCCACTTCGATAATCGGTACAAATGTATTTCACTCCAAATATAGATTCACGTCTACCTGTGTGTCCATTTCTGAATAGAACACAGAAACCCTCTATCTAATCTTCTTAATATATAAAAATTTCGTATCACGTTGTTTGTCCACGACTTACTGAACCGATTTTAATAAAATTTTGCACAGTTTGTGCAGTTTGATCCTACTTGAGACATAGGATAGTTTATAAATCCTACAACAACACTGCAACCGCTTCCCGCCACCATTTTCAGTTCGTCGTCATAGAGGTGACCAGTTCGATTCCTCTTGCGCTGCTTTCACTCCAAGTCTTTTTCACCCCATGTGCCATTCCTGACTCCGCAGATATGCTCCACTTCCACTTCAACTTACGGATTTTGATCGTTCTTTGTCGAATTTCTGCATCCCAGTTGCGATCCTTTAGAGCAGTGATTTTCAAAATATGGGTCGCGACCGCCAGGGGGATCACCAAGTTACATGCGGGGGAAAAACGCAATAGGCTACTTGACAACGTTCAAAAATTGTATAAATTATTTAACAATATCGTAAAATACACAAAACTATAAAGATCTGCAAACTTTAATTCTAATATCTTCCGTCCGACTTATTTTAGGGTCGATCAAAGTTTGGCGGGAAAGTCCGTTTTAAAAGTATGAAATTATTACAAAATAATATTTCCGTTGGAGAAGCACTAAAGAATACAATAACTTTTCTTATGATACTAATTACGTAAACGAAATATTTAACATAGCTGTCGTACAAATTTCGGATTGATGCATACAAAATACTAAACTGTGACGTCATAATTCAGTAACCTTTTCTATGGAGCGTTTTCGGGAAAGTCAAAAATTGAGATTTTTAAATTAACATATCTCGAGAAATTTTTGTGCTATCAAAGTAATTCTTTCGCCTATAATTATATTATAATAACGTCCTTACTTAACAAATAGAAAGAAAATATTTACATCTAGCCTATTACTTGTAGGTCATACGCAACAAAAAGGAAACGTAAGCTGACCTGATTATTGTTCAATAATTCTTCAACTCAAATCTTTATGAAAATCTTTTTCCAATTGAAGCTTATTACTCTAAGAATAAAATCGTCAGCAAATGGTACTAACAATTTCAAAACTTTCATAACCAGCTGAACTGTTGAAGTTCATGGAGGGAGAGGGCAAGAAGAAGGGCGGCCCGCCAGAAATTTTAAACATGTAAAGGGGTCGCGTATTCAAAAAGATTGAAAACAGCTGCTAATGAGAAACCCCGAACATATCTCCCTCTCCATCGCCCGCTGTGCAACTTTTTAACTAATACAAAATACCCAATACGAGAAGGTACTAATACATCATTATAAACCCTTTCGTTCAATCTGAATAGATTCCACCCAGGAACACTCCATCAGAATAATGATAAATTCATTCAAAATTTCAATCCCTGCGGTATCGAATTCGTTCAAATTTCACTAACTTTCCGGCGCCAGTTAAACAAAACAGACATACACGAGAGTTGTATCCCTATAATACATTTAGGGCCGACCAACGCGGGATTAAATTACCATAATCCGAATCCACATTTAATACATATAAATTCGTTTGTGGAGACCCTTTCTAGGGTTAATTTTAAACGACTTAAGTACGTCGCGGCACAAGTTATGAGGTGAAGAGATTTTTATGATTGTTAAAAAATATAACGTAAATCCTCCTTCCGTCTATGACGGACGAGAGAGGGTCGTGCTCCTGTAGTGGAGACTAAAATGGACCTGATGATGATGATGATAACGTAAGTTGAGGATGTGTAAAAAGTAAGTGTTTTCCATTGATTTCAATGGTAAACGTATTTGATGATCATTCCTGAAGGACATGATCGATCCCAATTTCCATACCTCAAGCATGTCGCGGTCTTTAATTGTGACAAGTTTCATTAAAATCGGTTCAGTGGTTTTGGAGCCTATTCATTTCCAATAGAGACTTTTCGGCGTATCTAAGCGTTCCGCTGGCACCGCTAGGTCCACTCAATAAAGAAAACACCCAGACCAATTCAATCACACGGCAGTCGCTAATAGGTTGATAGTCTTAATCCAAGTTATTGGACCCACCACGATGGAGTAGCTACATCCAAAAAGGTAGGTACTTCTATCATAGAAGTACCTACCTTTACTTAATAATACATACTTACTTACTGCTACGGCGCAACGACCCAAAGTGGATCTTGGCCTCCGACACCAGACGACGCCATGCCTATCGATCCTGGGACAACTCTCGTCAATTGCTAACTCCAAGGTTCCGCAGGTCCTTCAGCACCTCGTCACTCCAGCGGTACCTCGGACGTCCAATCGGTCGGCTACCACTTGGTTGTCCCATGAACACATTTACGGCACGATCCTCCCCCATTCTCTCTACGTGCCCGAGCCAGCGGAGTCTGGCCGCTTTGAGCTCTCCAATGATATTGGGCTCGGACACTAGATCTTCGATTTCGAGGTTTTTGCCGATCCTCCAGCTGCCATCTTCTCTTTGAGTTGGACCCAGGATTTTTCGCAGGATTTTCCTTTCCGCCACTAACAACTTATTTTCCTCTTTCAAGGTGAGTGTCCAAGCCTCGCATCCGTGCATCAAAATTGGTCTAATAACAGTTTTGTAGACACAAATCTTGGTTTTTCTGCGTACTAGCTTGGACACTAGGACCTGGTGAAGACCAGCTGTACATCTAAGGGCGCTTTGGATGCGGATATCAATGTCATCTTCCCGTTGATTCGTGTCCGTGACCGTATGCCCTAGGTACTTAAATTTGCATACGCCTTTGTAGGTGGTCTCTTTCACATTAAGATCTTTCCTCTTGTCCCTTGTGTTTTTGTACCTTTTCATGTGAAAGTACTCCGTCTTCTCACGATTAATCCTGAGACCAAGCTTTCTCCCTTCTTCCTCCAATATCCCCGCCATGCTCTGCACCTCTATCTCACACTTTCCAAGTAGTGCCAGATCATCAGCATACCCGATCACTTTATGCGTACCGTTTAATTCCACTCCTCCAAAGGCTACTACTTTTCGGATAGCGTATTCGAGTACCAAGTTAAACAGTATCGGCGACAGCGCGTCTCCCTGCTTGAGGCCAGTCAAGACTTCGAACTCGCCAGACAAGCCCGCCCCCACTCTCACTTTCATGCGGCTGTGCCTGGTGGCAACCTCGATCATTCTAACTAGTTTAGATGGTATAATAAAAGTTCTCAGTATAGTGAAAAGCGCCTCCCTGTCCACACTATCATACGCTTTAGTGAAGTCGACGAAGAGACAGTGGATGTTTTGCGCGTATTCCCATTCTTTCTCCATCAGTTGTTTCAGGAGAAACACCTGGTCAGATATGCTGCGACCCCGTCGGAACCCACACTGATAGTCACCTATTATGCTCTCAGAGAGAGGTTCTAACCGGCCCAAGAGAACATATGAAAAAATTTTATATGCCGTTGGGAGCAGAGCAATTCCTCGATAGTTGGCGCATTTCCTTCTACATCCTTTCTTATGTATAGGGCATATAATACCCACATTCCATTCATCTGGTTGACTTTCTTCTTCCCAAATCAATCCTAGTAAGTTATGTAGTACTAGTTCTACTGCTTCCTCGCCATACTTCCACAATTCTCCCGGTATGCCATCCACGCCCGGGCTTTTGTTGTTTTGAAACCTTGCGCACGCCCTTCTTACTTCGCTGAGACTTGGTGCATCCATTTCTCCTTCCTCGCGGTCCGCAACCGGGTCCGCCATTTCGTTTGTTACTGGTGGACAGTTCAGCATCTCCTCAAAATACCGGCGCCATTCATTTTTCAGCTCATCAGGGTCTGAGATCAAAGTTCCATCCTCTTTTTCAAGCAGCTGAGCGGTGGGTTGATATCCTTTTTTAACAGTCTTAAGTTCTTTGTAAAACTTCCGCGTCTCGTTTGCTTTTATTAAAGTCTCCATGGCAATGAGCTTTCTCTCTAGCTTTTGTCTTTTGGCTTGCCTTATGATGTTTCGGAGATTCAACCGTGCTTGTTGATATTTGTGCTTCCATTCACTACTTTGACAAACCAAGGTCCTGTATTTTCTCCGTTCTTCAAGAGTAATAAATACATATGTTTTTTTTACACTACGTCGGGTGCAGACAAGCATACGGCCCGCCTGATGTGAAGCGGTTACCGAAGCCATATTCGCTCGCAACAATAAAAATATCGCTCGCGCGCCGCCACCCACACTGCCAATGCAGCATCTCCTTCCTTTCTGGTGACCTCACTCACTCGCAGGAACACAACAATCCTCAAGGGAGTTGTTATTTAGCTGCGTTATTCTGTGAGGTGGAGGTACATTCCCCAGTCGGCTAGCTTACAATTACGCTCCCTACCTCTCTTTTCGCCAGAGCTTCGTTTGTCAGTCAGCAGGGTGCACCGCGTGCAGGTGAAGTTGGCTTTGGTTCACAGATGTTGATGAACCACTTATACCCTAAATATATTAGTGGTACTTAGGCTCTTTTAGATTCGGGGATGTCTATGTGTCTGTGACTGTGGACGCTAACTGTTGCGTTAATCCACCGAAAAAGTAACACAAAGTCATTGATCAACCCACATGAGAACAAGTTTTTATTACTTGTTAATAAAAAAGAAAAAAACCAAAAATTTACTTACTACGTTTTGCTGTTCAAATCCTTTCATTTGATATGTATATCATAAGGTAACAAACAAGCATACAGCCTGCCTGATGGTAAGCAGTCACCGCAGCCTATGGACGCTAGCAAGACTAAGGGCATCACTTTTATACCTTTTTTGAACACATTTAAACCTTCTTCAAAGAACTCCATATTGAAACCTTCCAAGAAAAATCTCGACAGTCAAATTATTACACAACTTTGTTGCGGTCGCCATATTGAATTAAAAATGGTGGCACATTGGTGCATTGCTACGCGGACCAAACAACACGACCCTCTTAAGGGAGTTAACTTGAACACAAACTCGCAAAATGACGGCATAATCGTGCATTGTCACGCGAACCAAACAACACGACGTACCTCAAGTGAGTTAACTTGAACACGAACTCACTAAATGGCGACATAATCGTGCATTATCACTCGAACCAAACAACACTATCCTCGCAAATGAGTTCACTGGGACACGAGTCTTGTAAGTGAGAAACTAAATGAAATCTTGTAAAAATACGAGAATTTTGCCAACTCGTTTGCACAATATTTTACTGAAGTTGGCAACGAGTGAACCCGTAAACATGTCTTGTACACTACAGCTGCGCTCCATCCAAGCACTCTCCTAAAGTTCATATCTTAAATCCAACAGTTAGTTTATAAAAGGGGTGAACAAGTAACTTATTTAATAAAATTTGATTAAATTTCATTTGAGCCCATGTGATTTTATTACACGGTTATAAATTATTCAGACTTACCTAATTAAACAGATTAACTGGAATATATTAATATGTATTTATAAATAAAATCGGATGAGTTTAATACTAATGTAACTGCCCTTTATTAAAAGTTCAAAGGTAATTTGCATACCAGTCAAACTTTATTAAATAATTAAAATAAATAAACAAATATTTCTGCACAATTTACACAGCGCCATCTGGTCCCAAATTAAGCGCAAAGCTTGTGTTATGGGTACTAGATAACTGATAAATGTACTTAGATACATTTTTTTTGTATATGCATACTTATCTATATATATAAAAATCAATGCCACTTTTCGTTGTAATTTTATAACTCAAGAACGGGCTCACCTATCCAAACCAAATGTTTAGGCTTTGTTTGGACTATTTAGTAGATGGTTTATGTGAAGTTTGCACAAAATCGGTAGAGCGGTTCTTCATTTATCACATTTTTTGTAACAAATGAATTCAATAAATGGCGGATCATTATGTTAATGGGGATTTTGCTGTCAAATTGAAAGTTTTTTCAGATGGGGATTGTGCTGTCAAATTGAAACTTTTTTCAGTGTTGACAGTACAATCATGTTGTTATGTCATTCAAGCGGTCATTTCATCTTGGACGTGCTTCGACTTTATGTTGCCTGTTCCAGAGTCGGTACCCCCAGCAGTTTGTTTATTCATGCTTAAAATGGAAAAACAAAAAAATATTGTTTATCCAAATGTTTTGGATTAAATTTTAAAATAGCTAGCAATTAATAAAATATTTTTTTGTTTGAATAAATGAATTTGATGTTCCAATTAATTTTTTTTAGTATTTCACTTTATACGTAGCGAAGCACGTACCGGGCCGCTAGTAATACATAGAAAACACCCAGACCAAGACAAACAGACATGTTCATGCACACAAATGTTTGTCATGTGCGGGAATCGAAACCACGACCTCGGAGTCAAAGTGGCCATTGCTAACCATTCAACCACCGAGCTAGTCAATTAATAATATTAATAACTTTAAACACTTTTAAAAAAGTAGGCATATTTTAATTAATTGTTTTGTGTCTTTTTTTATATGAGAAGGGGCAAACGAGCATGCGGGTCTCCTGATGGAAAGCAATCACCATCGCCCATTGAGATCAGCAACACCAAGGGGTCCCGATTCGATGCCAGCCTATACTTCCCTTTTCTTCTGGTGATCTCACTCACTTATAGGAACACAACAACCCTCAAGGGAATTGTTATTTGGCTGCGGTATTCTGTGAGCTCAATGTACTTCCCCAGTCGGGCAGTAGGGGCGTGATGGCGTCGTAACGTCGGCGTTAGTAAATAATAAAAAGAATATAAGTATCTACTTTGGTATATAAGTAATATAAGTATCTACTTTAGTGGCCGTGTGGTTTCCGGCAGACTAGAATAGAATCACTCCGTTTCTTCCCGTGGATGTTGTACAAGGCGACTATGGGAAATACATTATCAAATATCGAACCGGCCTCCCCAACCCGTTTGGCCAGCGTGGGGAGTGTAGGCCAAATCCTCCTTCCGTCTAGGACGGACGAGAGAGGTTCGTGCTTCTGTAGTGGAGACTAAAATGGACCTGATGAATATTATAAAAAGAAGAGAATTGCTTACGGGTTGGGGAGGCCTGATCGATATTTGATAATGTATTAAGTCGCCTTGTACGACATCCACGTGAAGAAACGGAGTGATTGTATACTAGTCTGCCGGAAACCACACGGCCAGTTTTATAATATTAGTACGTTGCTATTATGCTAAAGGTGCCCAGAAGGCTGGCAGCATTTCCACGTAGAATGTCAATGTTGATGTGACAAACAGCGTCTGCCTGATGTGTCACAGGACACTTTAGTACAGAAGTGGAAGCCTCGACATCATTCGCATCATCTCGTCGCGTCCACTATGCCGGCCGAGAAGCTGTTTCTTCACATTCCTTTTGAAGGACCCAACATTGTATACATGTGAAGCCGGAAAAAACATCGCCTTTCAGTCTATTACACCGGTCAGGGGTTAGGCACAGAAAAAATTGACTGAACCTTATAATGCGAATTAGGTAAATATATTTCTTTCTTCTTCTTCTCTTTTATAAAACTGATGTAGATCTTCATGACGGCAGCCTTGTTTTGTATGTTTAACAAGTTATACAATGTTATGACAATCTTCGAGGAAAATCTAAAATTGCAAACGCCGCCGCTCGGCCAACATGTTCAGATTAAAAAAGTTACAAACTTGCTGAATTTTCAAGTTGCAAAATTGCAATAGAAATAGTTGCAAGATAAACTGATGGTAGACATATTTCTTTATCATTCTTTTATATACTGCTAGCTGTTGTTCGCTGCTTTGCCCGCGTAGTCATTGTTTAAACAAAACTTCTTTTTTTTCCTTGAGAATAAGGTATTTTTCTGCAATAAAGAGTAGCCTATGACACTCTTGAGAACATACAATATCGCCGTGAAAAAATAATGTCACAATCAATTGAATTCTTTCGATATGAACGTATGTGATAGTGATATGAAAGTACTAGGGGTGATTTGGAGCTCCGTAACCGAAACCGAAACTATCGGATATCCGAAATAAAAATCTATCCGAAACCGTAACCAAAACCGATATAAAATTCCGGATAATTTCGGATAGAGGCAGAATCTAAATGAGACACTTTTGATGGGTTTTCGAGGGCGAAGACGGCATACTAACTATGTCGCTCGACGCTTGCATCATTTATCTACATAATAATTAAATACTTGCCCATGTCTGTTATCCATTCTTGTGAGATAAAAATTACCTACAAAAAAAACGAAGGCCCAGATATCCACCATAATATCCACCACTTGACATTGGAGGATCTATAACTATAGATGATTATGATTTTTCCTAAGTCCAAAAGTTGTTTCTCGTGAATTGCTGATTTTAGATTTACCAGGTTTCTTTTTTTTTTAAAGTCAAAATTTTCCTTTTACAATTCTTAAAAAAATTTACATTCGTATCTGAAACTATCCGTAACTATCGGATAATCCGAAATAATTTCAAATCCGAAACCGAAACCGATATAATATTATTTACATATCCGTAACCGTATCCGAATCCGAAATTTCATATCCATAACATTTTCTGCTTGACCGTGTGGTTTCCGGCAGACTAGAATAGAATCACTCCGTCTCTTCCCATGGATGTTGTATAAGGCGACTAAGGGAAATACATTATAAAAAATCGATCAGGCCTCCCCAACCCGTTTGGCCAGCGTGGGGAGTGTAGGCCAAATCCTCCTTCTGTCTGGGACGGACGAGAGAGGGTCGTGCTCCTGTAGTGGAGCCTAAAATGACCTGATGATGATGATCATCATCTCGGCTAGGTACACACCCTGCTGCTCTCTCTCGTCGACCATACCTCCGATCCGAGACAAATCTGGAACAGACTGTATGGTGCCGCAATCACCCACGCTCATTCACACTCTGCATAGACGTCATTCAGGTCATTGTTTATGCAGTAGTAAACGACGCGACATTTGTGTGAACAGCCCCCTTACCACCATCTCTTATTGCGATTCAATAACTGAATAGAATGCTTATTCATACCAATGAATAAGAGACTCTATTCCAATAGAGTCTCTTATTTATTGGTATGAATAAGCGACTCTATGCAATTTGAAAAAGAGACTCTATTCCAATAGAGTCTCTTATTTATTGGTATGAATAAGCGACTCTATGCAATTTGAAAAGGAGACTCTATTCCAATAGAATCTCTTATTTATTGGTATGAATAAGCGACTCTATGGAATTTGAAATAGAGTCGCTTATTCATTGGCATGAATAAGCATTCTATTCAGTTATTGAATCGCAATAAGAGTTGGTGGTAAGGGGGCTGGCCGGGGTGTGGTATTAGTATCGAAGTTTGTTTATGAGTAGCGATTCGCCCTGGCTTCGCACGTATGCAATAAACTGTAGCTTATATTATTCGCTGACTATATTATAGCTTCCTATATTTTTTTTTTGAATCGGATAAGGTTGTTTTGAGTTATTATTAGCCATTACAAAAAAAAATTCAAATTTTCTCTCTATAAATTATTAGTGTATAATTCTCAATTATAAATAAGAATTAAATTATAAGCTCAATTTTACTTAAGTGTACGAGTATGTTTTTAATTAATTTCGATCGTTTTTTGAAAATACGAAATATCTATGAACATGTGTCACTATGCCCTCCACAAGACAGGCTCGACCTAGTGTGAAAACCACTAGTCAATAAATATTTTCTCTATTTTAAGTTAAAAGTAAGTGTTTTAAAGAGAAGTAAGGGAGCGTAATTGTAAGCTACCCGACTGGGGAATGTACCTCCACCTCACAGAATACCGCAGCCAATTAACATTTCCCTTGAGGGTTGTTGTGTTCCTGCGAGTGAGTGAGGTCACCAGAATGGAAGGAGATGCTGCGTTGGCAGCGGGGGTGGCGGAGCGCAAGTGATATATTATGTTGCGAGCGTTAATACGGTTACGGTAACCGCTTTACATCAGGCGGGCCGTATGCTAGTCTGCCACCCGACGTTGTATAAAAAAAAAAAAAAAAGTAAAGTGTAATATGTAAAGGAAATAGTACTCCAACTTGGCAATAAAAATATTTCTTGCGTTTTCTCTATTTAAAACTAATTTCTCATTTTGATAGTTGGCAATCTACCACAGTACATTTCCTAAGACATTTTATACCACGAACTATGAAAATGTGGAACCAACTTCCCTCAGTGGTTAATATTAAATAGGAATATAGTTAAAACATGAGTGGCAATGAGTGCTTATTAAGAGCTAGGTAAATTTTGCCATTTTTCTGTAGGCAACTTATCATTGAGAAACATACGAGTCTTTATTTTGCCAGCCATAAAGAAGGAAAGACTTGAATCTTCTAGAGTAGCTGCTTACAAGTTTCAGAGAGTGCATGCATATTGCATATGCATAATTCATTCAATTCAATTTTCGATCCATCAAAGTTGAACATAAACCTCGTGTAGTACGCCCTTCGAGTTTATCTTCCAGACAGTAATTCATCTAGATGGCAGGATTTAAGGCTTTAGACAGATGCTCATCAAATCCTTTTTACAGTCTTCCCTGGAACTCTCATTTCACAGCGACAGATACAGACAGTTATATATGTGTATATATAAGTGTAAGTGTGGACAGATCTCGATAACGGAAGTAGCTCGATTTTTTATACTACATCGATGGCAGACAAACTACAACCACCCCCGCTGCCATCGCAGTAACACCTTCACATGGTGACCTCACTCACTCGCAGAAATACAACAACCCTCTAGAAATTGTTATTAAATGTTTCTTATTTGCCTGCAATCTTGTGTGAGATGGAGGTGCCTCATTCGGGCAGCTTTTTTTTTATACTACGTCGGGTGGCAGACAAGCTTACGAGCCGCCTGATGTGAAGCGGTTACCAAGGAAATTGTTAATTGGCTGCGGTATTCTGTGAGGTGGAGGTACATTCCCCAGTCGGGTAGCTTACAATTACGCTCCCTACCTCTCTTTTCGCCAGAGCTTTGTTTGTCAGTCAGCAGGATGCACCGCGTGCAGGTGAAGTTGGCTTTGGTTCAAAGATGTTGATGAACCACTTACACCCCAAACTTATACGCTGTGCCCTACCTCTTTAAGGAAAGAGGAGTAAATTGAACTGTCGTTTTGGAGAACTGATAGGACTAAAATAAACTGCTCTGTGTATTGACGATGACGTGACATGGCTAACGACGTGATGTAAAGGTAAAAGAATGCAACCCCATTTTTTTATATGAGAGGGGAGAGCGGGGGGTAAATAAGCATCTGGGTCACCTGATGGAAAGCAATGACCATCGCCCATAGAGATCAGCAACACCAAAGGGTCGCCAATCCTTTGCCAATCAAAAAATATTTGCCAGCTCTTTCCTTTCTTTCTGGTGGCATCATTTACTCTCAGGAACACAATAACAATAGAGAATTGTTATTTGGCAGCGGTATTCTGTGAGGCGGAGGTACTTCCCCAGTCGGGCAGCTTAAAAAATAAGCTATACCCTACCTCTCTTTTTACCAGAGTCTCGTTTGTCAGTCAGCAGGGTGCATCACGTGCAAGTGAGTTTGGCTTTGGTTCAAAGATGTTGATGAACAATTTACACCCCAAATTATATGCTGAAATAAGGAAAGAAGAGCAAATTGAATTGTCGTTTGAGAGATCTGATGTGGCAAAAAAACTGTTCAAATTAAATATAAAGGGAGAAGAATACTCCAAATTTCTTTAAATCTTTCCAATATTTCCAATCTCTTGCATCTAGTTCGTTCTTTCGTTAAAATTCACCTACTGCATTGAACGACCTGCATTCGGGTTGCATATTTACTCATCGTTCCGGCCAAATTGGATGGATGCAAACATTTCGCATTTGTGTGTATAGAGAATATTAACAAAACAAAATAGCACAGTCTATCTTAGTCAATCCTAAGTAATAAGGAACTGTGCATTGAATCCATACTAATATTATACATGTGAAAGTGTGTTTGTTTAATTGTTTGTGCTTCTTTAACGTCTAAAGTAACAAACGGATTGACAGGATTATTTTTTGGAGTTAGTTTAAGGCCTGGAGAGTGACATAGGCTACTCTTTATCCCGGAAAAAAATCTTATTCCTACGGGAAACAATAAAGTTTATAATCATTCGTCCTTTTTCACGTCAAAAGGAACCTAAGAACGGACATGATTTCTTTAATGGGGATAGTTTACGGTCTGGAGAGTGACATAGGCTACTTTTTTTCCCGGAAAAACATCTTAATCCCATGTGAAAAAAAAAATTGTTATCATTTGTCCTTCTATCACGTTGAATGGAACCTAATTGCTAACATGATTTTTACAACCAAGCTAACAAATGTTTTTAGAGCCAAAGTCAGGCTCAGATGCACGTGGTGCATGTGCACGTATGCACCCTGCCGTGTACCGAAATAGACGAAAGAGTGGTAGGGTACAGCGTATTTGTAAACTGGCCGACTGGAAAAGTACCTCCACCTCACCAAATACAGCAGCAAGTAAGAAAAAAATATACATAAATCAATGGCAGCTCTCCTGGACCACGCGGGCGAAGCCGCGGGTAACAGCTAGTAAATAATAAATATTCCTGGACAAATTACACACCGCCATCTAGTCCCAAACTAAGCAAAGTTTGTAGTATGGGTACTGGTATGCGTAAGCTTGTGTACATTGCTTTGCACGTGTAGTAGCAAAAATAATGGAATGAATGAAGACATCGGTTTTGTAGTAATAGAGCATCGATCGGCTGCGGAGGGGGTACTTCTCCAGTCGGGCAGCTGCTCTCACAGTTACGATATATCCTACATCTCTTGTGCCAGAGCCATATCAGTTAATCAGCATGCCAGGTGCACATGCAGGCGAGGTTTGCTTTGGCTGGACGATGATGATGAATCACTTACACCCTGGGACATTTTAAATATAAAGCGCTTATTTAATACCTACACATGCAGTACGCAAAGAAAGGACTTGAACACTCGAGAAGGCATTTCATCTACAACTTTTCGATAATTGTTTTTTATTACCGCTACCGTCTTGCCGTGACGGTAAATGGCGTGTGATTGAGTGAATGCGCAATTACCTTGATTCCTTCTTGCCACAATGTAGGCAAGTAGAACGCATCTACAGTTGGAAATATCTTACCTTAAAACCCTTTATTTTAAGAATGCAAGTCAATTGAATTTGAGTTTCTTGCCAGTTCTTCTCAAGAAGCCCCGTCGCCGGAACTGGCACTTAAATTCACTTTCACATTCAAGATAGTGTGATGAAAGTGAATCTAAGCTCTGCGGATTTAGAGTAGTAGTGATTTACACATGTTTCTTATATTTAATTTGTATGACGTTTCTAAGTGCTTTATAAAGTCCAAGGAATAAAGAATTTTTTGATTTTGATTTTGATTTCAATGTCTTATTCTTTTTACAAGAATAGGTTTTTACACTTAATAAATAAACTGAAATAGTATTCAATACAATTTCAAATATATTATGTTCATTTTATACATCATATCGAAATTTCAAAATGGCGGGCTTCGCGTGGTTTCATTTTGCATGCGCATCGGGCGACTGGCGATATTAAATCTATGCGACGAGATGGGGTGAAATGCTTTTCATATTTTCAATGTTCCACAAAAATACATTCTTAAAAATTTCAGCAATTTTATATATTTTTGATATAGGTATACAAACATACATAGATAGGAGATAAAGGAGTTGCTGCGTTGGCAGTGGAAGTGTCAACACGCGAGCGATATTTCACGTTGATATTTCATGATAAGCGTGATATGGTTACGGTAACCGCTCTACATCAGGCGGGCCGTATACTTGTCTGCCATCCGATTTATATACAAACATAGATGCCGAATTGGATAAAAGACTATACCATAAATCTGTATCTATAAAAGGTAACCACTACAGATACTATCAACGCGTAGCTTAAGTCACTAAACAGTGATCAGAAGGATAATTCTCGTAATTAAAATGTAGTCAAAACAGTTCCGATCTTGTGTCGATCTCACTAATGTCACATTCCGTATTCTCGTAGCACATAATATGTAGCTTCAAAGTTTAATTAAAGTGGGTCTATATCGACATATGAACGAAAATGTAACAAACTAGAAATAGGATTCTGCTAGCAATAAGAATTGATATTAATTAATCAATGAAATAATAAGTATAATAATCTTTAGCCAATTCAAAATTCAGTCCCGATTCGGTCAAGTTTCATTCTGCAATCGTAAAACAATTATGAGAATTTGGCGTACAGTACGTACGTATATTTGATTTTTGGAAATCTCATGAGATATCGGCCTTGAGTTTCTTGCCAGTTCTTCTCAAGAAGCCCCGTCGCCGGAACTGGCACTTAAATTCACTTTCACATTCAAGATAGTGTGATTAAAGTGAATCTAAGCTCTGCGGATTTCGAGTAGTAATGATTTAGATACATGTTCTTATATTTAATTTCTATGACGTTTCTAAGTGCTTTATAAAGTCCAAGGAATAAAGATATTTTGATTTGATCTGATTTGATATCGGGACATAAGCTAAGTAGTGGACGCAAACTAGTAAATAATATTTCTTTTTACGAGAGGGGGGCAAACGAGCATGTGGTTCGTCTGGTGGAAAGCAATCATCCCGCCTATGGAGATTTGCAATACCAAGAGATCGCCGATCCGTTGCCAGCCTTTTGAGGGAAATAAAGACTCTGTTCTTGAAGGATCCCATGTCGTAATTGTTCGGAAATACCACTGAGGGAAATTGATTCCACAGTTTCACCGTTCGTGGTATAAACTATAGGATTCTTCAAAAAGGGCGTGAAGAGGTTTTTTTACAGGGTTGGCAACGCGAATGCCTTAGGGGTTCCATTGAGGGAAAACCCATATCCCAACAGAATTTTTGAAATCCTTTAACTATGAATACTCTTGACAAACTTAAAACACTTTCCCATTCATTAATATATATATCAATTAGCTAGTAATTATAGTACATCAGTATATATTGTTGAGAACCATATTAGTAGTGGTTAAGAAACACCAAACTACAACCACTTCACTTTCAAGACTTTAAAATCCAGCTTTGATCAAAAATGTGGCAACCCTGACTGCTAACCTCATAACTCTTCTTTTTGGCTTCGCCATACTTGGGTAAGTAACCAGTTACTTCTTTCAACAGATGTAAGTGTACGAATCTCTTGCATCGCGAAATGCATTCGAGGTAAGTGCATTGAAAGGGGACGCATGTTAAGTCGCATGGTGAAGAAGAAAAATTGCATTCATCATTTATTCGTTAGCCCCTACCATAATTTCTAGATATAATGATGAAAATAAATATAAAAGAATGAATATTCATAGATAAATTACACACTTCTATCTAGTTCCAAACTAAACAAAGCTTGTGCTATGGGTAGGTACTAAAAAAACCTGTTATATTACTTAAATACCTACATTTTTATTGTAAATACATGCATATAATACATAGAAAACATCCAGACCAAAAAAATTTGCATTATTCATGCACACAAATTGTCTTGTGCGGGGATCGAACTCGCGACCTCGGAGTCAAAATGGCTATTGCTAACCATTCGACCACCGAGTTAGTCAATAAATGACTTCATCGAACAGCCGGTTTTTCGTTAGACTGCGGGACAGCTCGTCCTAATCAAAAACTGGGACCTGAGATTAGTTTCACATCTTAGTTTTTTATAATGTATATTATTTTTACAATAGTGTACATTCATACAATTATTTCTAAGAAACTAAATTAAAAACTAAATTAAAAATAACTACATATTATCTAATAAAAGGCCCCCGTGGCATTGTACCGAAGATGCTGGCAGCGTTTCCTCGTTGTATGTTATTTTTACTTTAAGTAAATTTTTAGTGTATAAGTTAAATTTAAATATTTTGTATTTAGTTGTATATTTATTAGTAAGTAGCGGCCCGCCCAAGATTTGCTGTTACTCAATCTTCTCATAGAATATAAATAAAATAGACTAGAATAGAATCACTTCGTCTCTTCTCCTGCATGTCATACAAGGCGACTAAGGGAAATACATTATAAAACATCGATCAGGCCTCCCCAACCCGTCTGGGTAGCGTGGGGAGTGTAGGCCAAATCCTCCTTCCATCTAGGACGGACGAGAGAGGGCCGTGCTCCTGTAGTAGAGACTAAAATGAACCTGATGATGTACATATTCATACATTCCTGTCTGTGACGGACGAGAGAGGGTCGTGCTCCTGTAGTGTACATTAAAATGACTGATGATGATGATGAATCTTCCCATACAAACCATGTCCTGACAATTTCATCATATTTTTTTTTTCGTAAATTTTTCAGATCTGTTGTGCTCTTCGGGATGGAGCCAAATTCAACAAATCGAACATCATAAAAATCGAGAACAGCTTCTTGAGTTAAAACAGGGTTATAATATCATAGAACTTGAGTTATAAGAATAAAGAACAGCTTCTTGAGTTATAAATCATGTAACTAACCCGACTTTGTTTTACATAATATTATAGATTTCAAATTATATTTTCTTTCGACTTAATTAAATTAAATGATATTGAATTAAAATAGTTTCACATTTTTCTGTTTGATAATAAATAAATAAATATTGTCAGGCAAACTACACAGCGGCATCTAGCCTCAAAGTAAGCGAAGCTTGTGTTATGGGTACTAGACAACTGATAAACATACGTAAATACATTTTTTTTTTTTAAATACATACTTAAGATACGAGTACATAGAAAACACCCAGACTAAGACAAACAGACATGTTCATGCACACAAATGTTTGTCCTATGTGGGAATCGAACCCACAAGCGTTGGTGTCGAAGCCGCGTCATTGACCGCTACGCCACTGAGCTCGTCATGATGATAATAGGTTACCAACCCTCGAATAATCATAAAATCAAAATGGGCGGTTATTTGTCTCTCATGAAGCTCTAAAAAAATCTTTTTGCTGAGTATTCAGATCTCCAATGGTAGTGGTGCAATGCGACGATACAAATGACGTAGCACTCAAGCTTTTACCCCGACAATGCACGTCAATGCACCGAGAACTTCATGCTGACTGGGTATCTACTATCTAAGTTACAATTTCCTAGCAAGTATTATGAATAAATTGAGGTTCTCGTCGAGGTGTCGTCGCGCGTTTCACTCTAATCGGACACGCAAGTTAAGCAACGTCGACCGTAGCCTGTCCATTGATGGGTTTATTTATCTCGAGCTCCTCCGTGCTTCGGAGGGTACGTTAAGCCATCGGTCCCAGCTGTTGTCGTTCGATGACAGTCGTTAAGTCAATTCAGTGTCCTTTATGCAGTTTGAAAACCGTGGCGTCCGCCAGCCCGCAGTTGGGAAGCTTGGTGGAGTCTGCTTTAAACCCCTTCGATTGAGGGGGCACCCGTGTATCCCAGTGTCCTGTGTATACAGTGGCATGATATGAGTTGGTTGGGACGATGATTATGCATAACAATCTCTATAAATATATCTGACATGCCAGAATTTAAAACAAAATTATTTATTTTTTATTTATAAACATACATACTCATACTATATTATATTGGCCGTGTGGTTTCCGGCAGACTAGAGTAGAATCACTCCGTTTCTTCCCGTGGATGTCGTACAAGGCGACTAAGGGAAATACATTATCTGACATATAATCTGACATAATATTTTTCCAAGAATTTACAATTATAGTTAAAATACTATTCTAATTCAGTTGATACACAGTTTGCGATGTAAAGTCTATAAATATTTAGAATAGTATTTTAACTATAATTGTAAATTCTTGGAAAAATATAGTATTATATTGGCCGTGTGGTTTCCGGCAGACTAGAGTAGAATCACTCCGTTTCTTCCCGTGGATGTCGTACAAGGCGACTAAGGGAAATACATTATCAAATATCGATCAGGCCTCCCCAACCCGTTTGGCCAGCGTGGGGAGTGTAGGCCAAATCCTCCTTCCATCTAGGACGGACGAGAGAGGGTCGTCCTCCTGTAGTGGCGACTAAAATGAACCTGATGATGTACATATTCATACAATAAATAATTGTCTATCTCACAAAATTTAAATCAATTAAATATATATGATCTGGTCATAAATATTATTTAATAAATACCTTTATTTGACGCGTTTATATTTTTATTTTTAAATGGGGGGGGGGGGGTGGACAAACGAGCATGTGGGAAAGGAATCACCGCCACCGCCGATTCTGTTCTTGATGGCTCCCTTTTCGTAATTGTTCGGAAATACCGCTTGGTGAAGTTGATTCCACAGTTGATACACAGTTTGCGATGTAAAGTCTATAAATATTTAGAATAGTATTTTAACTATAATTGTAAATTCTTGGAAAAATATTATGTCAGATTATTATAACTAAATTAAGCTTTATTCAATATATAATTGACGTTCCCTATATGTATATTAACGTTCATTATAATTTAATTGCAATTGAAAATTTGAATGCCATATTGGTAAAATGTGGCGTTCTACGAGTATAATAAATTAATTACGTAACATATGTATTTAACCTCTATTTACAAATAAATCTATTAATAAAGAAAATAATGGGAAGATTAATGAATTGATTGATTGATATAATAAAATAATAATAAACCTTCCCTCTACTTTAATAGACCATTACCGATTCCACCCGATCTCATTTCCATAGCCCATATAATTTTTAACATCTTATGCATTAGTCTCAATCCTTGCCGAGACCTGCACATGAGAATATTGTACAACATTACATTAACATTCTCAAAGGGCCTCTACGCATTGGATGCACGCCTATCAAATGACCGGGCTTAACACATGATTAAAATAAAGTTGATTTAAAAAAAAAAATGAAACCGACTTCAGTTGGCGAGCGCAGCTTATTGGTGGAATGCCCCGGCAGACGCTGCTGCCCGTCTTCCGGGAGAAAAGTTGTCGCGTGACACAAGATTCCTTAGTCGCCTTGTACGGCATCCAGCGCAGAGCAATGGAGTGGCACAATTTTATTCTGCCGGCTACCACAGGGCAAATTTAAGGGTTTCCATCGATTTTTCTGGGATCCCATCATCAGACCCTGACTTGGTGAATATGGAACCCTTTCAAATAAAAAATAATAATTTGGCCATACGTGCTTATAAAATTTAAGGATTTCCCTTGATTTCCCTGGCATCCCATCATCAGATCCTGACTTGGTGAATATGGGACCACTTTGCAATCATACCCTTTCAAATAAAAAAAGAATTATGGAAATCGGTTCACAATTCGCAAAGATATCGAATAACATACATACAAAAAAAAAATACTCAGTCGATTTGAGAACCTCCTCCTTTTTTGAAGTCGGTTAATGAGATACATAATAATAATAAAAACCGGCCAAGTGCGAGTCGGACTCGCCCACCGAGGGTTCCGTACGTAAGATCATTATAAATTTGATATTTTTCATTATAAATTAGAAATAATGCGCCGGAAAAAATAAATAAAATATATTTTGCAATGTGCACATATAGCCCTTTCATATGATACCCCATTTGAACTAGTAGCTTCCATTTGAAATTTCGACCCCTATAAAGAATATAGACCCCCTATTTTTTAAGATTTAATTACAAATGTATAGTTTTGAGATTTATTCTTGTACTTGTAGTCTATAATGATGTTACTTGCCAAACTTCTAGGTCAACGGTAAGTACCCTATAGGTTTTGATTCCCTTGAGAATTGGAAATATGCGTTTTTTGCTGAATATACAGCCGTAACTTTTTTTTTCGTAAACTTTGCAGTTTGATTTTTTTACAACTTCATGGGACAGTAGACCTGAGTACACAGTTCAAATTTTAGCTTGATACCTCCACGCATTCTCGACATAGAGGGTCTTGACAGACAGACAGACAGACAGACAGACGGACAACAAAGTGATCTTATAAGGGTTCCGTTTTTCCTTTTGAGGTACGGAACCCTAATAACGATGACGGACTCTTGTGCATAAATATTTATATAATTATCTTGGCCTTGAAATCTATCTGGAGCCTGCCGATGCTGAAACAGATTCCCATCGAAAATTTTGATCCCGAAAATTGGTCTTTGGGTTAACTTATTGACAAACATCTTTTGTCGGTAGAACTTTACTGTTTCTACGAGCCAAGCTAAACACAATTACCACAAATCTAAACTTAAGTATTTGCCAGTCTAAAATCTAATTCATGAAAACCATAGATATCTATACAAAACGAGACAATCCGTACTTAAATTATTCATACAACTTAATCATCCACCTTTCAATGTGCAATGACAATCTCAGATCGCTACGTGTATCTAGACTTAGAATAAATCTAGAATATAATTACTTATTAACAACGACATTGCGTAGCAGAAGATGTAGCAACACCTTTCGCCACAGTATACGCAGCGCGAATCATTATCCGAAATGTCAATGTCATGTGTCAACTGTGACAGTACACATTAAACTAGTGGTTTGCACCGGAGCGGAATCATGCAAACCGGTGAAATTCACCGGTGATTTGCCGATCTCCGGTGATTCACCGGTAATCTCCGGAGAATTATGTTGTTTAGCTAGAAATCAAGCATCTATTCAGTTATCGTTTCTTAATGTTGAGCAATTTGAAGCATGTAATGAAATATATTTCCTTACATAAGATTGTGGGATTCGAATAAATAAAAAACATTGTTTTGAAAATAAAAGTCTTTATTTCACAATTATTATAAATGATGGTTTTGATGAAGGAAACACAACATTTCAACAGCGTCATTGCGCAGCATATTTCTTCGGTTATTGAGAATATAACGGGTCGTTGAAAATACTCTCTCTGATCGAACTGAAGTTGCAGGCACAGTAAAGTATTTACTGAAGTTGCAGGCACAGTAGCTATTTCTTGTGTAAAGGCTTGAGATGTTTATTGAAATTCCAAAATGCTACAACGTTATCCCAGTTATGGTTAATATCTGAAAAATTTGTTTCAGTGTACATCAATACATATAATAAAACAGTAGGAACCGCGTGTCTGTACATTTGATAAAATTAACAAAAAATGAGTGTGGGCGATAAAAAAAGAGTAACAGAACACAAAAAAGATTTTTTTAATTTTTTTGTCTGTCTGTCTGTCTGTATGTCTGTCTGTATGTACTCGCTAATCTTTAAAACTACTGAACAGTTTTTTCGCGGTTTTCACTAAAGGATTAAGGTCATCCCTGAGCAACATATAGGCTTTGTTTCATCGAAATCTGATGTCAGATTAAAAAGTTATCGTCATTTAAAGTTTAAAGAAAATTTTTCTTTATAGAAAATCACTCATCACAAAATCTAAGAAACTACAAGTGCTAGGAGTCTCAAATTTTGTATGGGGGTTCCTTTCAGGACGTAGATGCTCACTAAGACGGGAATTTGGAAAATTCAACTCCTAAGGGGGTGAAATGGGTGAATGGGTCCAAAGTTTGTATGGGGAACCAAGATTAGTTGGACTATTTTATACGAAACTTTACACGAGATCTTCTGTAGATAAATGAGTAAACACGTGTTTCAGGATTTTTCAAAATTCAACCCCTAAAGGGGTGGAATGAGGTGCAAACGTCTGAAAATCGACATGGGTATTGTTTTTATGGTTTATCGGGTCGCTGATTCCGAAAACAACAGCTATTTTATAATCTAACATAATCGACGTGACACAAGAGCACTCCTGTGGGGGTGCGATGGGGTTGAAATGTTACAATATCAATATGGGTGTTGATTCTGTGGTTTTCTAAAATGTCAATTACGAAAATGGCATCGATTTGAAAACGTGGACACGAAATTTCCATCTCGGTATAAAAATCCAAGATTTGGAACACCTGATGCAGAACCATAATGGTTCAGCTAAACTATAAGAAATATAAAAATGACGCCTTAGCAAAAGTTGTTCAGCCTGATGAGTATAAATAGTTTAACAAAATATTGATTGTATTGTAAATAAACGCAGCACTTGTAGCAGGTAAGAATAAAAGTTGCACACGCAGTGCTACTTTTATTCTTACCTGCTACAAGTTAGACGCAATAGTCTTATTAATTTTATATATATATATATACTAGCGACCCGCCCCGGCTTCGCACGGGTGCAATGCTGATACTAAATGTACTACAGAAGGTCTTTGCGCTTTGTCCTATCCAGTCCTTCCCCAGTTATAGGCACACGCCGCCGGCTCCGCGGCCGGTACCGCCACAGCCGTTATGTCCCTGCATTTTAAATGTGTAATATCTTCTAAACTATTCATTTAAATTACATGCTGTGAAGGGCCATATTGATCTATATTAAATGCGCAATGTATTTAAGGTACTTAATTGGATAAGGATTAATTTTGTATTGCTTAAAATCGCTTCGTAAATAAGGCATTATTTCTTGTAAAAAGCAAAGGATAAAATAACGTTTATTGTGTGTTACCACTAAGAGATAGACATATACCATCGCGAACTTTTTTGTAGACCATTTTAAGGTGAACAATACTGTACTACATTATTTTGATCTATCTCGTTGGGTTCAGCCAGCGTTTGCAATGAAAGAGCAAAAAAATGTGTTTATTTACGACATCACATTAGAAACCTCTAAATTATCAGTGTTTTTCTACTATGTTATGCATATATTATACATATAAACTTTCCAGTTGAATCACTCTATCTATTAAAAAAAACCGCATCATAATCCGTTGCGTAGTTTCAAAGATTTAAGCATACAAAGGGACATAGGGACAGAGAAAGCGACTTTGTTTTATACTATGTAGTGATATATATATATATATATATATATACTAGCGGCCGCCCGCGACTTCGTACGCGTGGAGTTAGTTATTTGCAAATAATTTTTAATTACATTCGAAAAAGCTAAATACCTAATGAAAGGAAAAATATGAAAAAGTTAAAAACAATCAATATCTAGACGAATTTTTAGAATAAATGAAGTCGACGGATATTATTTTTTAAAACCTCTTTGTAAAACCTAAAGTACTTTTTATTGTTATAATAATACATCCCTCCTTATAATAGTAAGTATGTAGTTGTTTTCAATATTTTTTATACTTAAATATCATTTAAAATCCTTCTGCCATAATTACTTTAACTCCAATAACATAGGATTTTCATACAAATTTCCAACCCCCGTTTTAACTCCATAAGGGGGTTGATTTCTAAAGATACATTATTAGTACACCTCCATACCATCTATAGAGCATAGATTTTAAATTTCAAGTCTCTTACTTCAAAAACATAGGACTTTCATACAAACTTCCAACCCCCGTTTTAACCCCAAAAAGGCGTTGATTTCCAAAGATACATTATTAGTACACCTCCACACCATCTATAGAGCATACATTTTAAATTTCAAGTCTCTTGCTTCAAAAACATAGGACTTTCATACAAACTTCCAACCCCATTCTACCCCCTTAGGGGTAGAGTATCGTAAAATCCGTTCTTAGCGGATGTCTACACCCTATAAGGAACCTACCAGCCAAATTTCAAGTTTGTAGGTGTTATAGTTTCTGAGATTTCGTGATGAGTGAGTCAGTGATTTTCTCTTTTATATATATATATATATATATATATATATATATATATATATATATATATATATATATATATATATATATATATATGTATATATATGTATATATATGTATATATATATATATATATATATATAACTGACTATACAGACCACGTTAACTTTATAAAGTTAACGTGGTCTGTTTAGTCAGTTTTATTTAAACGTGTACGCTAAAATTGAAATGGAACGATTGGTATATATTCGCACAAACCAGAAGAATGCGTGCATTTGCGGGACGCTATGTAGCAAGATTTTGTGACACAAAGTCTTTTAAACAACGAGGGGAAACTGTTTTTCTTAGATGCTTCAGGAGGGACTGGAAAAACATTACTGACGAGAGCAATCCTGGCTGAAATCAGGCGCCAAAATAATATCATACAGCAGCATCGCCAGGTATTGCAGCCATAATATCTACTCGATTTATACAGAACGGAAACACCGACATGTTTTGTGACACGAAACTGTGTCAAAGCGAAAATGTTTCAGGATTGCTGTCTAATCGTTTCAGATGAATGCGAAATGGCCATCAATGTGGCTTTATCGAGGATTAGTAACGCTTGAGGTCTTTTCATATTAGCTCCCGAAGGAAAGACTCCCTTCATTTATTTTATATTTTATCTTAAATAAAAATAATAATTTGTTGACTTTTAACGTATAACACTGCCCTAAATATTTTCTTATGTATCTACTTTAGTTCGTATTTGTATTAATATGCCGGAATCATAAAGTCCATGCGAACGAAGTCGCGGGCATCAGCTAGTCCTTAATAAATTTATCGACGTAGCTGATGATGTGTCGGTATTACAAGCATTAATATCTTTTAGAAATCCTAGCAAACTGGGACGACCTCTGTCACTTGTACTGGCCCTTGCCAATGATTCTTCTGAGCTTTCAGATGTTTGCCTAACTTGCCTGACCCTTAATATTGTTGATTTCCGCTTTTACGGCTTCTTTTGCAGCCATTTTATTTTCAACAATTCTAAAGCTGTTCCTGAAAGCGGGATGCAAAATTGTGGAAATCCAGCAAATCGTTCGTAACTCATAATCTAATAAACGTGTGTTCATGAAACATTTTAAATTCTGCAAAAACATTTCACCCATAGTTGTAGTGATTTTCGAGCCCAAAGTTCTAACATTATCATACAGTCCGTGTACGATAGGTATTATTAGACCGGACGTAGGATATTGGTCCCCGCTAATCATTTGTGTCGCTTGTTCGAAGACATCGAGCAAAAGTACAATATCTTTTAGTATATTCTCTTCACTTGGAGTAATGATTTCAGGCGCTTGAGGTAATTTTCTTTGCACAACCGTCAAACTGTCAATCCACTTTAAGATTCTTTTCATCATATAATATAGGCTTCATCATATAATATTCCAGCGCGTTGAAACTTCTTGGATCAATTGTAAAGGTTTTACATTTGGATTCATTTCTCTTTGTTCCTTTTGGAGTGATATTGTGGCAATGTTTGATTGCTTGAAAAATTTGAAAATTTTTTTACATTTGTCGATCATGTTATTTAACTCGGGAATCTGAAGGGAATCATCTATGACTAAATTTAAAGTATGGGCAAAGCAAGGCATATTACGAATCCCTAGCAATCTAGCCATTTTAATCATGTTTGCCCCGTTATCAGTCGTGATACATGTAACTTTGTCACGGATTTCCCATTCCGTAAAAAATCCATTTACAATTTCTTTCAAATTATCTGCCGTATGTGACAAGAAACTAAGCCCAAATTCGCAAAAACAGTTTTCAGAAGCGGCAGTAATGACAACAGGACCTGGGGCCTTACCACAAGCTCTAAACGCAGGAATGGAACCATCATGGTTGCGAATTTATGAATGAAATTCATTGATAAATACGCAACCATCATAGTTCCATTCCTGCGTTAAGAGCTTGTGGTAAGGCCCCTGAGAAATACTATATGGAAGAAATTAATGAGAGCATTATAATGTCTAATTTAATGGTTTGTAAGTTCATCTCGCATGAATTGGAACAGTATACTGGCGATGAACGTTATGACATTATGCAACAACTTTTGGAAGTCTTGAAAAAGAAGCATAAATAAAAATATTTTGATTAAAAATTATATTAACAAATACTTAGTACAAACAAATCGATAATCAATAAATAAATATTCATTTTATTTGGCACTATAATCTAACCGGAGAATACCGGTTTTTCTTCGGTGTTTTTACCGATTAGTTTTACCGGTAGATTACCGGTGTTTCACCGGAGGTCTATGCTCCGGTGCAAACCACTACATTAAACACCTGATCTTATAAATAGTGTAACTCCAAGCGTTGCATGATTAATATACTAGATAATATGTTAAATATTATTGTATCGCTACAAACAACTATTCCGATTTTCTTGTCCAAAATTTGTAAAACCACAATTTTCCAACGCGATAACCGCGAAAACATAACCTAAACAAATACTCGCATACGATATAACATTCTCAAATAACGCAAAAGCAGACACTTATCAATAAAACAATAATTTAATAACTCTGACATTTCAATGCTTTTTCCCAAAAGACGAATGTGGAGTGGCATGACAACTGTCACGTGCCAAGAGAACTCGTATGATGACAAACATAGATATAACGACACTCACGTTGTCACATTTATTGAAGCCGAGAGCAACGGCTGTTTACATCTCATTTGGCAGCATTTTAGAGCCCCGGTATACTTTAACAAGTTGGGTGCATATTAGATGGCTGTTGAATTGTATATGCTCCACTCGCGCGTTTGTTAAGGCGAGATTCCACCAGAGATACTGGCGAAAAGAGAGGTAGGGAGCGTAATTGTAAGCTACCCGTCTGGTGAATGTACCCCACCTCACAGAATACCGCAGCTAAATAACAATTCTCATGAGGGTTGTTGTGTTCCTGCGAGTGAGTGAGGTCACCAGAAACAAAGAAAGGAAGGAGATGCTGCGTTGGCAGCGGGGGTACCCGCGCGAGCAATATTTTATGTTGCAAGCGTTAACAATATGGCTACGGTAACCGCTTCACATCAGGCGGGCCGTATGCTTGTCTGCCACCCAACGTAGTATAAAAAAAAAAATCGCTAAGCTTCAAATTTCTTCTGATTAAATTCGTTGTGAGTTCCAAGGCAGCCGTAGTTTTACTCCCGGGACTGCAGTGGACTTCAATTATTCATAATAATAATAAATATTGTCACACAAATTACACAGCGCCATCTAGCCCCAAAGTAAGCGAAGCTTGTGTTATGGGTACTAGACAACTAATGAACATACGTAAATACATTTTTTTTTTGTAAATACATACTTATTACAGGTACATAGAAAACACCCAGACTAAGACAAACAGACATGTTCATGCACACAAATGTTTGTCCTGTGTGGGAATCGAACCCACGAGCATTGGTGTCGAAGTCACGTCATTGACCGCTACGCCACCGAGCTCGTCATTGCCTTTTTCGGCGGTCGCCGCTGTTAATCCTGGCTACACAGGAGACACAGTGGTATTATACTATACCTAAGGGGTATTATACTATTCTGATATCAACACGGGAGAATTAGCAAACGTTCAGACGATTATGCAATTCATATTATGGGAATCGATGTGTTAGGTAACAAATCAATGTTTAGGTCCCCATTAGTGTTAGGTAATAGTTAGTAGCCATATTAACGCTCGCAACATAAAAATATCACTCGCGCGCCGCCACACCCGCTGCCAACGCAGCATCTCCTTGCTTTCTGGTGACCTCACTCACTCTCAGGAACACAACAACGCTCAAGAGAATTGTAATTTGGCTGCGGTATTCTGTGAGGTTGAGGTACATTCCCCAGTCGGGCAGCTTACAATTACGCTCTCTACCTCTCTTTTCGCCAGAGCTTCGTTTGTCAGTCAGCAGGGAGCACCGCGAGCAGGTGAAGTTGGCTTTGGTTCAAAGATGTGGATGAACTACTTACACCCCAAAACTACCATTACCCTACAAGACACGTAACAAAAATATAATAAAAACAATTGCCGTCGGCATTTCGGCACCGTAAAAAATACAATACATACCAATTTGTTTTGACGAGTCGTCACGTAACTTCAGAGAGCGCTCGAAAATACGCAAGCGTGCCTTGCTACATTCACTTTATTAAATTTGTCGAAGCGGAGCTCATCATCGTTTAGCAGCATTTTAGGCGCCTTGGTGCTTTTATTTTTTATGTAGTCTAGTTCAGTGTTTTTCCTTGTTCTGTGGGATTACAAGAAAAAATTCTGGCTCCATTCGCACCCCCCCCCCCTGCTTTTTCTCTCTTCCTTCCTCCCCCTCTTCCAAACTTCAACAATTCAGCTTTTTTTATACTATCGGGTGGCAGACAAGCTTACAGCCCACTTTATGTGAAGCGGTTACCGTAGCCATATTTAACACTTGCAACGTAAGATATCGCTAGCACGCCGCCACCCCTCTGCCAACACAGCATCTCCTTCCTTTCTGGTGACCTCACTCACTCGCAGGAACACAAGAACTCTCAGGGGAATTGTTATTTGGCTGCGGTATTCGGTGAGGATGGCATTAGTTCAAAGATGTGTACTACTCTAGTTTAGTCACTTACACCCCAAATGCGTCTATATGCTGCGGTAACCGTATGCTTGTTTGCCACTTGACTTAATATAAACAAACCTAACTATAAAATCTCATTGTTATTTGAATCTGATATAACTCAAACAAATAAATATTAACTTTTGACATTTCAATTCTATTATACCAACAACATGGAGTAACAAAGCGACTCGGCGACTCGTCACTTAACTTCAAAGAGCTCTTATAAATAAGTAGGCTCACCGTTTGCAACACTCACTCTTTATTAAATTTGTTAAAACGGCCTCCGCTCAGCATTTACATTCCGTTTAGCACAGTTTTAGACGTCTATTACAATACAACATTATAACTGCTATTTTACTTAAAAGTTGACATTTAACAATGTCAATTTAAAAAGATTCCGTAACTCGAAATAAATAAGAAAATTAAATTTAAAATTTAAAAACCCTCGACCTTCTAGTCTAGTCTCAGTCACAGATAAAAGTATTTGGAAATGAATTGCTCTTGTTATGTTATGTTAAGGATTGTATTTGTATTTAATGTAACGATATTGGAAATTAAAAGAGTCGGCCTTGAGTGTCTTGCCAGTTCTGCTCAAGGAGCCCCGTCGCCGGAACTGGCACTTAAATTCACTTTCACATTAAAGATAGTGTGTGAAAGTGAATCTAAGCTCTGCGGATTTAGAGTAGTAATGATTTAGATACATGTTCTTATATTTAATTTGTATGACGTTTCTAAGTGCTTCATAAAGTCCAAGCTATTAAGATATTTTGATTTGATTTGAATAACATTGCAAGAAACCTCAGTCCAGATACGGGCTAATTACGAACGTGACATCCACCAATTATCCAAGTTTACAATCAAACCAGATTCTAAGAATCACTAAATGTATCTAGAACGTAATGGTATCGGTCTAGCGATATAAAAAATTAAAACGCCCACCCGTGGCGTAACCATGTTTCCGGCCAAATGTGGGTTCACCGCTTTTCCGAACGAGTGACCAAATAACATATATAAAAGTAAGGCACTAAACGTTTCCAGACGTAATTAACATCGGCCTGGCGATATTAAAGCCAAAAATGCTCCGCGTCGCTTCACTGCAAGGGCCTGTTGGTGTCTGTGTGAGTCGAAGCCCAGCGCGTCGAACGTCAGCAATATACCCATATATACATTGATAAAAATAATAAGTTGTCAGATGCGTCATTTTAAATCTATCACCCCTCACAAAGGCGGGGTTTTGTCTACGCAGTACACCATCTAAAGTGTCCCGTTACGGTGGTATCAAAGAGGTCATTAAAACTTACCTCTAGGTAGAGTTACCGGCGTAATAAATAACAGAGTTGATATTTTTCACTGGAAAATTCTTATGCACTAATGCCACACACTGGTGTATGTGGTTCATCAACATCTTTGAACAAAGCCAACCTCACCAGCACGTGGTGCACCCTGCTGACCGACAAAAGAGGCTCTGGCGAAAAGAGAGGTAGGATATAGCGTATTTTTAAGCTGCCCGACTGGTGAAGTACCTCCACCTCACAGAATACCACAGCCCTTTCCCTTGAGGGTTGTTGTGTTCCTGCGAATGAGTGAGGTCATTAGAAAAAAAAACCGGACAAGTGCGAGTCAGACTCGCCCACGGAGGGTTCCGTACGTAGGATCATTATAAATAGTTTAGGAATCTAACCCTCTATTTTTTAAGATTTAATTACAAATGTATAGTTTTGAGATTTATTCCTGTACTTGTACTACAAGTACAGGAATAAATCTCAAAACTATTATATTTTATAGACTACAAGTCTTGTAGTCTATAACGATGTTACTTGCCAAATTTCATAGTTTTAGGTCAACGAGAAATACCCTATAAGTTTTGATTCCCTTGAGAATGTGTCGAAATATGCGTTTTTTGCTGAATAAACGGCCGCATCATTTTTTTACGTAAACTTAGCTGTTTGATTTTTTTACAACTTCATGGAGCCGCAGACTTGAGTATACAGTTCAAATTTCAGCTTGATACCTCCACGCATTCTCGAGTTAGAGGGTCTTGACAGACAGACTGACAGACAACCAAGTGATCTTATAAGTGTTCCGTTTTTCCTTTTAAGGTACGGAACCCTAAAAAGAAAAGAGGATAGACTGGCAACGGATCGGCGGCCCCTTGGTGTTGCTGATCTTCATGGGCGGTGGTGATTGCTTTCCATCGGGTGACCCAGACGCTCGTTTTCCCCCTTCACATAAAAAAAGAAAAAACTTGCAGTTTGAGAGCCTATCACGAGGCGACCAGCCCCCTTATCACTAACTCTTCTTGTGATTCAATAACTTAAATTCGTACCAATGAATAAGCGACTCTATTTCAAATGAAATAGAGTCGCTTATTCATTGGTATGAATATGCATTCTATGCAGTTATTGAATCGCAATAAGTCGCTTATTAATTGGTATGAATAAGCATTCTATGCAGTTATTGAATCACAATAAGAGTTGGTGTTATGGGGGCTGAATGCTTCGTGCGAGTTTATTGGTCACATTCGTACGTATCAACGTTTCCAAGCCAACTAAATCGAGAAGTAGTTTCATATTGTGAATTTACCAGACGCGTGTCACAATCCAAATTACAGTGCTACAAACTTATCTGACCCGGTGGCCAAATTTAGAACTAAAGCCGCCATCTTGAAATGTAGTATTGCCAGGTACATTTAATTTACTTACCGCGTATGCACATTCCATTGAAGTGTATTTTTTTAAATACATATTATCTTTTTCTACACATATTTCATTTCTTACAATAAAAAAATCGTCAACGAGTTATTTCTGTGCAATATTATAACTCTCTAATATTATATAATAGATAGGATCGCGACTTAACGTGGTGCATTTTTAAAAATAATCAACAAAAAATAGAAGGCAATTGATATTTAATTGAAACACCACACAACACAATTAATAAGTATATCAATGCTATTATTTTAACAGTGTATATATTTCTTTGATGTTTATATTTCCACTAAAACTGGCGGCATTTCGTTTAATGGCAACACTTAAGTCGATCGAACCGCCCCCGCCACCGGGCCAGATAAGTTTGTGGCACTATACTCAGGTTGCTCACTTCAAAATGTGAGCAACCTGGCTAATTTATAATATAATATATAATAATATTTTTTTTATTTGATCCAAAATGTTTACACAGACTTATTGCTAATACAAAATGAGCATTGCAAACACGTACAATATAGCTGCCGGTGCTCAAATTAGGATTAACCTGTGCTATGAGTACCGGCTACCTTCCATTGACATTAAATGGTTCAGTCATACTAATATGTTTATAATGTTACTTTAACACAAGAGACCAAGCAAAGTTTAGGATAAACAGATTAACAAATTTAGGTAATATTATATGTTAAAATTAAATCAAAAATGTGTGTGTGTGTAATGTGTTTGTTTGTGTGTGTGTGTGTGTTGAGTGTGTGTGTGTTGTGTGTGTGTGTGGTGTGTGTGTGTGTGTGTGTTGTGTGTGTGTGTGTGCTGTGTGTGTATCTGTGAGAGAGTTAAGAGATAAGTTTTATTGAAAGCATCATTTTATTATCGTAATCAGATTTTCAGTTTCGTCAAACGAAAGTTTCAGTAGCCAATTTGTCAGAGTTCTTTTACACTCAAACTTGTTTTTTGTATGTATATTTAGTCTATTGTTTATTTTATTAAACAAATAGCTGCCAAGAAAGTAGTAAAACCTCTGACTAAAGGAAGTCTTGCAGACGTTTTTACTAGTCACTCTGTATTGTCTTATTGAGCGGGTTTTAGTAGGACGCGGAAAGTTCATTTCGGAGCTTTCAGAATGCTGCCTCAAGATAATTTGGAAGACAAATAGTTGACGTACAGTGAGTACTTCGCAATATTCGTACAGCTCTTTGGTTGGAAAACGAAAGGGTTTACCCGTCGCTACCTTTAGTACAGCTCTCTGCGCACGTTCGAGCTTCAACAGATTACTTTTATGGGCGCCACCCCAGGATGATATACAATAACCGATCAGGGACTGGCACAAGGCAAAATAAGCAGTTCTAAGAACATGAGGCTCCGCAACGTCTCTTAGCTGTTTAAATATATATATAAGTTTACGGATTCTGCCAGATAGTATATCAATGTGGGGTGCAAAAGTAAGCTGTTCATCAAGTATGATACCTAAATATTTAATGGTAGATGCTCTCTGTATAATGGACAACTACAGTTATCAAGATGTTGTGAATGATTATGAGCAGCAATACGAAATTTAGCAAAGTTAAAATTTTGAAGTTTTCTTATGCTAAAAGTTAGATATTTGGTTTTTTCTACATTTAAAGATAAGGCATTATCAGTAAGCCAATCTGTAACCTTCGTAAAGCCAATCTGTGCAGCCCGAAACGTCTGTTCCCAGGTATTTCCTGTAAATACTAATGCCGTATCATCAGCAAAGGCTACCAGTGCCCCGTTATCTAAGTGTATATTACACATCTCATTGACATATGCTATAAACAGCGTTGGTCCGAGAATGCTGCCCTGTGGTACACCATGATCCACGGGGAGATGATCGCTAGTCATTTCACCGATTTTCACACGTTGGGTCCGATTCGTGAGGTAGTTTTGAAACAGTTTCAGTTCGCCACCTCTGATACCGAGGTTCTCGAGCTTAAGGCACAGTTTGGGGACAGAGACCGTGTCAAATGCCTTCTTTATATCAAGGAAAATCGTAATGCATTTATCACCCCTATTCAATGCACCAACGATATGAGAAGTGAGTTCGTGAACTGCATCATTAGTTGATTTTCCGTTCTGGAATCCGAACTGGTTGGAGGAGATAAGGCTATTAATTTCTAAATAGTTTTTCAGACGATTGTTCATTATTTTCTCGAAGACTTTTGACAAGGCAGGTAGCACAGAAATAGGGCGATAATTATTGACACAATCTCTATCCCCAGACTTGTATATAGGATACACTAGAGCCCTCTTAAGCAGATTCGGGAAAACGCCCTCGGAAATACATATATTAATTATATGCACAAGTGGATGAATAATGGCAGTTTTGTAAGTTTTTAGAAAATTAGACGAAATCCCATCTATACCTACCGCACAATCACTTCGGAGAGAGTTAATTATTTCATCAACTTCGGACTCGCAAGTGTGAAGAAAGCCGAAAGAATTGAGTTGTTGGTGCTTTATTGGTGTGCTTAAAGTTCCTATTTTAGTTTGCAATACCTTATTAGCTATATCTTTGCCAATGCTAACAAAAAACTCATTGATTTGGTTAATAGACTCGTAAGGCGAGCTACTTGTAAGTAGCTCTGAGGGTAAAGAGTTAACCCTTTGGGTGTCAAAGTCAAAGTCAAAGTCAAAATTCTTTATTCTGTGGGCCCTCGCGGGCACTTAGACACGTCTTTTACAATTAGGTATATTTTTTATCTACCAGCATTTCGGAATGACCATTGACGAGAAGAAATGCCGAAAGAAACTCTGTCAATATAGGTCTTTTTTTTTAAATAGCCTTACAATATTATCATAATACAATAAAAAGAATGTCAATGTAAATGTGTTGGTGACGTCCTTTATGACATTCCAAATTTTTTTGGGGTTAGACTTGGCTTTACTAAATTGTTCTCTTTCATATTGTAGTTTAAGGTTTTTTAACAATTTGGAACAAAAATGTCTATATCTTTTATATATTACAGAAAGAGTAGTATTTTCGGGGGAGCGTTTCATTTTTTTGAACATTCGATCGCGGTTTCTCATACATTTTAAGACACCTGGAGTAATCCAAGGCTTAATGATTTGGAGCCGATGAGGAACGACATACGTTTTCGAGCATATTTTTAAAGCTTTAGTTAATGAGTTGCTAAAGTAACAGAAAGCTGAGTTGGGATCTGAGCTACTATAAACAAGTGAGAAATCTATGCTATTTATTTCTTTCTCTAGTGCCTGATAATCGACCTTAGTCCTTGTCACACTTACAGATCCTGTTTTGATGTTATTCAAGGCCAATATGACCGCATTATGATCAGTAATAGTCGAGTCAAGTACAATAGTAGTTGCTATTGTTTTAGTTTTAAGCAGAACATGATCGAGGCAGGTTTTATCATGACGTGTAGCGAGGGTATGTGCAGGCAATAATGCATGACTCGCTGTTAGGTTTAGGTAATCAAACGCAATATTACTATTATTCTTATCAGATATATCAATATTTATATCTCCAATAACGACTAAATTAGGATAAGAAGAACTACTTAAGAGGACTCTATCTAGAGAACGCAAAAAGTTGTTAGTGTCTCTAAAAGAGGGGGGTCGATAAATTGCTAATATGCGCGTATCGTTAGAAATGTCAATCACGAGGCAATTTGCATCAAGCAAATCAATTTCGCGTACAGAAACATTTGCTACACTCTTTTTAACATACACCACGACGCCGTCACTTCTATTGATCCTTTTATTTGTATAGTAGAATTCATAACCATCCAAACGAGGTATATTAGGATTACATGACAGCCAACATTCTGTGAGGACAATAAGGTCTTGTCTAGTACTAATTCTGTCAAGTAATGTATGGAAGCTTGACATGTTGGCAGTTATGCTTCTTATATTTTGTGTCATAATTTTGAAGCACTTTTCACCAGATGGGATGAGATCTTTACAGGTTTCTGGTTCACATCTAAAGGAACTGGATACTTTTAAATCATCGATTATATTAATATTATCTAACAACATTGTTATAAGGAAATTTATAATGCACGGTTAGGATGAAACTGGGTTTAAGATTACTATGAACACACACTAGTGAGCATCTGGCGACTGTAAAAATTACGTTGTAGTGTACATATGAAAATCTGGAAGTAAATGATGCTTTATTGTTTGTTTGTGTTTTGTTGTGTATATGTGTAATGTGTGTATATGTGGAATTACATTTTAATGGCGGAATATGTTCCTGTAATATGATTTTGTTAGTTTGTTGAAGTAAAGTGGGTACGAGACAATCGAAAATAATTACTTTAGACGTATAGAGACATGCACGACAAAACGATGGAAGAGGAGAACCTACGAGTCAACTTATTGTCTTCAGTTTCAGAAGATCTGCCTCAGTTTCGAGGCGTATAAGCGGTTGGCCATCAGTTTTTCTGATATAGACCATTCCTTTGGAAGTCCAGCAGTATGAATATTCAGAATTCCGCGCAAATTCTCTTGCCAAGGCAAATAACTTCTGGGCCTTAGCAGTAAGCGTCTCTGAGACATATACGGGTTTAGTTTCTCCATTGATCTTGAAATGCTCTGTGTTAAGTTTCTCTCCCTTTGGTTTTGTTTTGTTGAAGTTTCTAATAGCTTGCAGCATACTATCCTTCATTAAGACGCTTCTTAGCTCAATGATCATAGGTTTATTCGATTCCTTTTTGGAATTGATTCTGTAGATGTCCGTCACATCAGAGTCCTGCAGATCCACATTAACTGAAGTAGCTAGATTTTTAGCCAGGTTTAATAACTCCTCTTTAGTCTCATACTTTTTTGGGTCTTGAGAGACACTAGGCAGATTCCGTATCTCAAGTCCTGTTGCTTTGATTTTGCGTTCTAGGAACTCAACTTTATTCTCTATCATTGCCACATATTTTCTCTCTTTCTCTCTTTCTTCTTCCAGTACGGTTAGTTTATTGACGACGCTGTCGTATTTATCAGATAAAAATTGTAGGCTTGATTTTAATTCGGAGTTTTGCTGTTTTATCTCTTCAAATTGCCGTTCTACTGTATCAGACAAGGACGAAAACAAATCTCTCATTTCGGTTTTCAATGCCATAAGGTCATCATCATCCCGTTTGCGCTTTGAACGCACTCCGAAATTACTGCTTTCACTGCGTTCAGATTGAGTGTCGGAATCGTAAGTCGGCGGGCCAGCGGTGCCCGGGGGCGCGGGGGGAGCACCCTTGGTTGCTTTATGCGGTGAGTGACGCAATGGCATTATTATCACTCGAAAACCTCGACACAAGTGCTAGGATAATAGAAATCACAAGCGCTAAATAATCACTTCTAAGTTGAGGGGTCACTCAAATGGTCGGCGATCGATGATTTCATAGAAACTTCCTTTCCGCCAGTCAAACTTGACCCATCTATTGTAGTATAGTTTCTTTATACAGCTGCAAAGTGGTATTTGGATATGTAACACGCGTCTTATAAATTCACAACATGAGAGTTCTTCTCTATTTGGTTGGTTTGTTTACGTTGACATGAACAAACGCGAACAAAAACACTCGCAGTAAACACTCTGATTTCGTTACGATGCTGATTAATGTGTGCTGCATTATGGAGTTTCCTCCATCAACCTCCTCAATCATATTGAATGTCACAAGTTGAGACGAAGTCCTTGTCCGAGCTTTAACCTTGTTACAAACATCTTGTTTGGGGTGTAAGGGGTTTATCAACATCTTTGAACAAAAGCCAACTTCACCTGCACGTGGTGCACCCTGCTGACTGATAAACAACGCTCTGGCGAAAAGAGGTAGGGAGCGTAATTGTAAGCTATGGAAGGGAATATACCTCCGCCTCACAGAATACCGCAGCCAACTAACAATTCCCTTGAGGGTTGTTGTGTTCCTGCAAGTGAGTGAGGTCGCCAAAAAAGAAGGAGACGCTGCGTTGGCAGCGGGAGTGGCGGCGCGCAAGTGATATATTATGTTGCGAGCGATACGGTTACGGTAACCGCTTCACATCAGGCGGGCCGTATGCTTGTCTGCCACCCGATGTATTATAAAAAAAAAAAACATCAACGTTTGCTGTAAGGTTTAAGAGACCAGATTCTGACATTACTCTTCGTGTCTCTATATCCCATAACTAGCTGACTCGCGCAACTTTGTCTGCGTTAATGATAGACTCTACGATTCCGTCATACATGACTGTTACGTAACTTTAACCATTTAGGAAGCTCTCAAAAGGAATAATTTTTCCTCCGTTTTTGCAACATTTTTCATTAGTTCTCCGCCTCTATTACACGTAGAGCAATGTTGCATATAACTTATAAAAAATCCTTATAAGTAATTATAAGAATTATTTATAAGAATATAATATTTTTTATATATAATCTTCTTTATTCTTATAAATAATTCCTTGATAAATGTACTATTAAAATTAAAATATTTTTTCAATTCGAACCTATTGGTTCTCACAACAAACAATCTCAAGTATTATACTTGAGATTGTTTGTTTGTCCGACATTTCAGCTTTATAATATTAGTATACCTAGATTATTATCGTCCCACTAAATGACTCAGCCAAAGCGTTGTGCTTGCCAACCAACAAAAAAAAATTAAAAATGAATCCTCATTAAGAAAAGCGAAATCGCAGAAAATGAGTTAGCCCTTGGTCAATAAAAATTCAAATTAAAGGTTTAACTTTTAAGTAGGTGGGACCTTTGTCAACTTAATGGCTTCCCGTCGAGATATTCCAATGTGAATTTTATTTCAGACCCCTGAAAGTTAGATTTATGTGCCCTCCGTTGTAATTTTAAAATGTTATTACTAAATTTTATGGATCATTTCGTTACTTCAAAGCTTTTTTTATATTTACTTAGGACAAAGCTGTTATGTTGTTAAGTGCGCGAAATAAATTTGGCATTTTTTTTCGACGGGATTCTAGAGACTTTTTAGCTGCGTAGGTGCTTAATTCTCTGTATTTTTTGAGACAAATATTTAAAAGGATGCCGTCAGCTGCTAAGTTAATTTTGTATGCGGAAGCCATTGCAAGTCGAGGGCGCAAAATAGAAATACCTCTTAATTAATATTGTACTGTACAGCCAGCGGCTAAGTTCGTGAAGTTTACCACCGACTGCACGGAAATGGTCGGAAATGCACAGAAAGGGTTCTACTATAGCAAACGCTATACAGGGTTACTTAAATAGTTTATTTCGGGGTGTAAGTGATTCATTAACATCTTTGAACCAAAGTCAACTTCACCTGCACGCGGTGCACCCTGCTGACTGACAAACGAAGCTCTGGCGAAAAGAGAGGTAGGGTGCGTAATTGTAAGCTACCCGACTGGGGAATGTACCTCCACCTCACAGAATACCGGAGCCAAATAACAATTCCCTTGAGGGTTGTTGTGTTCCTGCGAGGAAGTGAGGTCACCAGAAAGAAAGGAAATGCTGCGTTGGCAGTGGGGGTGGCGGCGCGCGAGCGATATTTTATATTGCAAGCGTTAATATGGCTACGGTAACCGCTTCACATCAGGCAGGCCGTATGCTTGTCTGTCACCCGTCGTAGTATACAAGTGCGAGTCCGACTCGCACTTGTCCGGTTTTTTTTAATATTTATAACTATACATGTAGTAGGGGAGAGGGGGGCACCTTTGAACACTTTTTAGGTATTAAATTATATTTCTCATCTGATGTTATAAATCAATATGTATTATATTTTATAAATAGAAATGGGGTTTAAACTAAATAATAAAGATGTTATTTAATTATTTTGACCCACGAAACTAGCGCAATTTCCATATTTTTTAAATCCCTATTTTGTTAAAATCTGCCCCATCCGTGGGGCACATTTGAAACCCTAGGGGCAGTATTGAAAAAACAGGGTAAAATAATGATTTTTAAGAAAAAATAAAAATTTAGTTGCCATCGATTTTTCTGAGATCCCCTCACCAGACCCTGACTTGGTGAATATGGGACCACCTCGCAATCATTCCCTTCAAATAAACAAAAATAATTTGACTATTCTTGCTTATAAAATTTAAGAGTTTCCCTTGATTTCCCTGGGATCCTATCATCAGATCCTGACTTGGTGAATATGGGACCACCTTGCTATCATAACTTTTCAAATAAAAAAAGAATTTTGAAAATCGGCTCACAATTCGCGAAGATATCAAATAACATACAAAAAAAAATTCTGTCGAATTGAGAACCTCCTCCTTTTTTGAAGTCGGTTAATAAAAACTTAGAATATAATAAATACTGTATTTAAGTTATTAGTAGTAGTAGTAATTAGTAGTAGTAAACAATGCTATAAAATAATAAGTTTTGAAGTTGTAACAAAAAGCGCAACTGACGGCGCGTGTATGCACGTTACGAACGACTGGCAATGATCAACACACACCGGTTCAAATGCTAGCTCGCAAATAAAACTTTTCGAGGTTCAAATCCTGGTAACTTTATTAATGTTTTTTTTTTTGTTTAATTAAACTTTTTATTTATTGAAACTAAATTAATATTAATTGTAACTACTTTTATTTTTCTTTTTATTTTTATACTACATCGGGTGGCAGACAAGTATACGGCCCGCCTGATGTGAAGCGGTTACCGTAGCCATTTTAACGCTCGCAACATAAAATATTGCTTGCGCGCCGCCACCCCCGCTGCCGTAGCAGCATCTCCTTCCTTTCTGGTGACCTCAATCACTCGCAGGAACACAACAACCCTCAAGGGAATTGTTATTTGGCTGCGGTATTCTGTGAGGTGAAGGTTCATTCCCCAGTCGGGTAGCTTACAATTACGCTCCCTACCTCTCATTTCGCCAGAGCTTCGTTTGTTCGTCAGCAGGGTGCACCGCGTGCAGGTGAAGTTGGCTTTGGTTCAAAGATGTGAATGAACTACTTACACCCCCCAAAAAAAACATAAAAAAAACTACTTACTAATAAATAAATATATATATATAATTAAAATGAAAACGAAATATAGTTAAAGATATGACCGTGTGTTGTACGTGAATACGTTATATGTACTAAAATTATCTTAAAATGGCAGCGCTTCCCCCGCTCCCGAACGCTATGTTCCATAGTCCTTTCTTGACGTGATAAATTATTTGGTCAAAGGGTAAAGTGGCCAGGAGGCGTTTGGAGATGTCTATAAATCCTGGTAACCATGTTTCCAGCTCAAGTAACCTGCATGCAAATGTGACGTCATACCTGTATGCAAGTACTTGCTTCTTTTATACTACGTCAGGTGGCTAACAAGCATACGTCTCATTTGATGTGACGCAGTTACCGTAGTCATACACGCGCTGCCACCCCCGATACAAATGCTGCAATTTCTTCCTTCCTGGTGACCTCACTCACTCCCAGTAGAACAATTCTCAAGGTACACCACGTGCACATGAAAACGCTTCTTTATACTGTAAAGTAAGCTCATTTGCCATGGGATATGGCATAAAATACGAGTCGGTCCAAATTCAACAGTGGCCATTGAAAAGTGGAACAACTATTGCAGGTATAACTGTTTCATCAACATCTTCGATTCAAAGCCAACCTCACCTGCACGTGGTGCACCCTGCCGACTGACAAATGAGGCTTTGCCCGTCTGGGGAAGTACCTCCACCTCACAGAATACCGCAGCCAAATAACAATTCCTTTGAGGGCTGTTGTGTTCCCACGAGTGAGTGAGGTCACCAGAAATAAACACAGGAAGGAGAATAAGCTGACAATGGATCGGCGACCCCTTCGTGTTGCTGGTCTCCATGGGCGATAGTGATTGCTTTCCATTACATGCTCGTTTTCACCCGTCTCATATAAAATAGAAAACCGGCCAAGTGCGAGTCGGACTCGCTCACCTAGGGTTCCGTACGTAGGACCATTATAAATTTCATATGTTTCATTATAAATAAGAAATAATGCGTCGGAAAAAATAAATAAAACATATTTTGCAATGTGCACATCAAGCCCTTTCATATGATACCCCATTTGAACTAGTAGCTTAAATTTGAAATTTCGATTAATTATAAAAAAATATAGACCCCATATTTTTTAAGATTTAATTACAAATGTATAGTTTTGAGATTTATTCTTGACTTGTAGTCTATAACGATCTTACTTGCCAAATTTCATAGTTCTAGGTCAACGGGAAGTACACTATAGGTTTTGATTACCTTGAGAATGTGTCGAAATATGCATTTTTTGTTGATTAAATGGCCTTAATTTTTTTTTACGTAAACTTAACGTAAAGCAGTTTAATTTTCTTACAACTTCATAGGACCGTAGACCTGAGTATACAGTTTAAATTTCAACTTGATACCTCCACGCATTCTCGACATAGAGGGTCTTGACAGACAGACTGAAAGACAGACGGACAACAAAGTGATCTTATAAGGGTTCCGTTTTTCCTTTTGAGGAACCCTAAAAAGGTAATAAACGAACACGTGCTGATATGATGATAGTCTCAAATCTGTCTCAGAACTGTTTAATCACACCCGCCGACTATTAATTTTCATTACACAATGTTACAGGATTATTAATATCATTTAACGTAACGCGCTCGTTAACTTTACGCGATAGAAGACCTCCATTTTGTTATTAAAGTCTTTATTAAAAGACACATATAGATCAGTATTGTTATTAGGTTTAGTTTGGGGTGTAAGTGGTTCATCACCATCACATGATGTAAGTGGTTTCAGGTACCCGACTGGGGAATGTACCTCCACCTTACAGAATACCGCAGCCAAATAACAATTCCCTTGAGGGTTGTTGTGTTCCTGCGAGTGAGTGAGGTCACCAGAAAGGAAGGAGATGCTGCGTTGGCAGCGGGGGTGGCGGCGCGTGAGAGATATTTTATGTTGCGAGCGTTAATATGGCTACGGCAACCGCTTCACATCAGGCGGGCCGTATGCTTGTCTGCCACCCCATGTAGTATAAAAAAAAAACACAGCGCCACCTAGCCCCAAAGTAAGCGAAGCTTGTGTAATGGGTACTAGACAACTGATAAACATACGTAAATACATTTTTTTTTAAATACATACTTATAATACATAGAAAACACCCAGACTAAGACAAACAGACATGTTCATGCACACAAATGTTTGTCCTATGTAGGAATCGAACCCACGAGCGTTGGTGTTTAAGCCGCGTCATTGACCGCTACGCCACCGAGCTCGTCAATAGCATATTACATCTCCATTTTCGGTCATGAAGTTCAACTACAAATGTTTTCGAATTCGCCTCATAATGAGAGCTCTCTCGAATTTGAAGGTAATATGGAGGGTGCCTATAAATCGGTGATCACTACCGGTGCTAAACCTATTGATCACTGAGACATTATGATGAAGTCGATCTCATTCATAGTCACTTTATCGAGCCTTTGCTAGACATTTTTGTTTATAAAGATAATTTTAACAAAAAAAACCGACTCCAAACATTACTCTACATTTATGTATGTAGATACAGGCTGATGATGATGATGATGAAAAAATATGGGACCAATCTGGAAGTATACTCTTTCAAATAAAAAAAGTTTTTTTTCAAATCGGCTTATAAATGACGGAGTAATGAAATAACAAACCTAACAGTGGGATACAGGCTGATGATGATGATGAAAAAAATAAAGGGAAAATCTGAAAGTATACTCTTTCAAATAAAAATAGTTTTTTTTTCAAATCGGTTTATAAATCACGGGGTAATTAAGTAACAAACATTATGAAAAAAAAATACAGCCAAATTGGGAACCTCCTTTTTTGGAGTCGCTTAAAAAACTTTAAAGTAATACTTAGAGAAATGCATAAGTACACATTAAAATCCAGTTTATAACAAATCGAATAGAATGTTGTACAATCGTCTAATTTTCCACGCGAACTACAACGTATAATAAATCCCTTGGGCTCCGGGCTCCGACTATCCGGTTCAACCAATAATGTTGATTGGTTCGCTGTTGGTTTGGACAGTATTAGTTTTGCCTGATAAATCTTTTGACAGTAACCTAGTCAAAGTTTTATTCAGTTCACTTCCTTTTTACTGAATAATGGACGAATGTTTTTCGAAATTAAGCGAAAAGGTTGTACTATGGGTACCTACTAGATAACTGGTATAATACTTAAATACATTTTTTTTAATTTATACATAATTCTAATACATAGAAAATGCCCAGACCAAGACAAACAGACAGTTTCATGCACACAAATGTTTGTCTTGTGCGGGGAACGATAGCGCGACCTCGGAGTCAAAGTGGCCATTTTAGCAAACCATTCGACCACCGACCTCTATATAGGAATCTGAACATATTATAAAATATCTCAGTAAATTTGTTTCCAAAAAGAACTTGCATGTCTATCTTTTATATATATAGGTCTATCTTTTTCAAACTTTGTCAGCGCAGTAATCATCGTCAGTATGTAGTGTAATATATGTATTATGTAAGTCAAGTGTCATCCATCAACAATATGCCAAAGGACCTTCTCCATAGACCTCTACAATGATTTTGTGCCTTTACATTGTCTCTCTGCGATATTTATAAACTAGATCCTCGGTATATTTAGTGGGGCGCCTTCCTACACCGCGTTTTCCGGTCCACGCTCATCATTCAAAAACTGTCCTGACCCATCAGCCATCGGATTTGCTACGTGACCTGCTCACTGCCACTCCTGCCACAGCCTGCAGAGTGCTTAGTGTAAGTATTTTGTTCGCGTTCGATAATGTTAACGTAAACAAACCGATCAAATAGAGGAGAACTCTCATGTTGTGAATTTATAAGAGGCGTGTCACATATCAAAATCGTATGGCTTACATGCTCACATTTCGAAGCGCGCTACCCGGCCAATTTGTGTATGTAATACGCTTCTGGTAAATTCAAAATATGAAACGTTTTCTCAATTTGGTCGGCTTGTAAACGTTGTCACCTTCGAATGTGACCAAAAAACTCGAACTCTGATCCTTATAGCTAAGTCAGTAACTCTAGTTCTAATAACAATATACTCAATCTTGAATTTATGCCGTAGAGATGCGCCAATCATAGCTCTCACCATGGCACACTGTTAAATTTTGATCTTACCAATGAGGCTTTTCTCCCAAACCCGTCTGACCAGCGTGGGGAGTGTAGGCTAAAACCTCCTTCTGTCTGAGACAAACGAGAGAGGGTCGTGCTCCTGTAGTGGAGACTAAAATGACCTGATAATGATGATGATGATGACTGAGGCTTTTAGTAAGGGTCTGTCTCTTTGTCGTATCCGTATCACTGGCAACAAACAAAGATTTTCGTCTTGAAACATTAAACTATCAAGAGTATCGTGTCATCATCATCAACATGATGTATCAACCCTTTGTTATATATACGCCTTCTTAATGCTTTCCAGCAAATACAATCCTCCGCCTTCCGCATCCAACCGCTTCCAGCCAATTTCTTAAGATCATCGGACCATCTAAAAGGTGGGCATCCAACGCCTCGACATCCTACGCACCGCTCTACTCTAAGGGCTGAAACTGCTTTAAGCGGGAAACCGTCGCAGCTCTACACGCGTGAGTGCGCGCGTGACGACATTTTAACGTGTTAACGAGTACCAAAATACTCGAACCCGACTCAGCACATCACTATAAACGAACGAACAACTCCGCGAATCCCTCGCAGGCTCCGTCGCGGGAAGACGAGACCCATTGCACGGACGCGAGATCCACTTCTCCGCGACGGACGCCCACACGGGTCCCCGTGACCACCGTGACAGTCCACTTGTGTATGGGACCGCGCGGGCGTCCGCGTCACGCAGTTTCAGCCCTAATACCTTCCTTCCCCATCTGCCATCACATAACACGTGTATGTACTTTAGTTTACTATATTTTATACTTAGACTAGCGGCCCGGTACGTGCTTCGCTACGTATAAAGTGAAATACTAAAAAAATTTAATTGGAACATCAAATTCATTTATTAATTGCTAGCTAAAATATTTTATTAATTGCGAGCTATTTTAAAATTTAATCCAAAACATTTGGATAAACAATATTTTTTGTTTTTCCATTTTAAGCATGAATAAACAAACGGCTCTGGTACAGGCAACATATAGTCGAAGCACGTCCAAAATGAAATGACCGAATGAATGACATAACAACATGATTGTACTGTCAACACTGAAAAAAGTTTCGATTTGACAGCACAATCCCCATCTGAAAAAAGTTTCAATTTGACAGCAAAAACCCCATTAACAAAATGATCCGCCATTTATTGAATTCATTTGTTACAAAAAATGTGATAAATGAAGAACCCCTCTACCGATTTTGTGCAAACTTCACATAAACCATGTACTAAATAGTCCGAACAAAGCCTAAACATTTGGTTTGGATAGGTGAGCCCGTTCTTGAGTTATAAAATTACAACGAAAATTGGCATTGATTTTTATATATATATTATAGATGAATACGACGCGTCGTAATTGGAAGTGATATTTATACATATGCTTTTACCAAGAGCCTATACCAGAATCCCTTATGAAAGCTGAATAATTAATAGCTAGTCAAATGACTAATTAAATAGTTCGCGCAATTTAGCGGCTATTGAAGGAGCTATGAAAGAAAATGTAGGTACTAAAAATAAATTAGATATAATTAATAAAACGGGTCACTCAGTATGATGTTCAGGTTGGATAAGACGCGGCTCTCTCCATTGCGACGAACACTGCGCACCAGTGCTCCCGCCGTCTAGCTCACTTGTGTATATAAGAGGGCGGCAAATGAGCATGTAGGTCACCTGGTGGAAAGCAATCACCACTGCTCATATATTTCAGCAACACCCAGGGGTCGCCGATCCGTTGCCAGTCTTTTAACCTTTCGCATGCCGTGAATTTACCCATCTACCCTCTACTCTACCCGTCATGGGACTGTGGCATGCGAGGCGTTAAGGGAAATAAATACTCTGTTCTTGAAGGCTCCCATGTCATAATTGTTCGCAAATACCGCTGAAGGAAGTCCATTCCACAAACGGAGATCTCTATCAGGTTGGATAAGACACCGCTCTCTCCATTGCGACCAACACTACGCACCAGTGCTCGCGAGAGCACTGGTGCGTAGTGTTGGTCGCGTTGAAGGCGACTACTAGTTCGCTTTTTTTGATATATGAGAGTCAGATCTGTCCATGGATAGGTTTATTTATCTCGAGCTCCTTCGTGCTCCGAAGGGCACGTTAAGCCATCGGTCCCGGTTGTTGTTATTCGATGATAGCCGTTAAGCCAAGTCAGTGCCCTTTAGGAGGCTTGGAAACACTGGCCTTGCCTTTGAAAACACTGAAGTTAAAAACCTTTGTGAATAAAGAAATTTTATCTTATCCTATCTTAGAATTTCTTATCTCTATAATAATGAATGCTTACTCTAAATCCTTACTACCTCCACAACGAAATCTATGATTCAATTTTGTCATCCCAAAATGAGCTTTATGCAAACACCTAAATGTTAGACGACAATTTACAGATTAAATGCGGTAAAAGACTCTATGGCTTCAATAATAGAGTTCATAACGCTTTCACGACTGAATTCTAATTTTCGGTACCTAATTTAGTGATGAGTTTCATTGTTATGAAACACAGTAGGTAGTCAGAGAAAATAGAAACGTTAAAGTTTAATAGGTATGTTAGACATAAGTGGTGTTTAAAGTATTTTTTTATACTACGTCGGGTGGCAAACAAGCATAGGGCCCGCCTGATGTGAAGCGGTTACCGTAGCCATATTAAAATCTCGTCCGCGCACCGCCACCTCCGTGGCCAACGCAGCATCACCTTCCTTTCTGGTGACCTCACTCACTCGCAGGAACAACAATCCTCGAGGAAATTGTTATTTGGCTGCGGTATTCTGTGAAGTGGAGATACATTCCCCAGTCGGGTAGCTTACAATTACGCTTCCTACCTCTCTTTTCGCCAGAGCTTCGTTTGTCAGTCAGTAGGGTGCACCGCGCGCAGGTGAAGATTGTTTTGGCTCAAAGATGTTGATGAACCACTTACACCCCAATGAAATAGTCATACTATACCGATTGATCTATAAACTTTTCAGTATAATCAGCCCCCTTACCACCATCTCTTATTGCAATTCAATAACTGAATAGAATGCATACCAATGAATAAGCGACTCTATTCCGGAATAGAGTCGCTTATTCATTGGTATGCATTCTATTCAGTTATTGAATTGCAATTCTATTCAGTTATTCCGGAATAGAGTCGCTTATTCATTGGTATGCATTCTATTCAGTTATTGAATTGCAATAAGAGATGGTAGTAAGGGGGCTGTCTCTATATACATTTGTGAAAAAAAAAATATAAGAGGTATTTTTAAGAGAGGCCAGAAAAAATATTTAACATTTTTTCTGTCTGTATGTTTGTACGCGCATCGCGCAAAAGTTACTGCACGAAATTGGTTGCAGTTTTCATTGCTGGAGGTTTAACTTAATAAATATTCCTGGACAAATTACACACTGCCATCTAGTCCCAAACTAAGCAAAGTTTGTACTATGGGTACTAGACAACTGATACTACTACTTAAATACATTTTTTATGTAAATACCTACCTACTTTAAAAAAAAAAGTATTATATATTATATCTTATTATATATATACATACATAGAAAACACCCAGACCAAGACAAACAAACATGAACATGTTTGATTTTGATTGCATGAACATGCACACATATATTTGTCTTGTGTGGGAATCGAACCCGCAACCTCGGAGTCAAAGTGGCCATTGCTAACCATTCGACCACCGAGCTCGTCTTAATATCTCGTAAAAATGTTTCATCTTGATAGATACTTATAGCAGAAATGGTGGCAATAATAATAGTTTATTTTATGAAGTTTACACAGACAAAGTCTCGGGCGACCGCTAGTCAGAAATTAGGAAAAATGCCGACAGCGTGTAGACGTCTCTCGCAACCGTACGGAAAAAGAAGGGTTGTTACAAATTAGATACGAAAAATAAAGTAATAATCTAAATTTAAAACATGCAGTATACTATACGAATAGCGTTACAGACATACTACATATTTCCACGGTTGTCTCTCTCCTGTGTAGCCAGGATTAACGGCGGCAGCCACCAAAAAAGTAATGAAAATTGGAACGGGGGCCCACCACACATTCCCACCACTGCGTTTCCTGTGTAGCCAGGATTAACCGCGGCGTCCACCAAAAAAGGCAGTGAACATTGAAGTCCATTCCAGTCCCAGAGGTAAGACTACAGCTGCCTTGGAACACATAACGAATTTAATCAGAAGAAATTAATAGTAAGACGCTTTTGTAATTTGACATCCCCTCTTAATAATGTGAGAGACAGCAATATAGCAAATAAGAGAAGATAATTAAGAGTCTAAAGAGATGGCAAGTCAAGTGAATCTCAACTGCCGTGCACCACGGATTTTAAGTATTTATAACTAACCCTATTGGAGACCTAAAACATTGAGTTGTTACTTATTACATAACACATCGAATCAAATAATAAGTAACGTAATCAACTAAGTTTAAAACCACGCAGTATACTATATAGATATCGTTACAGACATACTACTCATTTCCACGGTTGTCTTTTTCCTGTGTAGCCAGGATTAACCGCGGCAGCCACGAAAAAGTAATGAAAAGTATATTTCATTGCAGTCCCATGAGTAAATCAATGGCTGCCTTGAAACTCACAAAGAATTTAAAATAAGAAGCTTTAGATGTGGCACGGGACAGGACTGAGTGGAAGGCTTTGACAGAGGCTTAGGTCCGAAGATGGACTACCGCCATTGCTATCAATGCAGCAACATCCTTCCTGGTGACCTCACTCACTCGCAGGAATAGAATAACCCTCGATAGTACGAGCCCGGTCGTCGAATGGATAGCAATGTCCACTTTGACTCCGCGGTCACAGGTTCGATTTCCGGACAAGACTAACATGTTTGTTTGTTTTGGTCTGGATGTATTCTTTGTATTATATGAATGTATTTACAAAAAAATATATTTACACACTGCCATCTAGTCCCAAACTAAGCAAAGCTTGTACTATGGATACTAGATAACTGATATTATAATTAAATACATTTTTTTGTAAATGCATACATACAATACATAGAAAACACCCAGACCCAGACAAACAGACATGTTCATGCACACAAATATTTGTCTTGTACGGGGATCGAACCCGCAATCTTGGAATCAAAGTTAAGCCATTGCTAACCATTCGACCACCGAGCTCGTCATTTTTTTTTATTACTGCAAAATAATTTAAAACAAAGTTATTCCATATACAGAAATTCATAACGTCACAAGTGTTTCATGAAACTGTAATATTAGAACGAGAAATGGCCATTATAACAGTCTGTTTCAAGGTAACTATTCCTATCTAGAATTAGGGTTCCACGCGAACTTGGCAACTGCCTGCGCATAAATTAAGAGGGTCATTATTCAACGGAACCCGCTGATGACTCGTAATAACTCATATTTTTTGCCGCCGGTCGTGAATTTAAGATATTTTGTAAGACCAATATTTTTTTTTGTTTTATAACGAAGACGTTGTGAACCATAAAAAAAAACATAATTACTTTTGGACCAATCTTTTAGCATTTAATTAATGGAATCGAGCGGCGAAAGCATTAGCACGCAGTGTTCCTCGCGATCGAGAGAGGGCGGACGCGTCTGGACACTAACCCTGATAAAGCTCTCCGTTTGAAATTTTAACTTTTTCTATATGAGAGGAGGCAAACAACCATGTAGGTCATCTGATGGAAAGCAATCACCACGGTCCATGGAGCAACACAGAGGCGTCGGCAATCCGTTATCAGCCTCCTTCCTTTCTTTCTGGTGACCTCACTCACTCGCAGGAACACAACAACGCTCAAGGGAACTGTTATTTGGCTGCGACATTCTGTGAGATATTTCCCCAGTCGGACAGCTTAAAAAATACTAGGTATTTTGTCGATAAAATTGGATGAATTAGAGGCCCTTAAATTATCGCCGGTCGAAACCCAGACACACTGTATAGAAAACTGGTAACCCCGTTCTGTACTATGTGGGCAGTAATGACAGTATATTATAAAGTTCTCTGTCAACTCTGTGTTGTTCAGCTAAAGTAACACAATATTAATTTTAATTTAAAAACTCTCGAGTCTCGAATAGTATGTAGTCTAATATACTGTATGTCACCTATATATGTGTGTGTTATAGCAAGTTAGCAAGTGTATGTGCGTGTGTATGCATACGTATGTGAAAGACAGGGAACAGATTACTGTTAACAAAAGTTACAGACCCCGGGGTGGGACGGGGGCCCACCACACATTCCCACCACTGTGTCTCCTGTGTAGCCAGGATTAACAGCGGCGACCGCCAAAGAAGGCAATGAACAATGAAGTCCATTGCAGTCCCAGAGGTAAAACTACGGCTACCTTGGAACTCACAACGAATTTAATCAGAAGAAATTAGTAGGAATAGGAAGCTTTTGGAATTTGACTTCCCCTCTTAGCAATGTGAGAGACAGCAATATGGCAAATAAGGCATTAAAAGCCTAAAGAGATGGCTAGTCAAATGAAGCTCAAATGCCGTGCACCACGGATTTTAAGTTTTTAACACTATTGGGGACCTAAAACATTGATTTTTAGGGTTCCGAACCTCAAAAGGAAAAACGGAACCCTTATAAGATCACTTTGTTGTCCGTCTGTCTGTCTGTCAAGAATTTCTATGTCGAGAATGCGTGGAGGTATCAAGCTGAAATTTTAACTGTATACTCAGGTCTACGGTCCCATGAAATTAAAAAAAAATCAAACTGCTAAGTTTACGTAGAAAAAAGTTACGGCCGTTTATTCAGCAAAAAACGCATATTTCGACACACTCAAGGGAATCAAAACCTATAGGGTACTTCCCGTTGACCTAGAACTATGAAATTTAGCAAGTAACATCGTTATAGACTACAAGTACAGGAATAAATCTCAAAACTATACATTTGTAAATAGATCTTAAAAAATAGGGGGTCTATATTTTTTATAGGGTGTCGAAATTTCAAATTGAAGCTACTAGTTCAAATGGGGTATCATATGAAAGGGCTTGATGTACACATTGCAAAATATATTTTATTTATTTTTTTCGACGCATTATTTCTTATTTATAATGAAAAATATCTAATTTAATAATGATACTACGTACCTACGGAACCCTCGGTGGGCGAGTCCGACTCGCACTTGTCTGGTTTTATTTACCTAACACATCGATTCCAATAATATGACACCGGAGTCTGTACATTATCAATAAAAAATATAAATATGTCTAGGAATATTCATTTGTTTATTAATTATTCATCTAATAGCACTAAAGGAAATACCGATGGAAACCTAATCCTAATATTACTAGCAAAGTCAGTAAATCTAGCAAATATTACTTTCAACGCAGCAATATCAATACAAGCCATTTGGAAACTAATAACGTTTACGTAACGCTTCATCTGTCGGCAAAGTTACTACTCTGTGACGTAGTTCTATAGGAAATATTTGCTATGTCGCATTTGATACGGGGGAAGTTTCTCGCGGGAGGAGTTTTATTGTTTCGCCCGAGGCGTGTTTGGCTGTAGGCTGCACTGCTTGACGAGCGGAGCGAGTAGCGTTTTTATCCGAACCAACACGTATTAATCTCAATACTGGCATACGGTTTACGCTCAATGTAAGGGGGATGTAAAGCGTATTCCGCCACATTGGCGGAGGTCAATGTTTTCAAGGCCACAGACTTAGCTGTCATCTGCTGTAATAACTAATTGATATACCAATTACTTCTCTATGACTTATATATAAAAAGGTATTTTTAAATTTCTATTAAGAACAGATATAAATTAAATTCCATCCATATAATTTTGATAATTGGGGGCTACTACAGTACGTTTCTTCAGACATTTTATACCACGAACGGTGAAGGTGTGGAATCAACTTCGCTCAGCGGTATTTCCGAACAATTACGACATGGGCGCCTACAATAATAGTATATTTTCCTTAAAAGGCTGGCAAAGTATCGCCATAGGCCGTGGTGATTGCTTTCCACCAAGTGACCCACATGCTCGTTTGCCCCCTCATGTATATAAAAATAAAAAAAGAGATGACTTTTGTTATGAGTGGAATTGTGATGCAAATTTAGTATTTTAGTCACTAAACTAAAAGGGCGACTGGAATAGAATTCAAAACCACTTGGTTCTCCTTTGAAGAATAAGAAATTCCAAATGCACTAAAAGATAAAGATTATTTTTAACCCCCGAAATTAATTATTTTCCTTCAAAATATACTCAACCCGCTACCTTTTATACAATGGGCACAAACCTGTCATAAAAGAGCGTACAAAAGTAAGAATTATCGAACTCTCGGGAACGAACTTTGGACCGTTTCTAATTGTCTTAATTGTACAAATGGTACTTCACATTTAACCTTTTTCAATATGCTCATAAATCCATTATTAATATTAAAACTTTTAATAGTTAATTGATTCAGGTGTTATTTTGCGAAAGTCAAATTTACAGACAATTTGATCTACACTACTTTGCGTGCTTCCGCCACCAATTAGTTCATGCAAATTACTACCGGCCGGCACCCACCGGCTCGGCGAATCTCCAACATCTGAAACAGAAGGTACATGCGACCGCCGCTGCCCCGACTGCCGTGGTCGTCTCTGCGACACGTGTTTCGCCTCTACGCGAGGCATCCTCAGGCGATCTGTAGATGTTGATGGTTAGAACAACAACCTACAAATCAATTGTAGGTTCATTTGTAGGTTGTTGTTTTAACCATCAACATCTACAGTAAATCTAATTTTACTAGCTTTCGTCCGCACATTTGAGTATGTACATTAAATAAATATTCCTAGACAAATTACACGTGGCCATCTAGTCTCAAACTAAGCAAAGCTTGTACTATGGATACTGGATAACTGATATAATTCTTAAATACATTTTTCTTTGTAAATACATACATATAATGCATAGAAAACACACAGACCAAGACAAACAAACATGCACACAAATATTTTTCATGTGCGGGGGGATCTAACACGCGACCCCAAGTCAAAGTGGCTATTACTAACCATTCGACCACCGAGCTCGTCAAATTAACATTAATTTTAATTTTATAAATAAAATATATGTTTGTCCTTAATGCATTCGTTTACCGCTTATCCGATTGCAATGAAACTTTGGTGGGTTGTTCTGAACATACGGGGTAAGGTTTTCTTTTTATACACATGTGGGTCACCAGGTGCAAAGCAATCACTATCGCCCATGGATTTCAGCAACACCAAGGGTTCGCCGATCCGTTGCCAGCCTTTTAAGGGGCATAAAGTATTCTTTATTCTTTATTGCATATACATTATACAGTACAGGCAGTATACATAATATAGTTATGCAAAGGCGAGCTTATCTCTTTAAGAGATCTCTTCCAGCTAACCTGTGCTGTGGAATGGTTTGTAAAATAACGGATAGCAAAGTATACATATTATATGAAGAACATTACTACCATACACACTGTTGCATAGTCTACACATCCTACACAATCCACAAATCTATAAATATATAATACATTATATCTATATACATATATACACATACATACACACACACACACACATATATACACATACATTTATATCCACATATATTTATACCTACACACATACAAATAGCTACACATACATACATACACACAAATGTACTTATACTCATAAAAATTGGTTGCCTGTAAAGTCGGCATACGGGCGAAAGTTTTACGTGACAACGACTTTGAAAGGTAAAATGTTTTCGAGTGGAAGGGACGCATGCCTTTCACTTTTTATGTCTGTCTCTCTCGCTCTTAGAAGGGACGCGTGCCTTTCACTCGCTCTCATTGTAAGCGCATAACGTGAGCCAGTTTCTTGAAGTGTCACCCGGCTAACCAATTTATAAGACGTTGTCACGTCAATAAACATACATAGATAGCTTCGTGATGATCGATAAATAGTGGCCTTTTAATCTTTTTTTTTAATGAAGTGACAGACGGACTCTCACTGATATGAGAGGGTAGTTGGTTCCATAATAGGCTATTTTCCAATGTTTAAAAATTGTATAAATTATTTAACAATATCGTAAAATACACAAAACTATAAAGATTTGCAAACTTTAATTATAATATCTTCAGTCAGACTTTTTTTAGCGTCGATCAAAGTTTGGCGGGAAAGTCCATTTTAAAAGTATGAAATTATTAAAAAATAATATTTCCATTGGAGGAGCAATAAAAAATGCTATAACTTTTATTATGATACTAATAACATAAACGTAATATTTAACATAGCTGTCGTACAAATTTCTGATATGATGCATACAAAATACAAACCTGTGACGTCATAATTCGGTAGTCTTTTGTATGGAGCGTTTTGGGGCAGTCTAAAAATTGTGATTTTCAAATTACCATATCTCGAGAGATTTTTGTGCTATCGAAGTAATTCTTTCACCTATGGTTATATTATGGAGACGTCCCTACATATCAAACAGAAAAAAATGTTAGTCAAATAGCCTATTGTGCAGCACGATAAGAAAAAGAATTATAGAAGAAAATAGTACGCGCAGTAGGAAGAACTAGCGTTTTGGTAATGCACTGGCGAAGAAGTCTCTGTTCTTAAAGGCTGCCATGTCGTAGTTGTTCGGAAATACCGCTGAGGGAAGTTGATTCCACAGTTTCATCGTTCGTAGTATAAAATGTCTTAGGAAACGTACTGTAGTAGATCGCCAATCATCAAGGTGATGTTTAAATTTAAAGGTTTAGATCGGATAACGTCTGTCGTGTCAGGTTATTAATAAAATACAGTAGCCTATGTAACTTCTAGAGAATGTAGTTTTCTAACGAACTAACCTAAAGAGCTTGATAAGCGAAACATAGTGAATGAACTTTTTCGTTTTTTTTTTAAATTGCCTATGAACAAAAATGATTCTCTAAGGATTAATCCTACCAGAAAATATGCCCAAGGGTAACTATGATATACCCTTATCTTTTACATAAAGGAGTTATTTGAGATGATGCCCACGGCCTCCTACAGTCGCACCGCTCGCCATCGACATCCTCATATATTAGAACAGAAGTGATCACGAACTGTGCGGTTCCAGTGAAGTTTTCTTCCACGTACTATTAAGCTGTGGAATAAACTGCATGTTGAGGTTTTCCCAGAACACTACAGCATGGGGTTCTTCAAAAAGGGCGTAAAGGGGTTTTTACAGGGTCGGCAACGCGCATGCCTCTGGTGTTTCAGGCGTCCGTAGGCCTAAAATGTTAATCAGTCATTTTCATGCCACTGAAGTCAATTTTTTAGGGTTCGCCCAAAGGGTAAAAAGGAATCCTATTACTAAGGCTCCGCTGTCCGTACGTCCGTCCGTCTGTCACCAGGCTGTATCTCATGAACTGTGATAGTTACACTAAAATTTTCACAGATGATGTATTTCTATTGCCGCTATAACAACAAATACTAAAAAACAGAATAAAATTAATATTTAAGGGGGCTCCCATACAACAAACGTGATTTTTTTTGCTCGTTTTTGCTCGCAATTGATAACGGTAATAGGTAGACGCTTGAAATACTCACATAATATTTAGTTTTATATTCACTTTATAAATAAATAATTAAATAAAAATAAAACAAGTATTTAAGGGGGGCTCCCATACAACAAACATGATTTTTTTGCCGTTTTTATAGATAATGGTAGGGAACCCTTCGTGCGCGAGTCCGACTTGCACTTGGCCGGTTTTTTTTTTACTACGTCGGGTGGCAGACAAGCATACGGCCCGCCTGATGTGAAGCGTTTACCGTAGCCATATTAACGCTTGCAACATAAAATATTGTCCGAGCGCCGCCACCCCCGCTGCCAACGCAGCATCTCCTTCCTTTCTTTCTGGTGACCTCACTCACTCGCAGGTTCCTGCGAGTGAGTGAGGTGTGTGAAGTGCAACAACCCTCAAGGGATTTTTTATTTGGCTGCGGTATTCTGTGAGGTGGAGTATTCCCCAATCGGGTAGCTTACAATTACGCTCCCTACCTCTCTTTTCGCCAGAGCTTCGTTTGTCAGTCAGCAGGGTGCACCGCGTAAAATGTTAATCAATCTTTTTCATGCCACTGTAGTCAATTATGTGCATAAACTCATTTAGCTATATATTGACATTCGATGGTAATAACTAACTAACCAAAAGTTTAGCTATTAGTCCCGAGCACTACGTGCCACCTAACGTTAACATTGCCCATACAATCGTGGGCAAATTGAGTCACGTACCGCCGGCAGATTCGTTATCGAATAATGTTCCCTGCCGACTAGGCACAAGGATTTTTTGTCATGTCATTACGTGCAACGGTCTACTACTGGATAACTGCTATGATGATTTTTTTTTTTAATTTTGACCGCCTTATAAATCGATGAACGCCGGCTGCACGCAAGAAAAATCATAACTCATTGTCACGTTCCACCTGAGCCGAACATGCAAGCGAGAGCGCGGAACAAGCAAAAGAGAGGCACGATCGGCCCAACCTTAGCGTTCGACTTGTGACGCATCTATCTCTTCCACTCCATCGGCCGATGTTTTCTATGACGTTATCACGTAAAATTATCGTCCGTAAACTGACTTTACAGACAACCAATTTGAACCAATTTTTTTATATAACTAAGATGGAAAACAAGCATACGATCCGACTGATGATAAGCAGTCTTCGCAGCATATGGACGCGCTACACCAGAGACAACACTAACGCGTTGCCGATCCTGTAAAAACTTCTTCACGCCCTGAAGCCTTCTTCTTGAAGAACCCCATGCTGTAGTCTCATCGCTATCGCTTGCACGCTCGGCTCAGCCGGAACGTGACAATCAGACATGGTTTTCCGGGTCAAAAAGGTTACAAGAACATTAGTGGTATGCACAGGCGAGATTATCTTTAATGGAGATCTCTTCCAGCCTACCATGTGATTACTAGAAAAATAAAACTAACTAAAACCCTAAAACTAAATTTAAACTTTAAAGAAATCGCTGTATTGCGCTACTTTGCTGTGCTAGAAAACTGCCAGCTCCTCGGTCACCAGTCATCTCGACCAGGCGCATGGAAAGCTCATGCATAAACATGAGCGCTTTGGGACTCCACGAACCCAGGGTGTCGACTCCGAAAGGAACAGAAGTGTATTCCGAGCCGAGACCGGGATATTTTGTAATTTCTCTTTTATTAGTTTTGTCATATATTAGTTTTATACTTAATACATTTTAATATTTACCACTAGCTACCACCAGCGGGTTCGCCCGCAGTTACTTTTTTTTAATAAAAAGTTTTTTTTTTCTACATCGGGTGGCAGACAAGCATACGGCCCACCTGATGTGAAGCGGTTACCGTAGCCATATTAACGCTCGCAACTTAAAATATCGCTTACGCGCCGCCACCCCCGCTGCCAACGCAGCATCTATGTCCATTCTGGTAACCACACTCACTCGCAGGAACACAACAACCCTCAAGGGAATTATTATTTGGTTGCGGTATTCTGTGAGGTGGAGGTACATTCCCCAGTTAGGTAGCTTACAATTACGTTCCCTACCTCTCTTTTCGCCAGAGCTTCGTTTGTCAGTCAGCAGTGTGCACCGTGTGCAGGTGAAGTTGGCTATGGTTCAAAGATGTTGATGAACCACTTACACCCCAAAAAGTAACCTATGTCCTTCCTAATACCTTTGAGAATATGTGTACAAAGTTTCATGATGTACGGTCGAGTAGTTTCGGCGTGAAAGTGTCCTCTACTCCTTTTTTGAAGTCGGTTAAAAAGTAGGGAGTCCTTCTAAATAGACACCTGTTTTTTTCTACTGTATTAATATAGGCATACAGAATTGAGTTATGGGGCGTATGTAGGGCGACCAAGTGCCCCATATTTTATGGGACGTCCCGTGTCTCGGCCATAAAACCCGTGTCCTTAATTTAACGGAACTAATAAGGGACGATATATCGCCCTGTCTTTTAATAAGTTGGTCTTATAACTTTAGGATCGCGCTGGATGCAAGCCGCTTCCAACCGGTCTTATTGGAGATCTAGAGGGGAGGCCTATGACTTTCAATGGCTGAGATGATGATGATGATGATGATGATAACTTTAAGTAATATTAACGTGATAACGTAGGTATTATAAATCTATTAATGCCGGCTGCACGGACGGAAAAGCATGACTCATTGTCGCGTTTCGCCTGAGCCGAGCAATAGCGCTGAACAAGCGATAGAGAATCGATCGGACTAAGCGTTCGGCTTGTGATGCATCTATCTGTCTTCTACTACATCGGCCGATGTTTTCTTTTGACGTTGTCACGTAAAATTATCGTCCGTAAATCGACTTTAAAGACAACCGATTTTTTTTTATACTTCGCCGTGCGGTAAGTAAGCCTACACAACTGATGTGAGGTGGTTACCGTAACCATGTAAACGCTTACAACATAAATATCACTCGCGCCCACCACCCCCGCTACCGACGCAGCAACTCCTTCCTTTTTGGTGACCTCACTCACTCGAAGGAACACAACAACCCTCAAGGTAATTGTTATTTGGTCGGGCTGCTTACAAATACACTGTGGCGTAACTACCTCTCTTTCACTAGACGCCAGGGTGCACCACGTGCAGGTGAGGTTGATTTTGGCTCTAAAAATTGCTGAGTTATTTACGCCCATAGAGTCTTTTTTGTTACGTTTGACGTGAATAGTGAATACTTTAGTCTTTGAAATTGCTTCGATAAGGAGGGAATTCAAAAAATGAATGATAACATAATCGGGGGACACAGCTTGGTGTTGCTGCTACATATCTATCATCTCCATCCAAAATTCAATCACACCACTAGATAGATGAAGGATCAAAGAATTTATTACGCTAAGTAAGGACTATGGAACATAGCATGCAGGGGAGGGGGAAGCGCTGCCATTTTGAGATAATTTTAGTGCATATAACGTATTCACGTACAACACACGGCCGTGTCCATGATACATCCACACCTCATTTTTTAGGGTTCCATACCTCAAAAGGAAAAACGGAACCCTTATAAGATCACTTTGTTGTCCGTCTGTCTGTCAAGACCCTCTATGTCGAAAATGCGTGGAGGTATCAAGCTGAAATTTGAACTGTAAACTCAGATCTACGGTCCCATAAGGTTGTAAAAAAATCAAACTGCTAAGTTTACGTAAAAAAAAGTTACGGCTGTTTATTGAGCAATAAACGCATATTTCGACACATTCTCAATGGAATCAAAACCTATAGGGTACTTCCCGTTGACCTAGAACCATGAAATTTGGCAAATAACATCATTATAGACTACAAGTACAAGAACAAATCTCAAAACTATACATTTGTAATTAAATCTTATAAAATAGGGGGTCTATATTTTTTATAGGGGGTCGAAATTTCAAATTTAAGATACTAGTTCAAATGGGGTATCATATGAAAGGGCTTGATGTGCACATTGCAAAATATATTTTATTTATTTTTTCCGACGCATTATTTCTTATTTATAATGAAAAATGACAAATTTATCTTACGTACGGAACCCTCGGTGGGCGAGTCCGACTCGCACTTGACGGGTTTTTTTTTATTTTTGTCTCTTTTGTTACTATTTTTTTGTGCAAATTAAGTTAATTGCTATCTCACTGTTGGCAACATTACAAGTACATCTTATGGTCCTTCGAGCCGAGTTTCGTCTTTTGTGTAGAAATTTGTAACAGACCTCAGACCTAATCCTATTACCAGATTCAATGGAAGGTCACAATAGTGACAAATTCAATACGTGTATACAATTCTGCAAATAATAGACTTGTGAAGTGAATTGCTCCCTGAATTAGTAGTTGTCCTAATTTTTACCCGACTGCGACAGAAGGAGGGTTATGTTTTTCGGGAGATACATAATATGTATGTATGTATAATTGTTTGGCACGCTCTGCAGCCTGAACGGCCGGATGGATTTTATCTTTAGAGATGTCGTTAGATTCGTATTTGCTGTGAGAGTGACATAGGCTACATCAAATATAAAAAAAATCAATATGGCGGCTGTGAGCCGCAAAATTGTCGATGCAGTAATTTTTTTCTTCTTCTTAATATATCGATATGGGTATCAAAATAAAGGTCTCGATGACCTGATTTCTAATATATATTTGATATATTAGTTTTTGCCTGCGGCTTTGCTTGTATGGAATTATATTATTGTTACGCGTGATTAATAAAGGAACAATATTTTCTGTCACCTAATTTTAGATGTGTCACTAATCTGCAGTACCCTAATAATAATATCTATCCCCTAGAAATATATTAGTCATCATTTTAATCAAAACTGTCTCTAAATATAAATCATCAGCTTAACAAACTACTATTATCATTTAATTCGTTTGATCATCAAAATAATAGATCTGTCACCAAATAAATAGATCAGGCCCTTAATTTAATGAAAAAATGGCTAATAGGGGCGAAGTCAAATTGGGGTCATATTCACTGACGAGTCTTACCAATACTTGGTCAATGTAATCATGTTTTGGTTAGATTTGAGTTGATTTTTAGTTCAACCTAGATGATGAATGATGTGGTGCCAAGTAAGCTTAATTATTAATAATTGACAATATAATACAGACAAAATCATTTATTTGATACTAGACCCTATATCTCTGTGATTTTAGGTGATTTATTGTGGAATCGATTTTATATTGTTTGGTTACTACATTTTGGTGACAAATCTATTATTCTGCAGACAAACCCTATTAGTTAAGAAACACAAAACTAATTAAATTGGTGATAGCTTAAATGATTCCCATTAATAAATCTGTTGTATGTGCAGTCGGGTTTTTGATTTTTTTAATTAACTTATAACTTGTTGATATAATACTTGGGGCATCTGGCGTGGTATTATTTAATCTACGGCCAAATTTAATGAGTTGGCGGACAATATTGCCCGAAAACAAGGCTCTTGGTGTGGTAATTTGGAGTGTAAATGGTTCATCAACATCTTTGATCCAAAGCCAACCTCACCTGCACGTGGTGCACCCTGCTGACAGACAAACGAGGCTCTGGCGAAAAGTGAGGTAGGGCGTAACGTATTTTTTAAGGTGCCCGACTGGGGAAGTACCTCCACCTCACAGAATACCGCAGCCAAATAACAATTCCCTTGAGGGTTTTGTGTTCCTGCGAGTGAGTGAGGTCGCCAGAGAGAAGGAAAGGAAGAAGAATAGGCTGGCAACGGATCGGTAACCCCTTGGTGTTTCTGATCTTCATTGGCGGCGGTGATTGCTTTCCATCAGGTGACCCACATGCTCGTTTTCCACCCTCTCATATAAAAAAAAAGCGGTCTTGAAGTGGCGACCGTGGGACAAAACCGTTCCAGAAGTAGACTTGAAATGGCATCAAGAAGATGGCATGAGAAAACTGGATGCAGACGGCTGTAGACGGCTTAAGTGAGCCCCCAAACATTCCCACCACTGTGCCTATATAGCCAGGATTAAAAGCGCCGACCACAAATAAGGCAATGAACAGTGAAGTCCATTTCAGACCCGGGAGTGAGACTACGGCTGCCTTGGAACTCACAACGAATTTAATCAGAGGATATTAGGAGGAATTAAGAAGCTATTGGAATTTGCAATGGCTTAACGACTTTCATCTAATGACAACAGTCGGGACCGCTGGATTAACGTGCCCTTTGAAGCACGGACGAACTCGAGATAATTAAACCCATCAATGTACAGGCTACGGCCGACGTTACTTAACTTGCGTGTTCGATTAGATTGACACGCAACGACGTCATCGAACTCCTCATTATAATCAAGATGAGCTCGGTGGTCGAATGGTTAGCAATGACCACTTTGACTCCGAGGTCGTGGGTTCGATTCCCGCACAAGTCAAACATTTGTGTGTATGAGCATGTTTGTTTGTATTGGTTTGGGTGTTTTCTATGTATTATAAGAATATATTTACAAAAAAAATGTATTTAAGTACATTTATCAGTTGTCTAGTAGACTAGTACACATAACACAAGCTTTACGCTTAATTTGGGACTAGATGGCGCTGTGTAAATTGTCCAGAAATATTTATTTATATTTATTTATTTATTATATTATGGTATTTATTTCTATCGAGTATTAATACTCGTAGCTGGCGAACATAGTATTCATTAGAACATAGTATTAGAATAGGCATGTATCCCATTTTTTTTTCGATTTGTTATTTAAAGACGTCGCAATAATATAAATATAGGTGAAATAATTACTTCGAATGCATAAAAACTTCTCGAGATATGATAACTTGAAGATCACAATTTGGACTATCCCGAAAACGCTCCATACAAAAGGCCACCACGTTATGACGTCACACCTTGCTATTTTATATGCATTAAATAAGAAATTTGTAAGACAGCTATGTTAAATATTGCGTTTATGTAACCAGTGCCGTAACAAAAGTTATAGTATTTTTTATTGTTTCTACAATGGTAATATTTCTTTTTTATAATTTCATACGTTTAAAATGGACTTTCCCACCAAACTTTGACCGAACATAAAACACGTCGGACATAAGTTATTAAAATTTTAAGATCGCAGATCGTTCTAGTTTTATGTATTTTACGTTATTGATAGAGAGTTTTTATAATTTTGTAACATGGACAACAAGCCTATTGTACAGGGTTGCTAGGTCAAGCATCTGATATCTCGATCCAACTTGTAGTATTTAGTTATTAAACCCGTTTTGCCCGAGATAGTTAAAATAAATATTTCTGGATAATTTACACAGCGCCATCTAGCCCCAAAATTAAAAGCACAGCTTGTACTGTGGTTACTACACAACTGATAATGTTCTTAAATACATTCTTATCATTCAAAGAAAACATGTTCAATGAAAAAACAGAATGAAAACAAACATGTTCATGCACACAAATGGGAATCGAACCCGCGACCTCGGAGTCAAAATGGCCATTGCCAGCCATTCGACTTCGATTAAAAATCATTTGTAAACTCTTCAAAACTTTGTACGCTTTAAAAGTATAACATATAACGATACTATTTATATATATATTGAATGTCTTGCATGTGCACACATGTTAACAAATAAGTATATCTTCATCTTTAATAAGCCTTCTCGAATACTTTTCACCATATGCCATCCACCGCTTTCCGTAACCAGTCGATTCCAGATTTTTTTTTTATACTACGTCGGGTTACAGACAAGCATACGGCCCGCTTGAAGTGAAGCGGTTACCGTAGCCATATTAACGCTCGCAACATAAAATATCGCTCGCGCGCCGCCACCCCCGCTGCCATCGCAGCATCTCCTTCCTTTCTGGTGACCTCACTCACTCGCAGGAACACAACAACCCTCAAGGGAATTATTATTTGGCTGCGGTATTCTGTGAGGTGGAGGTACATTCCCCAGTCGGGTAGCTTACAATTACGCTCCCTACCACTCTTTTCGCCAGAGCTTCGTTTGTTAGTCAGCAGGGTGCACCACGTGCAGGTGAAGTTGGCTTTTGTTCAAAGATCTTGATGAACCACATACACCCCAAACAAAAGTTATATAGATTAACTACACATACGGTATTAACACATAATCATCCCACTGTTGGAATACAGGTTCCCCTTCAACCGAAGGGGTTTAGAGCATACTCCACCACGCTCAACTGCGGGTTGGTGGAGACCAATGTTTTCAAGCCGCCCAAAAGGCGACTGACTTGGCTTAACGAACCAGCGGGTTCGCCCGCAGTTACTTTTTTTTAATAAAAAGTTTTTTTTTTCTACATCGGGTGGCAGACAAGCATACGGCCCACCTGATGTGAAGCGGTTACCGTAGCCATATTAACGCTCGCAACTTAAAATATCGCTTACGCGCCGCCACCCCCGCTGCCAACGCAGCATCTATGTCCATTCTGGTAACCACACTCACTCGCAGGAACACAACAACCCTCAAGGGAATTATTATTTGGTTGCGGTATTCTGTGAGGTGGAGGTACATTCCCCAGTTAGGTAGCTTACAATTACGTTCCCTACCTCTCTTTTCGCCAGAGCTTCGTTTGTCAGTCAGCAGTGTGCACCGTGTGCAGGTGAAGTTGGCTATGGTTCAAAGATGTTGATGAACCACTTACACCCCAAAAAGTAACCTATGTCCTTCCTAATACCTTTGAGAATATGTGTACAAAGTTTCATGATGTACGGTCGAGTAGTTTCGGCGTGAAAGTGTCCTCTACTCCTTTTTTGAAGTCGGTTAAAAAGTAGGGAGTCCTTCTAAATAGACACCTGTTTTTTTCTACTGTATTAATATAGGCATACAGAATTGAGTTATGGGGCGTATGTAGGGCGACCAAGTGCCCCATATTTTATGGGACGTCCCGTGTCTCGGCCATAAAACCCGTGTCCTTAATTTAACGGAACTAATAAGGGACGATATATCGCCCTGTCTTTTAATAAGTTGGTCTTATAACTTTAGGATCGCGCTGGATGCAAGCCGCTTCCAACCGGTCTTATTGGAGATCTAGAGGGGAGGCCTATGACTTTCAATGGCTGAGATGATGATGATGATGATGATGATAACTTTAAGTAATATTAACGTGATAACGTAGGTATTATAAATCTATTAATGCCGGCTGCACGGACGGAAAAGCATGACTCATTGTCGCGTTTCGCCTGAGCCGAGCAATAGCGCTGAACAAGCGATAGAGAATCGATCGGACTAAGCGTTCGGCTTGTGATGCATCTATCTGTCTTCTACTACATCGGCCGATGTTTTCTTTTGACGTTGTCACGTAAAATTATCGTCCGTAAATCGACTTTAAAGACAACCGATTTTTTTTTATACTTCGCCGTGCGGTAAGTAAGCCTACACAACTGATGTGAGGTGGTTACCGTAACCATGTAAACGCTTACAACATAAATATCACTCGCGCCCACCACCCCCGCTACCGACGCAGCAACTCCTTCCTTTTTGGTGACCTCACTCACTCGCAGGAACACAACAACCCTCAAGGTAATTGTTATTTGGTCGGGCTGCTTACAAATACACTGTGGCGTAACTACCTCTCTTTCACTAGACGCCAGGGTGCACCACGTGCAGGTGAGGTTGATTTTGGCTCTAAAAATTGCTGAGTTATTTACGCCCATAGAGTCTTTTTTGTTACGTTTGACGTGAATAGTGAATACTTTAGTCTTTGAAATTGCTTCGATAAGGAGGGAATTCAAAAAATGAATGATAACATAATCGGGGGACACAGCTTGGTGTTGCTGCTACATATCTATCATCTCCATCCAAAATTCAATCACACCACTAGATAGATGAAGGATCAAAGAATTTATTACGCTAAGTAAGGACTATGGAACATAGCATGCAGGGGAGGGGGAAGCGCTGCCATTTTGAGATAATTTTAGTGCATATAACGTATTCACGTACAACACACGGCCGTGTCCATGATACATCCACACCTCATTTTTTAGGGTTCCATACCTCAAAAGGAAAAACGGAACCCTTATAAGATCACTTTGTTGTCCGTCTGTCTGTCAAGACCCTCTATGTCGAAAATGCGTGGAGGTATCAAGCTGAAATTTGAACTGTAAACTCAGATCTACGGTCCCATAAGGTTGTAAAAAAATCAAACTGCTAAGTTTACGTAAAAAAAAGTTACGGCTGTTTATTGAGCAATAAACGCATATTTCGACACATTCTCAATGGAATCAAAACCTATAGGGTACTTCCCGTTGACCTAGAACCATGAAATTTGGCAAGTAACATCATTATAGACTACAAGTACAAGAACAAATCTCAAAACTATACATTTGTAATTAAATCTTATAAAATAGGGGGTCTATATTTTTTATAGGGGGTCGAAATTTCAAATTTAAGATACTAGTTCAAATGGGGTATCATATGAAAGGGCTTGATGTGCACATTGCAAAATATATTTTATTTATTTTTTCCGACGCATTATTTCTTATTTATAATGAAAAATGACAAATTTATCTTACGTACGGAACCCTCGGTGGGCGAGTCCGACTCGCACTTGACGGGTTTTTTTTTATTTTTGTCTCTTTTGTTACTATTTTTTTGTGCAAATTAAGTTAATTGCTATCTCACTGTTGGCAACATTACAAGTACATCTTATGGTCCTTCGAGCCGAGTTTCGTCTTTTGTGTAGAAATTTGTAACAGACCTCAGACCTAATCCTATTACCAGATTCAATGGAAGGTCACAATAGTGACAAATTCAATACGTGTATACAATTCTGCAAATAATAGACTTGTGAAGTGAATTGCTCCCTGAATTAGTAGTTGTCCTAATTTTTACCCGACTGCGACAGAAGGAGGGTTATGTTTTTCGGGAGATACATAATATGTATGTATGTATAATTGTTTGGCACGCTCTGCAGCCTGAACGGCCGGATGGATTTTATCTTTAGAGATGTCGTTAGATTCGTATTTGCTGTGAGAGTGACATAGGCTACATCAAATATAAAAAAAATCAATATGGCGGCTGTGAGCCGCAAAATTGTCGATGCAGTAATTTTTTTCTTCTTCTTAATATATCGATATGGGTATCAAAATAAAGGTCTCGATGACCTGATTTCTAATATATATTTGATATATTAGTTTTTGCCTGCGGCTTTGCTTGTATGGAATTATATTATTGTTACGCGTGATTAATAAAGGAACAATATTTTCTGTCACCTAATTTTAGATGTGTCACTAATCTGCAGTACCCTAATAATAATATCTATCCCCTAGAAATATATTAGTCATCATTTTAATCAAAACTGTCTCTAAATATAAATCATCAGCTTAACAAACTACTATTATCATTTAATTCGTTTGATCATCAAAATAATAGATCTGTCACCAAATAAATAGATCAGGCCCTTAATTTAATGAAAAAATGGCTAATAGGGGCGAAGTCAAATTGGGGTCATATTCACTGACGAGTCTTACCAATACTTGGTCAATGTAATCATGTTTTGGTTAGATTTGAGTTGATTTTTAGTTCAACCTAGATGATGAATGATGTGGTGCCAAGTAAGCTTAATTATTAATAATTGACAATATAATACAGACAAAATCATTTATTTGATACTAGACCCTATATCTCTGTGATTTTAGGTGATTTATTGTGGAATCGATTTTATATTGTTTGGTTACTACATTTTGGTGACAAATCTATTATTCTGCAGACAAACCCTATTAGTTAAGAAACACAAAACTAATTAAATTGGTGATAGCTTAAATGATTCCCATTAATAAATCTGTTGTATGTGCAGTCGGGTTTTTGATTTTTTTAATTAACTTATAACTTGTTGATATAATACTTGGGGCATCTGGCGTGGTATTATTTAATCTACGGCCAAATTTAATGAGTTGGCGGACAATATTGCCCGAAAACAAGGCTCTTGGTGTGGTAATTTGGAGTGTAAATGGTTCATCAACATCTTTGATCCAAAGCCAACCTCACCTGCACGTGGTGCACCCTGCTGACAGACAAACGAGGCTCTGGCGAAAAGTGAGGTAGGGCGTAACGTATTTTTTAAGGTGCCCGACTGGGGAAGTACCTCCACCTCACAGAATACCGCAGCCAAATAACAATTCCCTTGAGGGTTTTGTGTTCCTGCGAGTGAGTGAGGTCGCCAGAGAGAAGGAAAGGAAGAAGAATAGGCTGGCAACGGATCGGTAACCCCTTGGTGTTTCTGATCTTCATTGGCGGCGGTGATTGCTTTCCATCAGGTGACCCACATGCTCGTTTTCCACCCTCTCATATAAAAAAAAAGCGGTCTTGAAGTGGCGACCGTGGGACAAAACCGTTCCAGAAGTAGACTTGAAATGGCATCAAGAAGATGGCATGAGAAAACTGGATGCAGACGGCTGTAGACGGCTTAAGTGAGCCCCCAAACATTCCCACCACTGTGCCTATATAGCCAGGATTAAAAGCGCCGACCACAAATAAGGCAATGAACAGTGAAGTCCATTTCAGACCCGGGAGTGAGACTACGGCTGCCTTGGAACTCACAACGAATTTAATCAGAGGATATTAGGAGGAATTAAGAAGCTATTGGAATTTGCAATGGCTTAACGACTTTCATCTAATGACAACAGTCGGGACCGCTGGATTAACGTGCCCTTTGAAGCACGGACGAACTCGAGATAATTAAACCCATCAATGTACAGGCTACGGCCGACGTTACTTAACTTGCGTGTTCGATTAGATTGACACGCAACGACGTCATCGAACTCCTCATTATAATCAAGATGAGCTCGGTGGTCGAATGGTTAGCAATGACCACTTTGACTCCGAGGTCGTGGGTTCGATTCCCGCACAAGTCAAACATTTGTGTGTATGAGCATGTTTGTTTGTATTGGTTTGGGTGTTTTCTATGTATTATAAGAATATATTTACAAAAAAAATGTATTTAAGTACATTTATCAGTTGTCTAGTAGACTAGTACACATAACACAAGCTTTACGCTTAATTTGGGACTAGATGGCGCTGTGTAAATTGTCCAGAAATATTTATTTATATTTATTTATTTATTATATTATGGTATTTATTTATATCGAGTATTAATACTCGTAGCTGGCGAACATAGTATTCATTAGAACATAGTATTAGAATAGGCATGTATCCCATTTTTTTTTCGATTTGTTATTTAAAGACGTCGCAATAATATAAATATAGGTGAAATAATTACTTCGAATGCATAAAAACTTCTCGAGATATGATAACTTGAAGATCACAATTTGGACTATCCCGAAAACGCTCCATACAAAAGGCCACCACGTTATGACGTCACACCTTGCTATTTTATATGCATTAAATAAGAAATTTGTAAGACAGCTATGTTAAATATTGCGTTTATGTAACCAGTGCCGTAACAAAAGTTATAGTATTTTTTATTGTTTCTACAATGGTAATATTTCTTTTTTATAATTTCATACGTTTAAAATGGACTTTCCCACCAAACTTTGACCGAACATAAAACACGTCGGACATAAGTTATTAAAATTTTAAGATCGCAGATCGTTCTAGTTTTATGTATTTTACGTTATTGATAGAGAGTTTTTATAATTTTGTAACATGGACAACAAGCCTATTGTACAGGGTTGCTAGGTCAAGCATCTGATATCTCGATCCAACTTGTAGTATTTAGTTATTAAACCCGTTTTGCCCGAGATAGTTAAAATAAATATTTCTGGATAATTTACACAGCGCCATCTAGCCCCAAAATTAAAAGCACAGCTTGTACTGTGGTTACTACACAACTGATAATGTTCTTAAATACATTCTTATCATTCAAAGAAAACATGTTCAATGAAAAAACAGAATGAAAACAAACATGTTCATGCACACAAATGGGAATCGAACCCGCGACCTCGGAGTCAAAATGGCCATTGCCAGCCATTCGACTTCGATTAAAAATCATTTGTAAACTCTTCAAAACTTTGTACGCTTTAAAAGTATAACATATAACGATACTATTTATATATATATTGAATGTCTTGCATGTGCACACATGTTAACAAATAAGTATATATTCATCTTTAATAAGCCTTCTCGAATACTTTTCACCATATGCCATCCACCGCTTTCCGTAACCAGTCGATTCCAGATTTTTTTTTTATACTACGTCGGGTTACAGACAAGCATACGGCCCGCTTGAAGTGAAGCGGTTACCGTAGCCATATTAACGCTCGCAACATAAAATATCGCTCGCGCGCCGCCACCCCCGCTGCCATCGCAGCATCTCCTTCCTTTCTGGTGACCTCACTCACTCGCAGGAACACAACAACCCTCAAGAGAATTATTATTTGGTTGCGGTATTCTGTGAGGTGGAGGTACATTCCCCAGTCGGGTAGCTTACAATGACGCGCCATACCTTTCTTTTTGCCAGAGCATCGTTTGTCAGTCAGCAGGGTGCACCGCATGCAGGTGAAGTTGGCTTTGGTTCAAAGATGTTGATGAACCACTTACACCCCAGATGCTCTTTTGCGGTCATATGTATATCTAGATAGAGAGAGGGCGGCCCGCGTTTCATCGCATCATACGGAGCCTCCACTGTAGCACTATCTTCCCCCATCTGCGGTCCCTGACTCAGCAGCGAAAAGCTTTCCGAAGCCCTTTGTTCAGCAGTGAGTAGATACTATAATTATGATGATTGGTAATGATAAGCTGATAATGATTCGGTTAATACTTTTTTATACTACATCGGGTGGCAGACAAGCATACGGCCCGCCTGATGTGAAGCGGTTACCGTAGCCATATTAACGCTTGCAACATAAAATATTGCTGGCGCGCCGCCACCCCCGCTGCCAACGCAGCATCTCTTACCTTTCTTTCTGGTGACCTCACTCACTCGCAGGAACACAACAACCCTCAAGGGAATTATTATTTGGCTGCGGTATTCTGTGAGGTGGAGGTACATTCCCCAGTCGGGTAGCTTACAATTACGCTCCCTACCTCTCTTTTCGCCAGAGCTTCGTTTGTAAGTCAGCAGGGTGCACCACGTGCAGGTGAAGTTGGCTTTGGTTCAAAGATCTTGATGAACCACATACACCCCAAACAAAAGTAATATAGATTAACTACACAAACGGTATTAACACATAATCATCCCACTGTTGGAATACAGGTTTCCCTTCAACCGAAGGGGTTTAGAGCATACTCCACCACGCTCAACTGCGGGTTGGTGGAGACCAATGTTTTCAAGCCGCCCAAAAGGCGACTGACTTGGCTTAACGACTGTCATCTAAAGATAACAACCAGGACTGTCGGTTTAACGTACCCTCCGAAGCACTGAGTAGCTCCAGATAAATAAACCAACCAACCAACAGGCTACGGTCGACGTTGCTACACATACACTAAACGAGAAAGTGGGAAAACAATATTCAACTATATACACATTTTTTCCTTATTCTATTGTGTAGTTAGAAATAGCCTTCACACTCCAGCAAATGCAAACTATTATAAATATACTACAATGACCGATCCAAGATGTTTTCTAAGAGCCTGTCCAGATAAGGCGTCTTACGCGCGAGTTAACTAGCGCGTGTCAATTTATATTGCGTCCAGATATCACGTTTTACGCGCGTTCCTACGCAGGGAGGGATTCAGTTATAAACATGAACTCGGATGCAGCGGTTGTGTTGTGGCTTGCATACCGTCGATAGAAACGTTGTAAACGAAGAGAAAGTCGACGATTTAACGTGCATCCAATTCTACGTGACAGAATGATGCATAGTATGTTTATAACATTATACACAAAGCTCAGAGAACACAGCTAAAAATTTCGACTATTTCTTCCCAGTTCCTAAGTTTTATTACTCTATTGGAATAATGTGAAGATTCCATATCCCATAATTATGAGTACTCTTTTTTCAATTTCGTCAATAAAAAGTTCGGTATCGGAGTTATTACACTCCATTTTGTAATACGTCCACTCGCTACGGATACGCGCGTAGTACTGGACGCAGTAATGACGCCCGTGTATCTCGACTCGCGCGGCGCTCGCGCGTTAAACGCGCGAGTCGAGAGTCGCGCTCATAACCAGCGTTTTACGTGCGAGTGAGGAAACGCGCGTCATCATCTGGACGACTGCTGCTCTAGTATCTCGGGAACGAGCGAGTGTCTACGCGCGAGTCGATACGCGCGTAAAGCGCCTCATCTGGACAGGCTCTAAGGGATACTCAGTATTCTAAGGGTAGGCCGTAAGAAAAAATCTGGCTACTTTTGTGGGTGGTCGGCCGTGCGTGAGCCGCCTTGCGCGGAATGTTAACGGAGGCCTATAAAGATTTCTATTAAAGCTGCGGTTTCTCTATCGAGACAATTATTTGATAGACCACTGCTATTTCATGAAATGATATGTATTTATTTTATAAATATTGTCAGACAAATACACAGCGCCATCCAACCCCAAAGTAAGCAAGCTTGAGTTATGGGTACTAGACAACTGATAAACATACGTAAATACATTTTTTTTTGTAAATACATACTTAAGATACATAGAAAACACCCAGACTAAGACAAACAGACATGTTCATGCATGTTTGTCCTATGTGGGAATCGAACCCACGAGTTGGTGTCGAAGCCGCGTCATTACATTTGATTAGATAGTAGACCCTCAATTGAGTAGAAATTAGTAGAAGTGAACTGGATGCAGACGACAGATGACCGATATAGCTGACGAAAATGAAAAGAGGCTTACAGTATTATGAAAGTAGGTAAAGACTAAAAAGAAAGAATGAAGTAGAGAAGACACATTTAATTTCTAAAATCCTATCGTTCGTTATCGGAGCTGTTTTGGAAACTGCTAAAAAATGAATCTTGTAGAGTGATGAAATAATTTAATATCAATTGACGAGCTCGGTGGTGGAACAGTTAGCAATGGCCACTTTGCCGCCGAGGTCGCGGGTTCGATTCTCGCACAAGACAAACATTTTTGTGTGCATGAACATGTCTGTTTGTCTTGATCTGGGTATTTTCTATGAATTATAAGTAAATATTTACAAAAAAAAAAATACGTGTGGCACTCGGGGACTGCCGCGGTAAAGCTATTGCATACCATTTTTAGGCGCCGTTATTACGGCGCATAAAAAATAAATATCACCTTATTAGGTAATATTTATTTGCAATTTAGCAATGCAATAGCTTAAAATATTTAAGTACATTTATCAGTTGTCTAGTACCCATAACACAAGCTTTGAGCTTAATTTGGGACTAGATGGCGCTGTGTAAATTGTCCAGAAATATTTATTTATTTATTTATTTAACTATAATAATTATAGTAGGTATCGCAAACACAACGGATCGATGTGTTATATTATGAATTAGATTAAACTTCGTACAATATATTACGTTGTTGTAAGGGTTTATATAAATACTTAGTTTTAAGACCAAATTGGATCCTGACAATATAAATAAAAAATGATAAATATTCCTCGACAAATTACACACGGCTATCTAGTCTAGTCCCAAATTAAGCAAAGCTTGTACTATGGGTACTAGATAACTGTTACTATACTTAAATACATTTTTTTTTGTAAATACATTATAAATAATACATAGAAAACATCCAGACCAAGACAAATACACAAGTTCATGCACACAAATATTTGTCTTGTGCGGGGATCGAACCCGCAACCTCGGAGTCAACGTTGCCATTGTTAACCATTCGACCACCGAGCTCGTCTAAATATACAACCATACTGGCAACAAGTCTTTGATTTACCTCCTCCGCAAGTCTCGACAACCTATAATTCAATAACCTAGCATCAAGCAGCGTCTATTCTGGCTCTATCAAACGCCTGGTAGTTCAGAATAGAAACGAAGGTACATGACCAAGCCAGGCAGAGTACCCAAGCGATGGACCGACAGAGAAGTTGGCAGATAACGCGTGTAGTCCATTGCATGTACCAGCCCCCCTAGCCAAGTGTAATTCGTAGCGTAACGAACGTTAGATAGATCACGTGACATTTGTCAATTCGAACATTTTAGTATGAGCTCCACAGTTCAAATTAGCGATCGCAACGCTTTTCTACTTCGCAAACTGCCATTTGGCTAGCCCCCCAGAAGTGCCCCGAATCGGGCGAGATGGCAAGACAACGTGAGGCCAATGACAAAGCTCCCAAACTCGTGACGAACACGACCGCTACTATCTAACACTAGTCAATCTGTAATAGATTATGACTGTAACGAAGATGAAGAAGAAAATAGAAACCACCTTATTAACCGACTCCAAAAAAGGAGGAGCTTCTAGATTCGGATCGAGATTTATTTGCAAGGGTATGCTTCCAGATTGGTCCCATATTTTTTTCATCATCATCGTAAGCCTGTATCTACCCACTGTTAGGTTTGTTATTTCATTACTCCATCGTTTCTAAACCCACTTCAAAAAAGCTTTTTTTATTTGAAAGAGTATACTTCTAGATTGGTGCCATATTTTTTCACCATCATCAGCCTGTATCTACGTACATAAATGTAGAGTATTGTTAGGAGTCGATTTTTTTTTATTAAAATTATTTTTAAAACTTAAAACGGTATCTGGTAAGGCTCTCAGGTAGTGATATAAGTCTCCACACGAGGTTTACCTCGAAAGATAGGTGAAACTTGGTTTTACAGGTTTTGCAACGTATGACTAGAGCAGTGACTTTGCAAGCGTTTATATTGCCATCTGTGTGCTGAGTGCGAGTTTTTTATTCACGTTCGATAATGGCAACGTAAACAAACCGACCAAATAGATAAGTACTTCTCTGTGAATTTACCAGACGCGTGTTACAAATCCAATTTAGCCGGGTTGCTCACTTCGAAATGTGAGCGGATAAGCTAGGTATATAATTTTGATATGTAACACGCATCATATCAATTCACAACATGAGAGTACTTATCTATTTGGTCTGGTTTGTTTACCAACTGACATTATCGAACGTGAATATAAAACTCGCACTCAGCACTTTGCTGCTGAAGTGGCAATGGGCATGTCACATATGCCGAGTGACTGATGGTAGATGGGGGAGGAAGGTATTGGAGTGGAGGCCGTGCGTAGGACGACGATGCGTTGGACGCATCCTCGTTCTAGATGGTCCGATGACCTTAAGAAAGCGGCTGGATGCGGAAGGCGGAGGATCGTATTTGGTGGAAAGCATTGGGGAAGGTCTAAATCCAGCAGTGAGTAAATACAGGTGATGATGATGATACATTATCATCAAGCTGCCCCCTTACCACTCATTCATTGGTATGAATAAGCAATCTATTCTGTTATTGAATCGCAATAAGAGATGGTGGTAAGGGGGCTGATGTTACCACGCTGGTGGTTAGAAAAAAAATGGGGCAAGGCTGTGACATAGACTCGGCCGTGTTTGTACGTGAATACGTTATATACTTCCCCCTCCCTCGCACACCATGTTCAATAGTCCTTACTTAGTGTAATAAATTCTTTGATCCTTCATCTATCCAGTGGTGTCATTGAATTTTGGATGGAGATGATAGATATTGTAGCTGCAACACCAAACTGTATCCCCCGATTTTGTTATCATTACTTTTTTTTAAATTGCCTCCCTACGAAAGCAATCTTAAAAACGTATTCACGAGAAAATAAACAGAAATAATAGCCTAGTCAGTGAAAACGTACTTTAATATCTGAGGTGTACCTATTAACCAAGTAGATAATACTTTAGGTACATTTGAAGATTCGTAATATACAATTAAATTGTTTTTTTTCACTCCACTATTACCTCAGAGCCTTCCAGGTAACCTCACTCGCTTGCACTGATAATAGAACTCTCGAGGGATATTTTTATGCTAATAGGGTGACAATTAAGCTAATGTTCCAGTCATCTTGTGATGATCTGACTTGCACACACAGGCCATCGAGGCGATGCAAAGAATTTTATATGTTATATGAAAAGAACTTTAAATAATGTAAAAAGGATTTTTATTGAAAGAAGACATCACTTTCTTTTTAATAGTAATTAGAACTGCATTCAATATATATATATATATTATTTTTTTATGAGCCGGACGAACCCACATAAATATCAATAAAACAAAATTAAAAATTTTGAATAAACCCACGACTTTCTTGAGTTTTTTTTATTAAGTTCATAGCATAAATTGTTTAAGTCGGGGGTTACAAAATTATTTTATCCTTTTTCAACTACGTTTTAACCATCGTGGGTTTATTCAAAATTTTTAATTTTGTTTTTATTTTAAACTTTATAGAGAGCAAGCATAGATAGGTATTACGAGTACAAATGAAAACCGCATCAGAATCAGACTAGTAGTTTTGCTTTTCCACAAACAAATGATTACTGCAGCGCCCTCTGGTGAGTTGTCACACCTATCTAGGAACATGCTCCAATCAAACCCGAACCCATCACAGAAAACCGCATCAAAATCGGACTTGTACTTTTGGAGATAAATGGCAACATTGGTTGCTCAAACAAATGTTTACTGCAGCGCCCCCTGGTGAGTTGTCATCGTAACACCTATCTAAGAACATGCACCAATCAAACCCGAACCCATCACTCAAAACCGCATCAAAATCGGACTCGGAGATAACTGGCAACATTGATTTGCACAAACATCCTAACACCCCAAACGCATATACCGTCTCCGTTCCGTCGTGGGTAAAACCAGCACCCTGTACTTTTTACAGCACCACATGCTTCGTGTTGAATGAAAGAAGGACACACATGAAAAGAAGACTCCGCCAACCCGCAGTTGAGCAGCGTGGTGGAGTATGCTCTAAACCCCTTCGATTGAGGGGAGACAGTGGAATGATTATGGGTCGATGCCGATTATTTAAAGTACTTAACCTCCATAAAGTCCCTGGAACACCCAATATATTTTTTTTATTTTGGGATTTTGAATGTTGTCTTCTTATTCGATACTAAAGGTGCACAGGAGAGAGCTTTTCTCACCCCTTAGGACAATACGTGTCCGCGCAAAATGTGGAGTGAGTGACACAACCCTGCCTTAATGAGGTCCTCATCACAGTGTTAATAGTTCAGACACGTGGCACCGTTGCTTCCAATTTCTTTTTTTTATATACCTATGGAGTGGCAAACAAGCATACGGCCCGCTTGATGGAAATCAGTTACCGTAGCCTATGAACGCCTGTAACACCAGGGGCATCACATGCGCGTTGCCGACCCTGTAATAACCTCTTCACGCCCTTTTTGAAGAACCCCATGCTGTAGTCTCCTGAAAACCTCGACATTTCTTTCATTCATCACAATTCCCTTGAGGGTTGTTGCGTACCTGCTAGTGAGTGAGGTCACCAGAAAGCACGGAATTGCTGCGTTCGTAGCTGTGATGGCGGCGCGCGCGATATTTTATGTTGCGAGCGTTAATATTAGCTATATTAACGCTAACGTTAACTGCTTCAAGTCAGGCGGGCCGTATACTTATCTGCCAACCGATGTAGCATTAAAAAGACAAATTACGCATAGCTACCTAGTCCAAAAAGAATTAAACCTTGCAATACGAGATAACTGATAAACATACATAAAGACGTTTTTTTTTTTGTAAATACTTATAAATAATACATAGAAAACACCCAGACCAAGACAAACAGACATTCATGCACCCAAATGTTTGTCTTGTACGAGGAATGAACAGGCGATCTTGGCGTCAAAGTAATCATTTGCCAATGGACCACCGGGCTTCGACGTCAACGAAACAATTAATACTGCATGCTTCGACTGGAAGATATTTTCTGCCTATATTAAAATTTATTTTTCGCTTTTTAGTTCGATTAATCATTAAAGCGTGTTTTTAGGGTTCCGTACCCAAAGGGTAAAAAGGAACCCTATTACTAAGGCTCGGCTGTCCGTCCGTCCGTCCGTCTGTCTGTCACCAGGCTGTATCTTATGAACCGTGATAATTAGACAGTTGAAATTTTCACAGATGATGTATTTCTGTTGCCGCTATAACAACAAATACTTAAAAACAGAATAAAATCAATATTTAAGGGGGCTCCCATACAACAAACGTGATTTTTACGCTCGTTTTTGCTCGCAATTGATAACGGCAATAGGTAGACGGTTTAAATACTCACATAATATTCACATATAATATATTCACTTTAAAAATAAATAAAAATCAAACGAATATTTAAGGGGGCTTCCATACAATAAACGTGATTTTTTTTTGCCGTTTTTATAGATACTTCGCGCGCGAGTCCAATACATTCACTTTAAAAATAAATAATTAAATAAAACTAAAACAAATATTTAAGAGGGGCTCCCATACAACAAACGTGTTTTTTTTTTTTTTGCTGTTTTTATAGATAATGGTACGGAATCCTTCGTGCGCGAGTCCAACTCGCACTTGGCCGGTTTTATTTTATTTTTTGCACGTTTTTGCTCGCAATTGATAACGGCTATAGGTAGACGCTTGAAACACTCACATAATATTCACATATTATATATTCACTTTAAAAATAAATAGTTAAACAAAAATAAAACATATATTTAAAGGGGGCTACCATACAACATACATGATATTTTTTGCCGTTTTTATAGATAATGGTACGGAACCCTTCGTGAGCGAGTCTGACTCGCACTTGGCCGGTTTTTTAACTATATTGTTACTGCCGTGATAGTCTATGACCTGTCTATATATTATAAGATGTCATAACTTGAATCTTTCAAAAGAAAGGTCTAGATATATTTATGTCTTAAATCACTGAAAACATTACACTCTTTTTTTGTGAGGTCACGTACCTCCATCACGACAACTGCATGACTTATGGACCCCTGATTATGTCACGCAAAGGCGCAGTTTTGTTGTGAATAAAACAGTGTTATATGGATATTTATAAGCCAAGAATGTGCGTCCCGGACCCTCAGCTGAAGTTGTGAATAATACAAGCTGAAACTAGCGCATTCGTACCAAATACGAAGGGTAATAACGGAGTAGGCACCCACGCTTAAATATTTACTCAATAGATGCTTATGTCAGTGACTATACTTTACAATTGAACGAGTTTTAAAATGGTTTGGGGTGGAAATGGTTCATCAACATCTTTTAACCAAAGCCAACTTCACCTGCACACGGTGCACCCTGCTGACTGACAAACGAAGCTCTGGCGAAACGAGAGGTAGAGAGTGTAATTGTAAGCTGTACTATGGGTACCGACTGGGGAATGTACCTCCACCTCACAATATTATTCTGTGATACCGCAGCCAAATAACAATTCCCTTGAGGGTTGTTGTGTTCCTGCGAGTGAGTGAGATCACCAGAAAGGACAGAGATGTTGCATTGGCAGTGGGGATGGAGTCGCGCGATATGGCTACGGTAACCGCTTCACATCAGGCGGGCCGTATGCTTGTCTACCACCCGACGTAGTATAAAAAAAATTGGTAAAGAGACATTTTTAGGGTTCCGAACCTCAAAAGGAAAAACGGAACCCTTATAAGATCACTTTGTTGTCCGTCTGTCTGTCTGTCTGTCTGTCTGTCTGTCTGTCTGTCTGTCTGTCTGTCTGTCTGTCTGTCTGTCTGTCTGTCTGTCTGTCTGTCTGTCTGTCTGTCTGTCTGTCTGTCTGTCAAACATTTCTATGTCGAGAATGCGTGGAGGTATCAAGCTGAAATTTGAAGTGTATACACAAGTCTACGGTCCCATGAAGTTAAAAAAAAATCAAACTGCTAAGTTTACGTAGAAAAAAGTTACGGCCGTTTATTCAGCAAAAAACGCATATTTCGACACACTCAAAGGAATCAAAACCTATAGGGTACTTCCCGTTGACCTAGAACTATGAAATTTGGCAAGTAACATCGTTATAGACTACAAGTACAGGAATAAATCTCAAAACTATACATTTGTAAATAGATCTAAAAAAATAGGGGGTCTATATTTTTTATAGAGTGTCGAAATTTCAAATTGAAACTACTAGTTCAAATGGGGTATCATATGAAAGGGCTTGATGTACACATTGCAAAATATATTTTATTTATTTTTTTCGACGCATTATTTCTTATTTATAATGAAAAATATCAAATTTAATAATGATACTACGTACCTACGGAACCCTCGGTGGGCGAGTCCGACTCGCACTTGTCCGGTTTTTTTTTTCTATTTGATATGTAAGGATAACAATAAATGAAAGAATTACTTCGACAGCATAAAAATTCCTCTGGACATGATAAATTGACAAACACAAATTGTAGAGTTTCCCAAAAACGCTCCATACAATAGGCTAGTATTAATTTTGTATGCATTAAATCAGAAATTTGTACGACAGTAATGGTAAATACAGCACCTCTGACCAAGAGCGTCACCAAGGGGGGGCAGGGAGGGGCAGCTGCCCAAGAGACTATTTATTTACAAGTTTTATTTATTGTACAGTCAAGAACTCGTGAAGCTAAATACATTTACTTGCCCCCTTACCACCATCTCTTATTGCGATTCAATAATTGACTAGGTTGCTTATTCATAGCAATGAATAAGCGACTCTATTCCATTTGAAATAGAGTTTCTATTCAGTTATTGAATCGCAATAAGAGATGGTGGTAAGGGGGCTGTATTCTTGGTACAGAGTCCAACGTGTCCGATTTCCATTGGATACGTTGGACTCTGTACCGTTATTATTACAATCACTGTAGACGTAAGGCTCATGATTTTCTTACATGTCTGTTTGTCTTAGTCTGGGTGTTTTCTATGTATCATAAGTATGTATTTACAAAAAAAAAAAAATGTATTTACGTATGTTTATCAGTTGTCTAGTACCCATAACACAAGCTTCGCTTACTTTGGGGCTAGATGGCGCTGTGTAATTTGTCTGTCAATATTTAATTTATTTATTTATTTACAATTCTTTACCTACAATTCATACTTTTCTCATTCTCCATATCAACTTGCCTCCGTCTGAGCCATCGGCTAGCGACGACCTTGCCTCTGACGTCCTCTGCATATTATTTTTCGCAAACCACTTCAGCAAGCAATGTTCGATAATTTTGAGAAATCTGGCAATCACAAGCATGTATAGCATTGGTAAAGAATTAAACACAGTCGGGTAAACAGACTGCAATTGGACAGAAACGCAGGCAGTACTTAATTTCAAACATAAACAGACTGCAATGGGAATTATATTTTTTCTGACATTAGATGTCGCTAGGTAGGCGTCGGGTCCAGATTGTAAAATGTACTGAATTTTTTGAAAATAAAACTTTAAGATGACAAGACAACACAAGACGTCAATAAGACATTTGACAAGATGCTATGAATTGACAAATGATTAGACCCTACGCTACAGTGTTGCCAAAAGACCCTCAAACGCAGGCAGTACTTAATTTCAAACATAAATGAACTGAAGTGAAAGCAAAAAGAAACAAAACACGAGTAACTGCCGTAAATTCCCCGCGAACGCTTCAGCTGAAACGGTTTTCGCTGAAAGTAGGATATACAACTTTGGTAATAAAATTCACACCAAACTTGCCAACATTTTGCGTACAAAATAGTTTCACTTATCAGGTCGTGTAGATGGTAATTATATAAAATGTTATATTATGCACCCATTTCCTCGTAAACATTATCTGTGCCATGGTATTTTATATCATAACATCGCCTTCAACTATATAAAGCCCATGGGGCCCTACCGCCACAGCAGGGGCCTTAGTTTTAGCGGTATTTTTTTTTAAAATAACTATTCCAACGCCGTCGCGGGCACTACTAGTTTAATATATAAATAAACTGCTAAATCATAATTACTTCACACAATCAATCACTACCGCTTTGCATCTGGCCAGCCATACGCTTGTTTGTCAACCGGTATAAAAAAAAATTGTTTACCTGTAGTCGTTTAAGAAACAGTATCTACCTATTATGCGTCGGCCCCTTAACTTCAGGTCAGTGAACAAAAGAATTAATTAATTATTGTGTCAAAGATCTGAGCGCCTGAGAAATGTGTCTCTCCTTAATTAAATGTCAAAAGGGTTTTTTTTAATATTACATCGGGTGGCAGACAAGCCCGCCTGAAGTGAAGCAGTTACCGTAGCCATATCAGCACTCGCATCATGAAATCCAACGCAGCAACTTCTTCTTCCTTTCTGGCGGTCACTCACTCGCAGGAACACAACAACCCTCAAGGGAATTGCTATTTGGCTGAGGTATTCTGTGAGGTTGAGGTACTTCCCCAGTCGGGCAGCTAACAAATACCTGCACGTTTGGCACCCAACTAGCGAAAGAGGATCTTGCATAAGAGAGGTAGGCCTCTTATCCCAGAGCCTCTTTCGCAGTCGGCAGGGTGCACCACGTGCAAGAAACATTGGCTTCAGATAGTGGTGAGCCACCTAGATCCCAAATTTAAACTCCTTTCTTTCTGATGGTTTCACTCACTCACAGGGAGCCAGAACCTCTTTCACTAGTCAGCAAGGCGCACTCTAAAGAACATGGAACAACTTACACCTCATTTATTAGCTAACTGAATGGGGGCCCACCACATATTCCCACCACTGTGTCTCCTGTGTAGCCAGCATTAATAGCGACGACCAGCAAAAAATGGCACTGAACAAAATAAAGTCCACTGTAATCCCGGGGGTAACATTACGGCTGCCTCGGAACTCACAATGAATTTAATCAGAAGTAATTAGTAGGAGTAATAAGCTTATGGAACTTGTCTATTACATTTATTAGCTAGACAAGTTATTTGCTTTATTGTGTTTAACTTGCTTTTAAAGGAAAATCGTGATTTTCTTCTGCATCTTATTTAGATAATAAATATCTGGACAAATTACACAGCGCCATCTAGTCCCGTTAATTAAGCGCAAAGTTTGTGTTATGTGTAAACTATACTAGACAATTAATAAATGTACTTAAATACATTTTTTTAATTCTAAATACATACTTACAAAACAGAAAACACCCAGACCAAGACAAACAGACATGCACACAAGTGTTTGTTTTGTGCGGGAATCGATCCCGCGACCACGGAGTCAAAGTGTCCATTGCTAGTCATTAGACCAGTTTAAAGGAAAAGCATTTTTTTTCATCTGCATCTTATGATACTCTAGCTCTAACCACTTTTCAACGAACGGACCTTATGCTCACTTTCCATCTAATTGGTATTTGAACACGCACCTTAAGAAAACACTCCAGAATTAGGCCTCTTGTACACGCTAAGATAAGTCGCCGGGCCTATGCAAGAATTCGTGTCGTTTCTGCACACGAACTGTGTACACTGCTTCCGCGCTGACCAAGAAAAAAATCTTGTCTGCGCTAGACATGACGCGCGACGTTTTGCTGCGGTGTAAGTATTGGGGTGTAAACGGTTCATCAAGATCTTTGAACCAAAGCCTACTTCACCTGCACGCGGTGCACCCTGCTGACTGACAAACGAAGCTCTGGCGAAAAGAGAGGTAGGGAGCGTAATTGTAAGCTACCCGACTGGGGAATGTACCTCCACCTCACAGAATACCGCAGCCAAATAACAATTCCCTTCAGGGTTGTTGTGTTCCTGCGAGTGAGTGAGGTCACCAGAAAGGAAGGAGATGCTGCGTTGGCAGCGAGGGTGGCCGCACGCGAGCGATATTTTATGTTGCGAGCGTTAATATGGCTACGGTAACCGCTTCACATCAGGCGGACCGTATGCTTGTCTGCCACCCGACGTAGTAGTATAAAAAAAGGTGCGATGGTTTTCGTGCCTAGATCCGACAAAATTCTTATTGTGTACATGATGAATTGGTCCTATCTGCAGTAAACTAAATTTCTTAGCGTGTACAAGAGGCCTAAAGCGTTCAATTAAAAAAAAAATGTTCAAACGAAACACTTTGATACATTACCTTTCAGATGTTTCTCCAATTTATTTCGCTGATTATGTAATCCCATATTTACTAAAATTAAAGCAACGACTTCAAACGTAATGGCAAAATCAAAGCCTAATTCCTTGTTTTTTTTAAGGGATCACCTGATTTTCTCCGCTTATATTTTAAACTAGCGACCTGGCCCGGCTTCACACGGCTGATTTTTTGGGGACTTAGTTACTTTGGCTCATGAGCGCGACGACTAAAACGCAAAAGCCTAAGTAGGGAATTCCTTAAAGTCTAATATAATAATAATAATAATATTTATTTATTTTCTCCACACACAGGTCTTAAATATAAGTACTTACAATTTAGCGCTAAGTAATACAGCCTATGTGGTGAGAGACTGGTGCCTGAAGTAGGTTTGGTGAAAACCTGAGTTACCGGTCACCAGGCCCTCCCTTTACACTGATGTTTTGCTAAGCATACTAATGGGAATTAACAGAATTATCTTCTAAAAGGTACAAGAAGTTACATTGTGTCAAATTAACGAATTATGAATGAATGAATGAATGAATATTTATTTGCCATTAAATAAGGTAGTAACAAGGTGTTATGGTAAGTACAGTTTCTTCTTATTTAGCTACTTTTATAGCATGCAAAAATACTGGTACAATAAATTGTCAAATTAATAATTATCAAATATTATTTCATTTTTGAAATCGTATAGTGAATACACAGTGACAATATAATAAGTTAACACGAATTCATATTTGCTGATTTATACAACATTATGTAATTGTACATTAATTATTACATTTATAAAATTCAATAATGTCTACTGCATGTCATTTTAATTATACATTTTTATATGAATATATGTCATCAATCAGGGTAGATAATTAAGTTATTCATTTCAAAATTCACTTATTTGTCAAAAAATCATTAACAGTATAATATCTTTTTTCTAATAAGAAGTCACAAAGCGCATTTTTAAAACTATTGTAAGGCAGATTTTTTATAGTATCAGGGATGTTGTTGTATATTTTTATACACATTGCATAACAGTTTTTCTGATACATTGTGGTTCTTGGAACATGATCATAAACCAATCGACTGCCATTTCTTGTGTTCCGTGAGTATACATCTGCTGCAGTTTTGAATAAGTACATATGCTTTTTTACAAACTTACCCATTTCAAGGATGTAAATACACGGAAACGGAAGTACTTTTAGCTGTGTAAATAACGGTTTACACGACTCGTCATATGACACACCGCAAATTGCCCTAACACATTCCTTTTGAGCGATAAATACACGATATACATCTACACTATTTCCCCATATTATTAAACCATATCGTAGAACAGATTCGACATATCCATAATATGCTGTCAGCGCTGCTTCTTGCGTGGCAACTTTGCGTAGTCTATTAATTACGTAAACATATCTATTTACTTTGCTACAAACTTTGTCAACATGGTCCTTCCATTTTAATTGTTTATCAATAATTATTCCCAAAAATGTCACTTTATCAGCCTTCCGTAGAATTTGTCCGTCATAATTAATATTAAATTCATTATTTGATTCATTAAAAGTTATAAAATTTGTCTTGTCCATATTAATAACTAAATTATTGTCCGCAAGCCATTGTATTACTGTATCTACTGTATTATATATGTCATTTTCGTGTTCGTATACAGTTGATCCTTTTCTGCTTGCGACGATTACAGATATATCGTCTGCGAATAAAACACTTTTAAAAGGTATAACTGTCGGCAAATCGTTAATATATAATATGAAAAGTAAGGGACCAAGGACACTTCCCTGCGGAACTCCAAATTTGTTTGATTTATAATCCGATTTATAGGTTTCTATTTCTTTATCTTTGTTTAACCTACTTCAACACACTGTGAACGGTTTTGCAAATAAGATTTGATCCATTCAAGTACATGGCCTCTTATACCAAAATTTTGTAGCTTGTATATTAAAATCTCATGAGACACCATGTCAAAAGCTTTAGTCATGTCATAGCATAATACTGTAGTCAAATGTTTCTTATCTACATTGTAAGTGACATCTGTAATGTATGATGAGGGTAGGTAAAAAAAATAAAATAAAAATAAAATATGCCTGGATCGTGTCATGTCTAAAACTCAAAATACATAAAGCGCAAAATGCCTATCACGCAAAATAGCAAATTCTTAATACCTTAAAAGCAAAATGCCTAAAACGCCAAAGGACTAGGACCCAAAACCGCTATAATACGTAATGTCTAAAAAAAAAATTATAGGAGCTAAAAGAAAATAAATCACAGTGCTGTATAGAATGTATTTAATGTGTGAATAACATTGAACCGTTTAATCTCTTAACTTTTAGAATGTGTAATCTACCGAGAAATAAAATATCATAAGATAAACTCTAAAAAGCTTTTTTTGATATTTGAACAATATGTTAAGCAGTACATTAAGCCTCTCAGACCAAATCAGACGGAAGGGTTATGGCGTGATTTTACAATTAGAATCTTGAGTACTACTCGTTGACATCGATAAATCTCACTTAATTTTAAGAGCCAGTATCATGTTCATAGATAAGGTACCTGTAAAAACTACTCGTAGATAAATAGTTATTTGTTATGCAAGGCTGCAAAGTTAATTTTTGGCGCGAGTACCTTGTATTGAAACCTGAGCAAGCGAAGGATTCTAGGATTGAGCCACGAGCGAAGCGAGTGGTTCAAATATAGAATCCTGAGCGTAGCGAGGGTTTCAAAGGTACGAGACGCTAAATAACTTTGCTGCCGAGCGCAACACACAACTTTTCACCTCACTAAAGCGAGGAAAATGTTAGGTGCAAGAAAAACAGTTTTAATAAATATTAAATTACTTGAACAAATCGTACGCTTTTATGTATTTTTCGCGCGATTTTTCCGGAAGAAAACTCAACTCGGCATTATGTACCGTTTGCACTAATTCTGCAGGTGTTAAATTTATATCTTCGTCGCTGCTAGCTTCGCTCATATTTTATGATTTCTTGCGATTTTATCAAAAAACAAACCAAAATAATGGAAGTAAAGTGAATTCAATAAAGAGAAGAAAATTTTAAAGTTTTTTTTTTAATCAAATTTTCTTGCCGGCCAGTGCGATTCTTTAAATGAGGCTGGCGCATGACATGAAATAAGTATTTGCATTTCAATCATCAATGGACTGGCTGCAGAGAATATAAACTATTACGAAACCAATGAGGTTCTATATATATGTAATTTATTGTACGAAACCTTTATTGAATAAAAATATTCGAATTTTAAAAACACTTTTCACGCTAGCGGATAAAGTGCGATTTTCCACGCAGATTTCGAATGATAAACAGAGCTTTTACGAGCTAGTGAGGTGAAAAGGTATATTATAGACAAATTGCTTTTTTGGCATGATGTTTTTTTCGTCATGTAAGTTTTAGGCGTTTAGTTGTTTAGGTAAAATATCTTTTTGGATGTTGTGCATGCAAGGGAATGTGAGTTTTAGGCATTTTGCTATTATGGCAGGAAGCTTTTTAGACATTGATTTTAGGAATTGTGCTTATTAGGCATTTTGCGTTTTAGACATCGCGCTCGGCAGGGCATTGTTTATGTAGTAATAAACGACGCAACATGGTCGCCGGAGTGTGCTTACATGCAAGATTAACTAAGTTTTTTTTATATTACGACAGGTGGCAGACAAGCATACTGCCCGCCTGATATGAAGCGGTTTCCGTATTAACAATCGTAATATAAATTATCGCTCGCTAGCCGCCACCCTCGCTGCCAATTCGGCAACTGCTTCCTTTCTGGTGACCTCATTCATAGGAACACAACATTTGGCTTCAGTATTCAGTGAGGTGGAGGTACTTACTTTATTTGACGTATTCTATCCATACATATTTGACGATCCCGTGGTCGCGGGTTCTATCTACGCACAAGACAAATATTTGTGGCCATAAACATGTCTTTTGTCTTGGTCTGGGTGGTTTCTATGTATTACATGTATGTATTTACGCATTAAGTTATATATTTAAGTATAACATCAATTATCTACTATTCATAGTTAAAACTATGCTTAGTTTGGGACTAGATGACAATGTGTAATTTATCCAGAAATATTACTTTATTTTTTCTTTCTTCTTTGTATACTAACAACAACAACAGATAATTTAGATCTATGATATCCGCGTTAACCTTGGCTAGGTCTCATAATACTAACAAAAGATTCAATTAGTATAAAATAAGCATTAAATCTTCTTTCTTCAGCACCTTGTTTTCCTTCAGTAGACAGTCACTTACGTAATATTCACAAAAGCTAGGGTCTTTCATATGACTGTAAGCGGAGTACAGTTTCCGCTTCGATTCCCTCCTAGAGAAAAGTCGTGTCGTTTTTAGAACGTTAAATAAAAATATGATATTGTACGTTTCATAATCGGCTATTTCCTCCGTTCAATGTGGGTTCCTGGCCGTGTGGTTTCCGGCAGACTAGAATAGAATCACTCCGTTTCTTCCCGTAGATGTCGTACAAGGCGACTAAGGGACATTATCAAATATCGATCAGGCCTCCCCACCCCATGGCCAGTGTGGGGAGTGTAGGCTAAATCCTCCTCCCGTCTAGGACGCATGAGAGAGGGTCGTGCTCCTGTAGTGAAGACTAAAATGGACCTGATGATGATGATGATGAAATGTGGGTTCATTACACGTACCGAGAGCACTCTCTCGGGTCTCGAGTATACAGGGAAGTCCATCACCAAAAATACTTCACGTGATTAATGGACCCCCCCCCCCCCCCTACTCTACATACGCTTATAATAATATTATATTCTAATATATTGTATTATAATATATTAGCATATTCGCGCCCGTCTCACGTCTCGCTACCTCGATGGTGTTGTTATTTTGGCGACGGTCTTCTGTGATGTAGAGACACTTTCCTCGAGAGTTCAGCTGTTTACCCGTGAAAATGTAACAGACGGACGGACACACTTTCACATTTATATCAACATCATCATCATTATGATCAGCCTGTATCTACCCACTGCTGGACATAAGTCGTCCCCAATGCTCTCCACCAAATACGATCCTCCGCCTTCCGCAAACAGCCGCTTCCATCGGACCATCTAGTTAAAAGGACGGAGTTCAACGTGATTGGTGTGAACTAAAACTTTTACTCAAATCGGTTCAGTCATGAAATTATTTCAAACAGTCAGACAGACTTTCACATTTATATATTAGTATGGAGTAATATATGTGGCAGTATGGATATATGAATTTATATCCAAGATTTCCTCATATAATTTACTAATATTAATTCCCTTGAGGGTTGTTGTATAATAAGTATGCATTTACAAAAAAATAATTTTGGCTTAAACAATCAATGAACAAAGATCACTAAATTACCTCAAATTTAAAAAAATAACAAAATCAAATTAACAATGCAATGTGAAATCTCCAGTGATAAACAATAATATTCTAAAAAATGAGTGTTTGGCGCCGACTCAAAATTACTTGTACTTAAATTAGTTTAAGTACTTAAATTAGTTTAAGAACTTTTACTAAGGTCAGTAAAAACAAAGATTATTATTTTTAATTTTTTTTTAGGGTTCCGTACCTCAAAAGGAAAAACGGAACCCTTATAGGATCACTTTGTTGTCCGTCTGTCTGTCTGTCTGTCAAGAATTTCTATGTCGAGAATGCGTGGAGGTATCAAGCTGAAATTTGAACTGTATACTCAGGTCTACGGTCCCATGAAGTAGTAAAAAAATCAAACTGCTAAGTTTACGTAAAAAAAAGTTACGGCCGTTTATTCAGCAAAAAACGCATATTTGGCATTCTCAAGGGAAAGGGAAGAGAAACCTATAGGGTACTTCCCGTTGACCTAGAACTATGAAATTTGGCAAGTAACATCGTTATAGACTACAAGTACAGGAATAAATTTCAAAACTATACATTTGTAAATAGATCTTAAAAAATAGGGGGTCTATATTTTTTATAGGGTGTCGAAATTTCAAATTGAAACTACTAGTTCAAATGGGGTATCATATTATTATGAAAGGGCTTGTTGTACATATTGCAAAATATATTTTATTTATTTTTTTCGAAAAATTATTTCTTATTTATAATGAAAAATATCAAATTTAATAATGATACTACATACGGAACCCTCGTTGGGCGAGTCCGACTCGCACTTGTCCGGTTTTTTTTTTTTGGCGGTTTAATTTTTATGTTAAAAAGTTTTTATTTATGTTGCGAGTTTTTTATGGTATGCTTGCCTAGTAGAAAAAAATAAGATATGCCAAATCGCTTCTAGTAAGACCTCAGCCGTAACGACAGGAATAAATGGTAGACGCTTAAACTGGGAGCAACCATTTGGTAACCACAGCAAGTTTCATTTAACATCGCAAATGCTTGCCTTCGTGATGTGAAAGGTACTGAAAGCGTATAAGCTGAATGTATAAATCTATACTAATATTATAAAGCCGAAGAGTTTGTTTGTTTGAACGCGATAATCTCAGGAACTACTGGTTCGAATTGAAACATTCTTTTAGTGTTATATAGCCTATATTTCAAGGAAGGCTATAGGCTATATAACTTCACCCTACCACAAATAGTAGCGGAACACCAATGAAAAATTGCGCCAAAAAAAAAAAAAATGAAATAGTGCGCTGCGTAAACTTCCTATGGTCTTACCACGATAACTGATATTCACGCAGACGAAGTCACGGGCAACAGCTAGTATAACATAATGTGAAATTGGCATTTTCTTTTTATACTACGACGGGTGGCAGACAAGCATACGGCCCGCCTGATGTGAAGCGGTTACCGTAGCCATAGTAACGCTCGCAACGTAAAATATCGCTCGCGCGCCGTCACCCCCGCTGCCAACGCAGCATCTCCTTACGTTCTGGTGACCTCACTCACTCGCAGGAACACAACAACCCTCAAGGGAAGTTATTTGGCTGCGGTATTCTGTGAGGTGGAGGTAAATTCCATTTGATTTGATTTACAATTACGCTCCCTACCTCTCTTGTAAGTCAGCAGGGTGCACCATGTGCAGGTGAAGTTGGCTTTGGTTCAAAGATGTTGATGAACCACTTACACCCCAAAATTTCACTGTGTAATTACACCCAGGCCACTCCATGCAGATGTCGCTTCGTTTACTACTACTTATACAATGACATCTGTACAGAGCGTGAATGAGAGTGTGTGCGTTCGGTACCATACAAACTGTTCTAGATTTGTTTCAGAGGGGAGGTGAGGTCGATACGAGAGAGCGGTAGAGAGTGGTCTGGTCATACTGAACATAGTACCATTACTTATCATCATCATCATCATCATCAGGTCCATTTTAGTCTCCACTACAGGAGCACGACCTTCTCTCGTCCGTCCTAGACGGAAGGAGGATTTGGCCTACACTCCCCACGCTGGCCAGACGAGTCGGGGAGCCACGCTGTGGTGTAACTTCATACTATGACATACAAAATTCTTCATGAATGTTATTTTTCGCTTTGGTATTTTGTGAAATGAAGGCACTTCACTTGCACTGGCCGTGTGGTTTCCGGCAGACTAGAATAGAATCACTCCGTCTCTTCCCGTGGATGTCGTACAAGGCGACTAAGGGAAATACATCATCAAACATCGATCAGGCCTCCCCAACCCATTTGGCCAGCGTGAGGAGTGTAGGCCAAATCCTCCTTCTGTCTAGAACGGACGAGAGAGGGTCATGCTCCTGTAGTGGAGGCTAAAATAACCTGATGATGATGATGGTGAAGGCAATTCATGCTCTTCTCTTTCGCCAGTGCGTAGTTTTCTAGACGTGCTCTAATCTGCTCGTGGTGCTCCCTGCGCACCACGAGCAGATTTCTTATAATATATTTTATACAACGTCAAACAAGCCTGGATCCCTACCGCCGAAGCTGAAGATACGACCGCGAAAATACCCCTACGCCCTTGGGTTTTACGACCGCGAAAATAGATCTTAAGTTTAAAATAATAAATATTGTCAGTCAAAATTACACAGCGCCATCGAGCCCCAAAGTAAGCGAAGCTTGTGTTATGGGTACTGACAACTGATAAACATACGTAAATACATACTTATGATACATATAAAACACCCAGACTAAGACAAACAGACATGTTCTGTTCATGCACACAAATGGTTGTCCTATGTGGGAATCGAACCCACGAGCGTTGGTGTCGAAGCCGCGTCATTGACCGCTACGTCACCGAGCTCGTCAATTAATGACAAACATCTTGAGCTTACTCGGTAGAGCTCTATAGCTTCAACCTAGCTGGTTGAAGCTATAGAGCTAAACATAATTACCGTCAATCTAAGCTAAAGTTAGATTTTCGCAATCAAAAAATTAGATGTTTTTTTTATACTACGTCGGGTGGAAGTCAAGCATACGGCCCGCCATAATGTGAAGCGGTTACCGTAGCCATATTAACGCTCGCAACATAAAATATCGCTCGCGCGCCGCACTACCGCTGCTAACGCAGCATCTCCTTCCTTTCCATCATAGTAATCGGCATCAGCTTCAGTGGTAGGGTCCCAGTAGTCCCAGATGTGAAGCGGTTACCGTTGCTATATAAGCGCTCTGTAGCTGTCTATGTATGTATGTCTGTTTGTCTTGGTCTGGGTGTTTTCTATGTATCATAAGTATGTATTTACAAAAAAAAAATGTATTTACGTATGTTTATCAGTTGTCTAGTATCCATAACACAAGCTTCCCTTACTTTGGGGCTAGATGGCGCTGTGTAAGTTGTCTGACAATATTTATTTACAATATTTATTTATGATAGCAACTTAGGTATATTTCATTGTGCATTCCAGTTTAGCAGTGCTAGTGCTAGGGCTCAAAAAAAAACGTAGTGAACAAGTTTTTTTATTACATTTCTGAGGAGGGGGGGGAGTAACGACCATGTCGCTCACCTGAAGGAAAGACCAAGAGGTCACCGATCCTTTGGCAGCCTATACTTCTTCCTTTCTTTTGTTCTGGTAACCTCACACATTCTCAGGAACGCAACAACTCTCCAGGGAATTGTTATTAGGCTGCGGTATTCTGTGAGTTGGAGGTACTTCCCTAGTCGGGTAGCTTAAAAGATAAGCTATTCCCTACCTCTCTTTTCGCCAGAGCCTTGTTTGTCAGTCAGCAGGGTGCACCACGTGCAGGTGAGATTAGCTTTGGTTCAAAGATGTTGATGAACTACTTAACCACAATGTGGTAGCCCAAAACATGTGGCCTAATAAAGAAGAAACATTAAAAAGCACTTTACCTATTCTAACAGATTTGTTAATCAATTGGAAGTCTACCTTTAGCATAAAAGCTTTGTAAATTGAAGTAATTATTTTGATGCGATGGATTAAAGGTATGACGTAGAAGCTATGGACAATTTATCATTTCACTTTTGTGTCTCAAAGAGAGGAAAAATTAAGTTAAGTATAATTTTGAAGATTAATTTATAATGACTAAGTCTTAGAGATTCATTTTAATGATAACCGCTGGCCTTCGTCTGGGAATTTATCTTCACACATTGCAGCCAAAATGGTCGTATGCTGGCGAGACGAGCCCGGGGCAAAGAGAATGTAACCACTACGTTTTAAGAGACGGATGTGCCATACAAATAGCGTAATTCTAATATGTATGAAATGGAAGCGAAAACAATCAGAATTTGTACCAAATTCGCTTCCGATTCATAGAGTCGTTTTTTTACTTTGAGTTGCGCCAGGCTGGCCCGGGGGCCGAATGGCTAGCAATGGCCACTTTGACTCCGAGGTCGCGGGTTCGATCCCGCACAAGACATATATTTGTGTGGATGAACATGTATGTTTGTCTTGGTCTGGGTGTTTTCTACATAATATCAGTTACTACAAGTGTGTAACTTGTCCAGGAATATTTATTTACTTATATACTCCGAAAAGTCACTTTTGGAAATGAATAGGCTGCAAAAACCACTGAACCGATTTTGATGAAACTTGTCACAATTAAAGACCACGGCATGCTTGAGGTTTGTGACGAAAAGAAATTGGAATCAATCATTTCCTTGAGGAATGATCGTCAAACACATTTTTACCCGCGACGGAACGGAGACGGTATATGCGTTTGGGGTGCTAGGATGTTTGTGCAAACCAATGTTGCCATTTATCTCCAAAACTACGAGTCCGATTTTTATGCGGTTTTCAGTGTTGGGTTCGAATTCGATTGATCATGTTCTTAGATAGGTGTTAAGGTGACAACTCACCAGGGGGCCCTGCAGTAAACATTTGTTTGTGCGACCAATGTTGCCATTTATCATAATCTCCAAAACTACTACTCCGATTTTGATGCGGGTTTCAGTGATGGGTTCGGGTTTGATTGGAGCATGTTCTTAGATAGGTGTTACAATGACAACTCACCAGAGGGCGCTGCAGTAAATATTTGTTTGTGAAAAACCAAAACTACTAGTCTGATTCTGATGCGGTTTTCATTTGTAATACCTATGCTTGCTCTCCAAAAAGTTTGAAATAAAAACAAAATTAAAAATTTTGAAAAATTCCACGACGGTTAAATGTTAAAACGTAGATGAAAAAGGATAAAATAATTTTGAAACCCCCGACTTAAACAATTTATGCTATGAACTTAATAAAAAAAACCCAAGAAAATCCGTCATGATGTACCTATTCAAATTATTATGTTTTTAATTTCAGAAGTTGCAGTCATAACATAAGTTGTTTATAATGATGGGTACTATCCCTCCTGAAAGTAATACGAATGAGTTCAATTTCACCCAGTATATAAAAAAATTAGTAACATAAAGTATACGCCACAAGAAAAAAGCATCAATACAAATGCATTTCTTAAAGTTCGCCTCAAGCAGCAGTGTTCTTCCAAAGTTCTGTTGTACAAGTACAAAACTTTCACATACATGCACTGAGCTGAGAGTTTTGCTCATGACATTGCATATATAGACGAGCCATAGACGAACATCCCGTCAGTGAAAATTGGCTACGAAGCGCTTACTCAATACCTACGCCTGTATACATTCAGGGGCCCTACCGCCGAAGCTGAAGCCGATTACCACCGAATTATTTCATCATCATCATCATCATCATCAGGTCCATTTTAGTCTCCACTACAGGAGCACGACCCACTCTCGTCCGTCCCAGACTGAAGGAGGATTTGGCCTACACTCCCCACGCTGGCCAAACGGGTTGGGGAGGCCTGATCGATGTTTGATAATGTATTTCCCTTAGTCGCCTTGTATACATCCACGGGAAGAAACGGAGTGATTCTATTCTAGTCTGCCGGAAACCACACGGCCAAATTATTGATTCCAAAAATTGGTCTTTTCTAAAAACTATTGACAAACATCTTCAGCTTAGTGGGAAGAGCTCTAATGGTTCTACCAGCCGAGCTAAACAATTAAAAATAATCTAAGCAGTAGCACACCCCGGACACTCCATACAAATGTCGCGTCGTTTACTACTACATAAACAATGACGTCTGTGCAGAGCGCGAATGAGCGTGTGTGCGTGCGGCGCCATACAAACTGCTCCTGATTTGACTCAGAGGGGAGGGGAGGTCGACACGAGAGCAGCAGGGAGTGGCCATACTGCACTACATACTACATGCAGTAGTTTCATTTTCGTATTCAAAAAATCCGATGGTAATTGGCTTCAGCTTCAGCGGTAGCGTCCCAGTACGCAAAAAAAAAATGTCTGTAAAGTCAGTTTACGAAAAAAAATTGTCTGTAAATCAGTATCGTCATAAGATAACATAGGCCGATGGAGTGGAAGAGAGATAGATGCATCACAAGCCCAACGCTTATACCGATCGTGCCTCTCTATCGCTTGTTCCGCGCTCTTGCTTATACGCTCGGTTCAGGCGGAACGTGACAATGAGTCATGCTTTTTCGTGCGTGCAGCCGGCTTTCATCGATTTATAAGACGTTAATCATCCTTGTTTTGTTCTTGTCACAATGGAGACAGGGAGAACCCATCTATAGATAAAACATCTTCGGTTTCCCTACTCGAATGTCGTGACTGAGTGAATATATAATAATAATAAACTTTATTTACATCTCACAAAGTTTGTACATTGAGCAATAGGCACTACATTACAGACATTGCACTGGTAAGACCTTGTGTGAGTCTGGAGTCCGAGCTACGTTTAAAAACCTGTGTTACAGATCTCCAGGCTCTCTCCCGGCTGATGCTTAATATGAAGTAATTCCGTACATAATTTTGTGAGGTAGGTATATCGTATCACATGGGCAAACTTTTAACAAATATTAGGTTATTATTTTTAAAAATATATCTACTTTTCCTAAACATAATTTATGTAGTATCTATGTCAATGTCAGGCAATTACCTTGCTTTCTCCTTGCCTCAATGGAGACAGGGAGAACGCATCTATAGATAAAACATCTTCGGTTTCCCTACTGGAATGTCGTGACTGAGTGAATGTCGGGCAATTACCTTAGTTTCTACCAGCCACAATGGAGACAGGGAGAACGCATCTATAGATAAAACATCTAAAACATCTTAGTTTCCTTACTCCAATGCCTACTTCAACAATCGAGAAACATGTTATTTCTCCAAAGAGTAATCCTTGGGCCCTCCATAAATAAAGTAAGTTTTCAAGGGCGAAAGTTCAGTTTGAACAACGTTACTTTTTTGTATGATATTTTCTCTTAGTATTTGTTTTTGCGAATAAGTTGTATCGAAGTACGTGCACATATAATAAGTTTGTATTATGACAGCATTTTTTGCCGCGTGTTATTAGATATGTAGAAAGAACTTGGGGTACATTATTAACTGTTTTCTCATCTATCTATATATATAAAAGAGAAAATCACTCACTCACTCATCACGAAATCTCAGAAACTACAAGTGTTAGGAGTCTCAAATTTTGCAAGGGGGTTCCTTTTAGGACGTAGGTGCTCACTAAGACGGGAATTTGGAAAATTCAGCCCCTAAGGGGGTGAAACGGGGGTCCAAAGTTTGTATGTGAAAAAAAAAAATAGTTGGACTATTTTATACGAAACTTTACACGAGCACTTCTGTAGATAAATGAGTAAACACGTGTTTCAGGATTTTTCAAAATTCAACCCCTAAAGGGGTGAAATGAGGTGCAAACGTCTGAAAATCGTTATGGGTATTGTTTTTATGGTTTATCGGGTCGCTGATTACGAAAACAACAGCTATTTTATAATCTAACATAACCGACGTGTCACAAGAGCACTTCTGTGGGGGTGCGATGGGGTTGAAATGTCATAATATCAATATGGGTGTCGATTCTATGGTTTTCTGAGACGTCAATTACGAAAATGGCATCGATTTGAAAACGTGGACACGAAATTTCCATCTCGGTATAAAAATCCAAGATTTGGAACACCTGATGCAGAACCATAATAGTTCAGCTAAACTATAAGAAATATAAAAATGACGCCTTAGCAAATGTTCTTCAACCTGACGAGCATTTTTTGTTGAGGTATAAAAATCCAAGATTTAGAACACCTGATGCAGAACCATAATGGTTCAGCTAAACTATAAGAAATATAAAAATGACGCCTTAGCAAAAGTTGTTCAGCCTGATGAGCATTTTTTGTTGAGGTATAAAAATCCAAGATTTAGAACACCTAATGCAGAACTATAATGGTTCAGCTAAACTATAAAACATATACAAATGACGCCTTAGCAAAAGTTGTTCAGCCTGATCAGCATTTTTTGTCGAGATAAAAAAATCCAAGATTTAGAACACCTGATGCAGAACCATAATGGTTCAGCTAAACTATAAGAAATATAAAAATGACGCCTTAGCAAAAGTTGTTCAGCCTGATGAGCATTTTTTGTTGAGGTATAAAAATCCAAGATTTAGAACACCTGATGCAGAACCATAATGGTTCAGCTAAACTATAAGAAATATAAAAATGACGCCTTAGCGAAAGTTGTTCAGCCTGATGAACATTTTTTGTTGAGGTTTATAAATCCAAGATATGGAACACCTGATGCAGAACCATAAAGGTTCAGGTAAACTAACTATGCAAAAGTGTTTCAGCATGATGAGCATTTTTAAGCTATTGCATAGCTTCTATCGCGGGCCTTGAGCGCGGGGACCGAATCCAGAAATTCCGTAACGAAAAAACCTCACGCTCCCCACTCCGACGGGCAATATATGTAACATAGATGTCCCAACTTTGCTTTACTTCCAGTTGCTTTTGAAATACTTCCCCAGCATACTTTAATAATGATTTAGTTCTAAGAATTTGACATAGATGTCTCTATATTTCGATTTGTAGTTCAAATATTTGACGTAGATTTTGAATTATCGCGTTTTCATCCCTCCGCTGAAAATTTTGTTATAACTTTGAATTTTGATGAAATATATAATACCATGTAGTAGAAGTAAAATTTTCGGAAAACGGCCGTTTTTGACGTCAAAACGTGCCCCATGATAAATTATTTTTCTGGGTTACTCGTCGATTAGATAGGGTATCAAATTATGTATGGATGTTTGTTAGCAATACTGCATGAATAAAATAAATAAATAAAATTATAATTGCATAAGTTGATACAAAATGCTATGCAATAGCTTTACCGCGGCAGTCCCCGAGTGCCACACGTCTTTTTTGTTGAGGTATAAAAATCCAAGATTTGGAACACCTGATGCAGATCCATAATGGTTCAGCTAAACTATAAGAAATATAAAAATGACACCTTAGCAAAAGTTGTTCAGCCTGATGAGTATTTTTTGTTGAGGTTTATAAATCCAAGATTTAGAACACCTGATGCAGAACCATAATGGTTCCGGTAAACTATAAGAAATATAAAATTGACGCCTTAGCAAAAGTTGTTCAACTTGATGAGCATTTTTTGATGAGGTAAAAAAATCCAAGATTTGGAACACCTGATGCAGAACAAAGCTAAATATATTTGCATAAACAACATGGTGTTTACAATAAATTATAGTTAAAAAAAATAACTAAAAATCACGCTATAATAGCAAATAGAACTAAAAAAGCTACTTAAAAAAACAATAAATAGTTTAACAAAATATTGATCGTATTGTAAAAAAATAACTATAATAACTACAAGTTAGACGTAATCGTTTTATTTATTTACAACGGTCACGTGGTCAGTTTATTATAGACGTAGACGTGTACGCTAAAATTGAAATGAAACGATTGGTATGTATTCGCACAAACCAGAAGAATACGTGCATTTGCGGAACGCTATGTAGCAAGATTTTGTGATGCAAAGACTTTTAAACAACGAGGGGAAACTGTTTTCCTTAGATGCTTCAGGAGGGACTGGAAAAACATACCTGACGAGAGCAATCCTCGCTGAAATCAGACGCCAAAATAATATCTCACAGCAGCATCGCCAGGTATTGCAGCCATATTACTTCTAGGCGGAAGGACGCAAATACAATGTTCAATATTATACTCGATTTATACAGAACGGAAACACCGACAAGCTTTGTGACACGAAACTGTGACAAAGCGAAAATGTTTCAGGATTGGAAAATGTTTCAGGATTGCTGTCTAATCGTTTCAGATGAATGAGAAATGGCCAACAATAAGGCAGAGGAAGCTGTAGATAGAACTTTACGTGCCCAAGAATTTTCAAAAATATTATTAAAATTTGGGGAAGATCTCCTTCCGGAAGTAAAGTCAATGTTTAGCAGCAAATTATGTATAATTGAAGCTGAGATTCTCACTGGGAGTGGTACCGATGAAACTGAATTTATACCGCGTATAGCACTCTTCCTTCTTACGGCCGTGTGGTTTCCGGCAGAGTAGAATAGAATCATTCCGTCTCTTCCCGTGGATGTCGTAAAAGGCGACTAAGGGAAATACTCGTACATTATAAAACATCGATCAGGCCTCTCCAACCCGTCTGGCCAACGATGGGAGTGTAGGCCAAATCCTCCTGTCTGGGACGGACGAGAGAGGGTCATGCTCCTGTAGTGGACTTAAACGACCGGATGATGATGATACTACTCTTCTCCAACAATTTTCCATTTTAATCTGAAAATCGTCATGGGTGTTGTTTTTATGGGTTATCGGATCGCTGATTACGAAAACAACAACGATTTTAAAATTCAACGTGGCTAACGTAACCATCATCCCGTGTTGGGGTGCGATGGCGTTGAAATGTCTATATATCTATATTTGTGTCATTTTTTCTGGTTTTCGGAACGCCAATCCATACTAATATTTTAAATGCGACAGAGTGTCTAGCTGTTACCTCTTCACGCTGAAATAGCTGGACCGATTTAGATAAAATTTGGTTCAGATATACCTTGAGTCCTGAGAAAGGACATAAGATAGTTTTTGTCCCAAAAATTACCTATTATTGTTGTTTATTGTACCTGTAGGGTGGTTCTATGTTTGACTGTATGTATTTTTTTTAATTCAATGATTTCTCCGTCAATTGTACAGCAATTTTAATAATTCTTATTTGTTTGGGAGGGTACACTCTCCAGGTGGTTCCATATTAAAATGAATGTTGCTAAGCGCATAACTCGAGAACGGCTCGACCAATTCTGCTAATTTTTATGTTAATATTTTCGTTAAGGTATAAGGAAGGTTCTTATGGAGAGAAAAGACATAAAAATTACGAGCAAAAGAAAACAACACTTTCTACCCGTGCGAAGCCGGGGCGGGCAGCTAGTAAATATATAAAGTGTAAATGTTAAAAGTTACCAAAAATCTATCCACATTACTTGAACGCTGTTAACTTTTGTTATGAAGCACTTGGTCTAGCAATTTGGCCACTTATTTTTTATTAACGTTATAACGTCTCATAAAGGGATGAACGCCGGCTGCAAATTGTCACATTCCGCCCGCCTGAGCCGAGCGTGCCAGCGAGAGCGCGGAACAAGCGATAGAATCGGCCTATGCGTTCAGCTTGTGACGCATCTATCTCTCTTCCACTCCATCGGCCGATGTTTTCTTATGACGTTATCACCTAAAATTATCGTCCGTAAACCGACTTTACCTTTATTGACGACCTTTACCTTTATTCTTTGCTCCGTTCCTTGTGCTGCGAGATCTTTCTTGTTGCCAAACTCCATGATTTTAGGTCAATGGGAAGTACCTCACAGGTTTTTATTCCCCTGAGATTACGACGGTTTCAAATTATATTACAGAAGAAACGTCTGTATCTTTTGACTCAAACTACCTTTTAACTTTTGACTTTTGAAAAAATCAAACGTCTAAGTCAATGCACTTAGACGTTTGATTTTTTCACAGGTTCCAAGGAGACGTAAGTGTTCGATGTTAATATCAATAGTGGTCATGTCGGGGAGTGGTCATATCGGGATATGGTCGAAGAAGGAAGTAGTCACGCTAGGAAGGTGCCCTGATGGACCTGATGGCTAGGAAGGTGCCTTGATACGTCCACCGAATTCTGACAAAAAGAGTCTTGCCAGACGGACAGACAGTCATACATATAGACGTAGGAACGAGGTTCCCTTATTTTCTTTTAAAGTCGTTGTCGTTGTCAAACCTTATTCATCCCACTGTTGGGATACAGGTCTCCCCTCAATCGAAGGGAATGCTCAACTGGACTTTGGAAGGGGTACTTTTGAAGTATGGAATCCTAATTATTGTCTTGGCAAACTAAAACAAAATATCCTTCAAGTAAATAGTAGTTTATGACACTGTGAGTTTATCACATGAGCCGAAGGCGAATGTAGTAATAGCATCACATGAGTATTATAAGACCTTATTATGTGCAGTTTCATACACTACTTTATCTAATCTCATGGAATAGATGATAATAATATTTTAAATGTAACCATGAAGTTTATTTAACAGCTTTTTTTCTTACTTATAAATCCATTTGCAGATTGCAGAAAAAAAAACTATATAATCCGTGAACGCAGCGCCGCGAGGCGCATTCACAGATTATATAGATTTTATTTTTTTGCAAATTGCAAGGCATTTGCATTGTATCATGCAGGCCGCGACTGGATGAAAGTGGCAAGGGAGAGACAAAGATGGAATGATTTGGAGGAAGCATACATCCTAATGAGGATAATCTAAATGCTGCGATGATGATGATGATGATGAAATTACAGTATGAAAGTAGATAAAAATATTTCCTTGTTGAGAAAAACAAAGCTTCGCTGAAAAAGCCAGCCAATAGCCTTAAGAAGTTTTTTATCACAACGGAATTCAAATGCCAGTAAATCAAATGTTATCAATACTAACCGATCAGGGTGTGATCGCCAGAATTCTCAAACGATCTTGGCAAAGAGTAACAAATGTTCCACCTTATACCTCAATTCAATTCTTCTTTACGCCGATAGTGATGTTCTCGCTTAATGCTTTTTGAAATGAAAACTTCTTTAGCGGCGTTGTGCACTTTTTGGGATGGGTAAAAAATATTAAACTCGCGTCAGGACACGGCCTGATCGAAAATTCGTAAGACGGAGGGAGAGTAGAACGCCGGCGCGGTTTAGGAGAGGAAGTGACATTGCACATCAAATGCAGGATTTCATGTGCAATCAGATTAATTCGATGTGCAAATCAGATTTTTTTTGTGGATCAATTTAATATTTTCCAAGTATTATAAATTTATACTGAGGCATGTATTATTTTCCAAATATTTTCCAAGTATTATAAATTTATAATTATGCAATAATGTTAATTAAAATTGGTCCTTCTGTTTTTAATTATTATTTGCAACGGGGCAAGCACACCCTCCGCCTTCCACCCATAACAGTTACTTTATATTGTATTTGTTTCCAAACATTCTTTGTTCACTTTATTTGTTTTCACTTGTTTCAGCTGTCTATTTGTTTTGCTCGCCGGCTGTGTTCGATTTGTTTTCGATAAAGTACATTTTGGACGTAAATTTAAGGCTATTATGTTTTAGAAGTGGTTTTCAATGCTCAAGCTCGGAAAATATACATAGAGAAGCCTGTTGTATTGTGAATATTTTTACTTATTAAAATTAATTCCTTTCCTACACCTATTAGTTTATCCTCCTAAAAATGGAGTGTAAGTGGTTCATCGACATCTTTGAAAGCCTACCTCATCTGCACCTGGTGCACACTACTGACTGACAAACGAAGCTCTGGCGAAAAGAGACGTAGGACATAGCGTATTGTTTAAGCAGCCCGACTGGGGACTGAGTACCTCAGAGAATACCTGAGTACCGCAGCCAAATAACAAATCCCTTGAGGGTTGTTGTATTCCTGCTCAGTGAGTGAGATCACCAGAAAGAAAGATAAATAAATAAATAAATATTTATGGACAGTTTACACAGCGCCATCTAGTTCCAAATTAAGCGCAAAGCTTGTACTATGGGTAGTATAGTAGACAACTGATAAATGTACTTAAATACATTTTTTGTTTTTGTAAATTCATACCTTTAATACATAGAAAACACTATGAGCAATACAAACAGACATGTTCATGCACACAAATATTTGTCTTGTGCGAGGATCGAACTCACAACCTCGGAGTCAAAGTGGCCATTGCTAACCATTCGACCACCGAGCTCGTCATGATAATTATTGCAGGGGTCGATGGCTTATAAATAAAACCATCGTTGGATAGGCTACGGTCGACACTGCTTAACTTGGATGTTTGATTAGATTAACAAAAACGACGCCATCAATCTCCTCAACTTCCACCCCATTAATAGTTAACTCACTCACTCGATACACTAATCACTGTTCTCTCCCTAATTCCTTTATTTAACTTCAAGAATTTTGGAATTTGTGAAATTGGAATTATTCGTTTATCTCGACGGCCATTTTAGATAATAATGTCTGATTTCTCTAGATTGGGACACTGTTTCCATTGTATTTGTCAGCCATTCGGTTTTGTGATCGCCTTGTGATAGTGTAAAGCCAATTGTCTGGTTCAGAATAAATTGAGAAACTTTTTATGAAAGATATCTATTTATAAACTAACTGTCTAGACAGATTTCGTTCTGTCAAAAGAAATTTTAGCCGACAAAAAACGTCCGTAACGTTAAAAAAAACCGTAAGATTTTTATGTATATGTATGATGGCTATACAGTGTCTAATGTATAGTCTACGTGATGACTGTTATTATTATTGCAGTTTGCAATTCTTATTATATCTTTCGACAATTACACCATCTGGTGGTCAAAAGTGGAACCACCTGATCATCACTATTATTACTGTTTTAATATTTATTTAAATTATTTTTATAAATCAAATAATAAAGTGTAAAGATAATTTTGTAAAGTAATTTTGCTTTTTATTATTATTATTTCTATATATTTTTTTATGGATAAAAAATCATAATACAAAATGTATACCCGAATAATTATTTTCTACCTCGAATAGAACTTGAAATTAATATTTTTATAATAAGGTACTTCGTTCCTATCTGGTGTCCCACGACACTCATTTTTTTTACTATTGTCCACGCAATTTTTATATTTTCTCTTTATTAAAACTTTTTGTGTGCCTTAAGGTAAATCCCAAAAAAAAAATTGATCGAACCGTTCTCGAGTTTTGCGCTTAGCAACATTCATTTTTCCAAGCTTTTATTTAACTTGCATGTTATGTATGTTTGTCCGGGTGGAATCTTGCAACTTAATTTTGAACCAGTTATCTTCAACCGATTGAGCTGAATTTACGACACGCTTAGTTTAGATGACAATGCATGGTTAAGTCATTCTAAATCCAATATGGCGGATTATCCAAGATGGTGGACTAGCATTTTTTTCTGCACTACCACAAGATGGGTAACAAATAAAAGGGCTTGCTAAGGAGAACATGAAAAATATGCCCAATAATAACTAAAAAATAAATAAACTGTAAAAAAATATCTTTTAAAACAATCTTTTATTTAAGTGACCTAAAAATATGAAAATAAACTTTTAATTAAATCAAACTAATCAATTTAGTACTATGTACCTATAACACAATTAAAATTTTATAAAAGCTTGTCGCGAGATGTGCCTTTATCTAACTCGTTATGACACAATATTGACTTGACATAATAAGAAATAATACCTATGTATCTTAGAAAATAAGCAGATAAATATTGCGACAAGCTTTTATAAAATTTTAATTGTATTATAGGCACATAGTACTAAATACATTAGTTTGATTTAATTAAAAGTTTATTTTCATCTTTTAGGTCACTTAATAAAAGCTTGTTTTAAAAAGTTTTTTTTACAGTTTTTTATTTAAATAGATATAATTGTAGATGCTGTCTGTAATATTGACCTACTAAAGCCTTACCTTAATGACATGCTACTTTTAGCGTACTTCCATCTCCTGCTGAAAATTCTGACAACAGGAAGTTGATTTGAACAGAATAAAAAAAAATGATAATACCCACGGGAATTACCGCGATCATGCATGTAAGGTATTTTTACATACCTTTACTATTGCCTGACGTTTCGACCAGAGGGGCAATTCTCGTAATTAAAATATAGTCAAAATTCAGTTTCGATCCAGTCTCGATCTCACAAATGTCACATTTGGTATTCTCGTAACACAATATGTAACTTCAAAATTAAATTTAAGCGGGATTATATCGAAATATGAGTGAAAAATTAACAAATTAAGAATGTTACTTTGCCAACAACAAGAATTGATAATAATTGATTAATGAAATCAAGTATATAATTTTAGTCAATTCACAATTCAATCTCGATTCGGTCAACTTTCTATCTGCGATCATAGAAAAATTACGAGAATTGGCCTTCAGGTTGCACCGGCCGTGGTCACAGGCTGACTATTAATAAAAATATTAATGTGTTACAAACATGTAAATGCAACAAGGCGGCCTTATTGCTAAAAGTATTATTTTCAAGACAATCTTTGTGTAAAAGATATGTGTATGAAAATACACAGATTTAGCATGATATATTAAAAAAAACCGGCCAAGTGCGAGTCGGAGCCGCGCACGAAGGGTTTCGTACCATTATCTATAAAAACGGCAAAAAAAAATCTCGTTTGTTGTATGGGAGCCCCCCTTAAATATTTGTTTTATTTTTATTTAATTATTTATTTTTAAAGGGAATAGATAACTAAATATTATGTGAGTATTTCAAGCGTCTACCTATTCCCGTTATCAATTGCGAGCAAAAACGACGTAAAAGAAATCACGTTTGTAGTATGGGAGCCCCCTTAAATATTTATTTTATTCTGTTTTTTAATATTTGATGTTATAGCGGCAACAGAAATACATCATCTGAAAAAATTTCAATTGTCTAACTATCACGGTGCATGAGTTGCAGCCTGATGACAGACGGACGGACGGACGGACGGACAGCGGCGCCTTAGTAATAGGGTTCCATTTTACCCTTTGGGTACGGAACCCTAAGAATATAGCCGTGTGGTTTCCGGCAGACTAGAATAGAATCACTCCGTTTCTTCCCATAGATGTCGTACAAGGCGGCTAAGGGAAATACATTATCAAATATCGATCAGGCCTCCCCAACCCGATTGGAGACCAAAATGGACCTGATGATGATGATGATTTTAAAAATGAACAAAATTACCTCCTCGCCTAGGTGGGATTCGAACTCACGATCTCTCGATTTTACAGATTCGAGTGCTCTTTCCAACTGCCATGAAAGTTTGTGATGGTGACAAACTTTTACATTTTATATTCTACTGCTGTGAAGTCGCAGAGATCTCTTCCAGCCAACCTTCAGCAGTGAGACAGTATGTTAAGTAGAAGACAGAAGTGCCCGAAATTACAAATAATGTATACATATTCAAAGACATCATAATCCCATGGGATAAAAAATAAACTTTGTAATCATTTGTCCTTCTATCATGTCGAAAGGAACTTAACTTACTTTTTTAACAAGTATCGACATGATTTTTTTAATGGGGATAGATCGGAAGAGTGACATTAAGCTACTTTTATCCCGGAAAACATCTTAATCCCATGGGGAAAAATAAACTTTGTAATCATTTCTCCTTCTATCACGTCGAAAGGAACCTAAGTACCGACATGATTTTTTTAACAGGGATAGTTTCCGGTCTGAAGAGTGACATAGGCTACTTTTTATCTAGGAAAAACATTTTATTCCCACGGGAAAAAATAAAGTTGCAGTCATTTTTAACAGGTTTTATCCCAAGAAGTAAAAAAATTACAACAAAAAAATATACACAAATCATAGGCAGCTCCTCTGGACCACGCGGGCGAAGCCGCGGGTAACAGCTAGTACTTATATAAACATACATACATAGATAGTATCTCGACATATTTGATAATAAGAGCCTACATTTCGACTGTGATTTTTGCGTAAAATGGCCAATTTTGGCGTTCTTGATCTCGGAAACAAAAATATATTAACAATGTTGACTTATTGAATAGTACAGAATAGCTATTGGCATAGTACATAGCGGCCTCGCTTTTTGTAAATTTTGCTTAACTTTTAAAATAAACCCAAAATTGCAGAGAAAGATTTTCATAAAATGCGCGCATTCACTATTTTGAGCTCCTGGATTGTACTACTGTTCCAAACAAATGAAGTAAAAAAAATAGAATGTTATTTGTTATATAGTCGTATAGTACATAGCGGCCTCGGAATTTTGAAATATAATTGATTTAATATAGAAAAAAAACATTCTTTTAACCAAAAATACTTCGAAAATCGCTTTAAGTAAACTGTTAATTTCTCGAATAAACGATAATACTATTGAGCAAAATTTATACGAGAATAATTTGTTATTTCATGATGAATAAACTTTGTAGCATGAATTTATTATTTCAATAAAAACAATAAATATAACTTCAAAATTACTACAAAAAGCGATGCACCGGCGGCATTCGCGGGTTTGGTACTACGCGAGAGCTCGTCAGCGTGCAAATGTAATAGGTCTCTTAATGTATAACATATAGCCATCTCTTTCTGTATCACACGACACGAGAGAGCGGCAGGGAGGTCCATACTGTACATTAGGGATGGGCGTTGAATGAACGAACCGTTTTTTTAGACTGTTTTTTGTGCGTGAACGTTTAAACTAGTTTACAGTTCACAGATAAACTAGTTTATTCGTCGACTGGTTGATGAGTCCGTTGCGTCGCGTCGCGATCGTCTCGTCTCGTTTAGTGACTTGACAAATGAGATTTTCGTTCGTTTACGTTTACCAATCGTTTATGTCAAGAAATAGTCTTTATCGATGACGACGTAAACTAGTCGAAAATTAGACTGTTTTTATTGCATAGCTTTTATCGCGGGCTTTGAGCGCGGCGACCGAATGAAGAAATTCCGTAACGAAACCAAAACCAAAACCAAAACCAAAACCAAAACCAAAACCAAAACCAAAACCAAAACCAAAACCAAAACCAAAACCAAAACCAAAAACAAAACCAAAACCAAAACCAAAACCAAAACCAAAACCAAACAAACAAACAAACAAACAAAAAAATCGTCGACGACCCACCCACCACGTCGACGACGTAAACTAGTCGAAATTAGACTGTTTTTTTTTTAACTAGTTCATCGTCGACGGTAAACGGTCTCGTTGCGTCGACTGTAAAATCGTCGACGACATCCACCACTAGTCGACGACGTAAACTGGTCGAAAATTAGACTGTTTATTTTTAAACTGGTTCATCGTCGACGGTAAACGGTCTCGTTGCGTCGACTGTCTAATCGTCGACGACCCATCCACTACTAGTCGACGACGTAAACCGGTCGAAAATTAGACTGTTTTTTAAACCAGTTTATGTTTTGCGGTCTCGTTTCGTTGACGGCAAACCCGTCGACGACACATCCCTACTGTACATAGTACTATTACATATAATGTAACAAACATCGTATGAAAACTAATATATATATAATGCAGAAAGGAAGAAGTTGCTGCGTTAGGAGCGGGGGTGGCACCGCGCGAGCGATATTAAGTTGCAGGCGGGCCGTATGCTTGTCTGGCACCCGACGTAGTATAAAAAAAATATACTCATCTCAAAATTCTGATACTTAAACAGGAAAGTGGAAACGTGAAAGACAGATAATACTCCCTTATAGACCAATAAAGGCTTAATGTTTTCCTAAATTGTCGCATTGTTAAGTTATAATGGAGGGGAGGATTCTATTAAAGGTTTCTTTCTTGCTATTACATTGCATTCAACGAAATAATTATTATTATCTTTACTCATCAGGCGACAAACGCTTTCTGTTTCAGTAATCCTGCACTTTTGCAGGTAAGGTTGGGTTTTGCTCTCTTACCCCTGCCATACACTCGTCGAGTGGCGAGGGAAGTAGCGAGGAAAGTAGGCAGGAACGTAGTGTGGCCACGTTACTCGTCTTGCCGCTCGTCTTGCTCCTCGCCTTGCCCAACATTCCCTGTTTTGTCGGTTTTTTGAGCGCGAGTCAAAGGTCCGGCAACGTGAGCGCGAGTGGCCGGCCACATAATCGCGGCGGACGCATTTGGCATCGAGCGCTCAGGCGCGAAACACGCATCATATTTTTTAAATCATTTTTTTTTATTTATGTCTGTCATGAACATTTCCATAGAAGAGCTGAAAGCAAAAAATAAATGTTTGATGGCATCTTTTTGACCGTTCGTCCATAAAAAAAGCTTCGTTTCGCTATAATAAAAATGCATATCGCGCACGCTGTTTTGTCTGCTTCATCGACCATTGTATAGCAAAGGCAAATGTCCAAGTGCGAAGCGTCGCGATTAATTGCGCGAGTAGAGCAGTGTGTGGGCAGAGAGGGAAACATCGCAGCAGCGCGAGGAGCATAGTGTGGCGGCGGGGTAAAGATCGTGGTGAGCCACTTACATCCCAATATATTCAGAATTTCGATGACACCGTTGTGTGTTAGTCTTGTCGGTCACGCAATAGGCTTGTGAACCATTTTTTTTTTTCGATTTGTTATTTAAAGACGTCACAATAATATAACTATAGTTGAAAGAATTACTTTACATAATTTTTGACTATCCCGAAAACGCTCCATAAAAAAGGCTACATTGTTATGACGTCACACCACGCTATTATAGCTTTTATATAGTGCATATATTCATAATAAATCTGAAATTTGTACGACAGCTATGTTAAATATTGCGTTTATGTAGCTAGTACCGTAACAAAAGTTATAGTATTTTTTATTGATTCTATTGGTAATATTTATTTTTTATATTTCATACTTTTAAAATGGACTTTCCCACGAAACTTTGTTCGACCATAAAACACGTCGGACATAAGTTATTAAAATTTAAAGATCGCAGATCGTACTAATTTTAAGTATATTTTACGTTACTGATAGAGAGTTTTAATAATTTTAGAACTTTGTTCAGATGCAAGGGAAGTCGACCGCATCCTATTTATAGATGGAGTCGTTCGTGTCCGAGCCGTCCGAGGACACGTAAAGCCAGTGCCCCTATATTCCCCTTTACAAAGAAAAACAAACAAAAGCTTCTATTTAATCATTGTAAATAAAAACACGGCTCGACATAAACCTTCATTGTAGCCAGCAGTAAGGACCACAATATTTTCTAATTGAATTATACAGCTCTCCAAGCGCTCACTTACATTTCATTATTTCAACGACCGAGAAAGAGATAACAAGTGATGATAAAGGAAATTAATACAGATGGTCTAATGTTTTTAAGGTTTAATAGCAAGAAAATACTTAAACACTGGTCAAATCTTCTTCTGTTTTAACCATCGACCCAAAAACGACTAACTATTTTCCTTTCTAGAGCTCTTTGTGCTACTTTTAGTTTATGCAGAGTCTCTTTGGTCGTAACCCAAGTTTCCGCTCCATAGGTTAAATATTACTTTTGTGTTACCAATTTTACTTACAGCAACAATCTTGGCAACCTTAAATATCGAAGTCAGCCAGCAACCAACTGCGTGGTATACCTGATTACTGCTTTTCCAAATGAAATCACTTTAGACGTTTTTAGGGTTCCGTACCCAAAGGGTAACACGAACCCTATTGCTGAGACCCCGCTGTCCGTCCGTCCGTCTGTCACCAGGCTGTATCTCATGAACCGTGATAGTTAGACGGTTAAAATTTTCACAGATGATGTATTTCTTTTGCCGCTATAACAACAAATACTAAAAAACAAATATTTAAGATTAGTAAATAATTTTGCAAGAATTTCTTTTTTCATTAATAGGTGCACTTTGTTCAATTTCCATATTTTAAACACTTTATATACACGAATTTTACAAGTATACAGATGCTCAATCAAGCCATCAGCTGTCACCATCCGTGGATGCGCGTAACAGACTGTAGTACATACACATACGCAAACTCACGCAAGCGTCCTGCGCCGCCCTAAAATTTACTTTATGAGTTAAAAGTATTATGTTCTAATTTCTTTTAAACGCAAACGTCGTTCTCGAACGAGGACGACATTACGTATTTCATCATTATATTATAATTCTTATCGTCTTTTCTTTATGTTAAATTTTGTAGTCTCGCAGCTTTATCTTACTATTTTGATGTCAAAACTATTTCGATTCAAACCAATCTCAATCGTATCGTCTATGCTTAAAGTTGAACTTTGTAGTTTCGCAGCTTTATCTTACGATCCGGACACGTGATCCTGACGCGAGTTTAACATTTTTTACCCATCCCAAAAAAGTGCACAGCGCCGCTAAAGAAGTTTTCACTTCAAAAAAATATTGTGAAAATAATGCTCTTCTATATACTCGTCCGCAACAATAAAACCCCCTCTGTTATATTAAAATATTCTTTGACGTAACACTGTGGTTAGAAAGAGACGGCAGATCTGTAATCTTGTGATCCCACGAATGTCACTACATAATGTACCGAGGCCTAGCCGCCATTGTGTGAAAAGGCTGTCCTTTTACAAAAAGTTTGTTCTATTTGTCACGTTTAACAAGATTCTATTTTCCAACCAAAAAATTACAGCTGATAGTATGAAGCCGGTCCACAGTTAGTTTTACGATAGTATAAGTAATAATACTACGTCCAGTATGGCCACTCTCTGCCACTTTCTCATGTCGACTTCACCTCCCCCACTGAGACAAATCTGGAACAGTTTGTATGGCGCTGCACGCACGCACTCTCATTCACGCTGAGCAAAGACGATTCATTTAAATAATGTGATATTTGCATGGGTTGGCCGGGGTGTGGTTTTACTATAGTACCTATACTATTTTGGGGTGTAAGCGGTTCATCAACATCTTTGAACCAAAGCCAACTTCACCTGCACGCGGTGCACCCTGTTGACTGACAAACGAAGCTCTGGCGAAAAAAGAGGTACGGAGCGTAATTTTGCTACCGGACTGAGGAATGTACCTCCACCTCACAGAATACCGCAGCCAAATAACAATTCCTTTGAAGGTTGTTGTGTTCCTGCGAGTGTGTGAGGTCACCAGAAAGGAAGGAGATGCTGCGTCGGCAGCGGGGGTGGAGGCGCGCGAGCGATATTTTATGTTGCGAGCGTTAATATGGCTACGGTAACCGCTTCACATTAAGTGGGCCGTATGGTTGTCCGCCACCCGACGTCACCTGTGCGTACTGCACCCTGTTGTCCAACGGGAAAGGCTCTACCTACAGTCACGTTTTTTTTTACTACGTCGCGACGTATAAAAAAAAACGTGACTGTAGGTAGAGCCTTTCCCGTTGGACAACAGGGTGCAGTACGCACAGGTGACGATGAAAGAGGTGTAAATAGATAAAAAAATTTCAACAAAACATATATAAAAAAGTAAAAATGTATGTTTTCTAATTTTTTTTCTTAAGAATTAATATATTTATATTCCACTATGTACAAGGGCGTCAAGGAGGGGTAAGGAGAAGCAGCTGCCCCCCCCCCCCCCCCCCCCCCGCATTGCAACATGCTTGCTGTTGTATCGAAATGGAAAAAAAGTTATTTTTCGATTCGATAGTTGTTTATAAAGAGCTGTATCGAAAAGTAACTTTTTAAATTTATTTTGATGGCTTGTGCGTAAAAGACTGACATTAAATTCTGTGTTTAGTTTTTTAATCTCTAAGTTTTAGCATGAGAGTAGATAATAACTTTTTTTATAACTAAAGTACAGTTTAGATGACAGTCACTTTTTTGCTGGCCATTTGATATTGTATCCTCATTGCTTTTTAACTGACACGAATATTTTTTTATTACAACGAAATTGACCATATTCTTTGAAAGAAATAGATATTTCTCATAGAGTCCTTAGTGAAAAAAAAAATCTTAATTCATGTAAAAAAATAAACATTTATATTTATAGTATTTGCCGATATTTTTTATCTATTTTCATCCCCTTTCAGTACAGGGACATACTGTATACAAAACAAGCAATCAAATTAACAAAAGCGTGCCGTTTACGGTCAGTCTGTAGATAATTCGTTGTCTATATGAAAGACTCAAATAAAAGCATCGATATCATCAAAGCGACATGAAAGGGATCAAAGTGGAACAAACCACTCATTCAACGTACGGATATGAGTATTTTTTACAAACATTTCATATTATATTTCCTTTTACCGTTGCATTATTACTTATAAAATACGGTTTAAAATGCAATCGCAAGTTTTTTAAGGGTTTATTTTCGTATTTCGTTAACCGAGGCATTAATTTTAAACTCTCTCGGGTTTAGTACATAGCTTTTATGTTGTACATGCTTGGGCTGATGGGCCAGTTTAGTGCTAGTTGACTAACTACATTTTTTTTTATACTACGTCGGGTGGCAGACAAGCATACGGCCCGCCTGATGTAAAGCGGTTACCGTAACCGTATTAACGCCCGCAACATAATATATCACTTGCGCGCCGCCACCCCCGCTGCCAACGCAGCATCTCCTTCCCCTCTGGTGACCTCACTCACTCGCAGGAACACAACAACCCTCAAGGGAATTGTTATTTGGCTGCGGTATTCTGTGAGGTGGAGGTACATTCCCCAGTCGGGCAGCTTACAATTACGCTCCCTACCTCTCTTTTCGCCAGAGCTTCGTTTGTCATTCAGCAGGGTGCACCACGTGCAGGTGAAGTTGGCTTTGGTTCAAAGATGTTGATAAACTACTTACACCCCAAATACATACATAGTTGACTAACACCATGCTGACTGACTAGTCAGCATGGTGCTCCACGTACAGGCGAGGTAGGTTTTGGCTCAAAGATGTCAGTGAGCCATTTACGCCACAGAGATTACCTAGTTTTTTTATCGTATCTCAGACTTACACGAGCATAAATCTCTACTAGTTAGGATTTCATCAATATGCATGTATTGAACATGTACCTCCGTTCATTTAGGTATTTTTACGTGAGTTGAAAAATCGCCGCAGTTTCCCCTAGAAGGGTACAGATAGTGTGAGCGAGTTCGGAAATTGCCATAATAAATTATCTAGTGATAGTCACCTGTGGGGCCGCCTCAGGTGGGAAGGCTGCTCTTTAGTGGTGTCAGAACAGCGTGTGATAGCTAAATTTGGTTACATATTATAATAACTAAACCCATTATAACTATTTTCGATATAACTACGGTCGATTCACATTATGTTTATAACGCATATTGGTCGACTGAACTAATCTTTAACTTACTTAATTTTGATTAAACTAAAGTTGATCGCACTAACGAACGATTAATATAATGGTTTTAAGATATTGAATGTTACAACTATGTATGAAATACCTACCTAATGGACGATTCGCCTACGGGTTATCAATACTGCGCGCCACCCTGGATTGTTCGCTAAAACAGTTTATTAATACTGCGCGCTAAAGTATGTACGTAAAGGCGAAGGGGCTGCACTTCCCTCAGCCCATTCGCCTTTCCGTAACGAAGGGAAGGCACTCATGCTCGCCTTCGCATCTCCGCCGCTGCGGCTCGCATGGTGCCTGCCCTCCGTTACGACAGGCGGGGGCTGCACTCCCTCAGCGCCTCCGGGCTTACAAAAAACACTCTAGTATCGATCCGACAATAGGCTATTTGACTAACATTTTTTTCGGTTTCATACGTAGGGACGTCTCCATAATATAACCATAGGTGAAAGAATTACTTCGATAGCACAAAAATCTCTCGAGATATGTTAATTTGAAAATCACAATTTTTAGACTGCCCCAAAACGCTCCATACAAAAGACTACCGAATTATGACGTCACAGGTTTGTATTTTGTACGCATCAAATCAGAAATTTGTACGACAACTATGTTAAATATTACGTTTAAGTGATTAGTATCATAATAAAAGTTATAGCATTTTTTATTGCTTCTCCAATGGAAATATTATTTTTTAATAATTTCATACTTTTAAAATGGACTTTCCTGCCAAACTTTGATCGACGCTAAAAAAAGTCTGACTGAAGATATTTGAATGAAAGTTTGCATATCTCTATAGTTTTGTGTATTTTACGATATTGTTAAATAATTTATACAATTTTTAAACATTGGAAAATAGCCTATTCTACGTGAAGTCGGGGTTGGCAATAATTTTCTTATATGGCAGGGGGCTGCCCCCCCCCCCCCCCCTTGGTTTTATTAATAAAAAATAGTTACTTATGCAGTGCGCTACTGCATAGTTATTAACGAAAATGAAAATTTATGAATAAATCATCAGTAGGTGAATCGTCCGTTACTTCAATCAACTTTAGGTTAATTAATTGTAGTTGAATAAACCATAGGTGAATTCTCCTTTATGAATTTCGTTCTATAAATAACAAAAATATGTGAAACGATCTTTAGGTATTTTAAACAGTAGGCCTTTTGGCCGTAGTTATATCGAAAAGAGTTATAATGGGTTTAGTTATTATAATATGTAACCCAAAATTTACCATCACGTGTAACGAAACAAAGCTCGAAGATAAAGCATTCATTAGCGACTCCGACAATCTGTACTAAGCTAAAGAGTTTGTTTGTTTGGTTGAGCGCTCTAATCTCAGGAAGTACTCATCCGAATTGTAAAATTCTTTCAGTTTGTCTATTTTTCGAGGAAGGCTATAGGCTATATAACATCATGCTACCACCAATAGGAGCGAAGCACCAATGAATACTGTTGCAAAAATGGAAAAAAATATTCCTTTTGAGAGCTTCCGTTGCGTGCGCTGCGTAAACGGTGCAAGTTACGCAACAATAATATACGATGGAATTTTTTTTTTTAAATATCTAAAAAAAAATCAGTAATAGCATATATATTTAGGGGTGTAAGTGGTTTATCAACATCTTTGAACCAAAGCCAACTACAGCTGCACGTGGTGCACCCTGCTGACTGACAAACGAAGCTCTGGCGAAAAGAGAGGTTGGGAGCGTAATTGTAAGCTACCCGACTGGGGAATGTACCTCCACCTCACAGAATACCGCAACCAAATTACAATTCCCTTGAGGGTTGTTGTGTTCCTGCGAGTGAGTGAGGTCATCAGAAAGAAGGAAAGGAAGGAGAATTAGGCTGGCAACGGATCGGCGACCCCTTGGTGTTGCTGAATTCCATGGGCGGTGGTGTTTGCTTTCCATCAGGGGACCCACATGCTCATTGCCACCCTCATAAAAAAAAAAAGATCACACTTACGAATGGGCAATCTCCTTTAGAAAAACAACGATGCAAGCGATTCTGACAAATTTGTCTAAAAAAAAAATATTCCCGCTTTCAGGTGCTACTAAAGCCACTGCCTTAATCTTCGTACAGCATCAAGCCTCGTTCACACACACAACGACAGCCAATTTCCATTGACGGTACGGGCGGTATCTATAAATTGCTTTACGCACGATACTATGTACTCTTTTATTACTCTAATACAGCTACAAGGTGTTATATAGTATGTATTATCTCGCTATTAAAGCAGTATGTATAATGATATCATAAGTTTACCGTTGGGATCATTCCTTCGCGTAATAAAAAGTTTGGCAACTCCTATCTATGCCGCACCATTAAAAACTGGAACGCGTTGCCGGCATACGTATTTCCTCATTCATACAATATGGGATCCTTCAAGCGAAGCGTTAAGAAGCATCTTGTAGGCCAGCATGGCAGCGTCAACTGACAAGACATCAAGGTCTCTTGTCCGTTGCCGATGCGATTGAGGCTCCTCTTTTCGCTTACCATCAGGCGAAGCGGAGCCAATATGCTGAGCTAATATAAAAAGAAAGTATCATCTCACTTTTGTTGACCTTAAATAAATAGGTAAATAAATATTTCTGGACACAGCGCCATCTAGTTCCAAATTAAGCGCAAAGCTTGTACTATGGGTACTAGACAACTGATAAACGTACTTAAATACATTTTTTTGTAAGTACAGACTTATAATACATAGATACCACCCAGACCAAGACAAACACACATGTTCAGGCACACAAATGTTTGTTTTGTGCGGGGATCGAACCCGCGACCTCGGAGTCAAAGTAGCTACCGAGCTCGTCAACCTTGATCATTCACAAGAACACATCAATCTATTTCAATTTGGTTTTGGCTCTGACATTTTAATATATAATCGACGGGCCATAGGTGAACATTATGGTAGTATAAACTGGTCACTAAGCGCTTACTCAATACCTACGCCTGTATATGTAGATACAATAGGTTTTTACAGGGTCGGCAAAGCGCGTGTGATGCCCCGGGTGTTACAGGCGTTCATAGGCTACGGTAACTGCTTTCCATCAGGCGGGCCGTATGTTTGTTTGCCACACTGGAGATAAAAAAAAATACACCAAGAAAAGAACGTAAACACACATAAGACATTTCATCTACAACTTTCCAATTATTGCATTTGATTGGCGCTAAAGTCTTGGCTCGACGGTAAGGGGCTTGGGAGTGAGTGTATGTCGGGCAATTACCTTGCTTTCTTATTGGCACAACGAAAGCAGTAGAACGCATCTATTGGTACAAACATCACGAGCTGTTAATACTGTTAAAACGGGTGGTTTTTTATAAAGAAAAATACTTTGTTTTGAGCTAAAAATCATCACGGGCTGTGGTCTTTTATAAAGATGATCATACATATCAATAAAAATAAAATATACGCGTCGAATTAAGAACCTCCTCCGTTTTTTCGTCGGTTAAAAAAGACTTTGTCTAGAGCGGTAGGACCTATCGGGCTCGATTAAGCAAGTATACCCTCAGATCACAGCAATCAAGGGAGATTTGCTAAGGCGGCTCAGTTCGTGCGAACGCATCTGGCCATAATTTGGCTTGATGTAAATTTCTGTCGCCAGTCGATAGTTACTATGAGTCGTTGTCACATCTCTCGATTTTTGTCAAAATGCCGACTTGTTCAGTGATTGTTTGCAAAAATACAAGCAGCAAAGTGAACTACGTGAAAGATGGCATCTCATTTCACGTGTCAGTATTACAATTATTTACAATATTTATGTTTAATCTTCTTTTAAAACCGAAAAATATTATTTTATTATTGTGAGAGTACCTAGTGAATCATATCGTGTTAAACAAAATTCATTGCTTCTTTAGTAAAAAATAATAAATGAATCGGTTCTTCCAACAGCGCAATGGATTTGTGCGTTTTCGATACTCGCAATACAATGACAATCGTGTAGTGCGGCCGCTTTCGCCTGCCGTGAAATAGAGGTGTAGTCTCGTATCTATAAAACAACCTAGTCCTTGTTCATATTAATACAATTCCTAATTAGTTACTATGTATTACCTATTGAATTAATGGTAAACGTCTATAAAATATATGTTATTATTGAGTATTCAATTATTCTTGTACTTAAGTACTTTTTAATAATAATAACTATTTATTGCTGCTTCTTTTAAATACAATTTTTATATATCCGAAGGATGGAAAAATTAAAGAAAAATGGATAAATGCTGCAGGCAGAGGTTCAAACTGGGTGACGTCTTAACTCAGTTCCCTTTTGTGCGGAACGTTTTCGGGAAAGTCCAAAATTGCGATTTTCATATCAAACCGAAAAAAATGTTGGTCAAATAGCCTATTGAATTTCTCATAAACGCGTATTTAGTCGTCTTAAAATTAATTGAGTACTTACAAATAAAAGTATCAATATTTAACACACTTCATCGATATCGATACTGAGAAAGTTCTTGCTAATTGAATACTCTATTGTTTGAATGTGTACTAGTAATAGTACAATGCGGTCCTATAAAGGTAAGAACCAATAAATGGGTAGTTTTGCATGTGTGCAGTAGTTTATGCATTGTTTTATACCTGTAGGAGTGGCAGGTAGTAGGAGAATCGGCGACATCTGGTTTCGATACAATTTGTACTGCGTACCAAATCTCCCTTGTTTGCTGTGATCTGAGAGTATACCCTATTTTTCGCTGCACGTAGTACGCCCTGCTGATTGGCAAACGTTTCTGGCGAAAGTGATCCCGAGCCGAAGAAATACCTCCACCTCAAGGAAACGAGAAGAAGCGGACGCAGGTTCGATCCCCGCACAAGACAAATATTTGTGTGCATGAACATGTCTCTTTGTCTTGGTCTGGGTGTTTTCTATTTATTGAATGAATGTATTTACAAAAAAAAATCTATAAATAATAAATATATAAATATTCCTAGACAAATTACACACTGCCATCTAGTCCCAAAATAAGCAAAGCTTGTACTATAGGCACTAGATAACTGATATTATATTTAAATACATTTTTTTTGTAAATACCTACATATAATACATAGAAAACACCCAGACTAAGACAAACACACATGTTCATGCACACAAATATTTGTCTTGTGCGGGGATCGAACCCGCGACCCCGGAAGTGGACATGATTAGCCATTTGACCACCGGGGTCGTCGCTAGTAGTAGACTATCAAAGTGTAATATCAGTTATCTAGTACCCATAGTACAAGCTTTGCTTAGTTTGGGACTAGATGGCCGTGTGTAATTTGTACAGGCATATTTATTTAATGTTGCAAGTAGCTTTAAGTTACGGTTTTCACTTCAGGCGAGTCGGTTGCTTGTCTCCCGAGTTTAATAAATTTAATCATCATCATCATCATCAGGTCATTTTAGTCTCCACTACAGGAGCACGACCCTCTCTCGTCCGTCCCAGACAGAAGGAGGATTTGGCCTACACTCCCCACGCTGGCCAGACGGGTTGGGGAGGCCTGATCGATGTTTTATAATGTATTTCCCTTAGTCGCCTTGTTGATCCACGGGAAGAGACGGAATGATTCTTTCTAGTCTGCGGGAAACTACACGGCCAATAAATTTAATAGTCCGGCGTTAAAAATATAGTTAGAAACTACGTACAAATTCAAAATCACAGTTTTACCATTCATAAATTCAGTGACAAAACAAAGCCACTAGCATTTCAATGGCCAACCAATCTCTTTAATCATGCATTCACTGGTTAAACGAACGCGTAACGAACCGTCTATTGCATTAACTTGTGGTCATTGCATTTAACGGTTTGTCTGTTTTACTAGAGTTGGAGTATTTAAGCAAACCTCACCTGCACGTGGTGCACCCTTCTAACTAACGAGGTATTTAGTTTTTTTTTTATAATACGTCGGGTGGCAGACAAGCATACGGCCCGACTGATGTGAAGCGGTTACCATAGCCATATTAACGCTCGCAACATAAAATATCGCTCGCGCGCCGCCACCCCCGCTACCAACGCAGCATCTCCTTTCTTTCTGGTGACCTCACTCACTCGCAGGAACACAACAACCCTCAAGGGAATTGTTATTTGCCTGCGGTATTCCCGACTAGGGAATGTACCTCCACCTCGGAGGATTATTATCTTACAATTACGCTCCCTACGTCTCTTTTCAGAACCCAGTTCTCGTTTCTTGAAAACCCAATTTCAACAAAGTTCTTTGGCTGCGATGATTGCGATGCGATATTCTGTGAGATGGAGGTAGAGAGGCACTCTTTGTGCCAAAGTCTCGTCAACAGGGTGCACACATGCAGATGAGGTTGGCTTAGGTTCAGTGAGCCACATACACCTCAAAACGGCTGCGTTATGCGAGGCTATGTAATTGAAGTGTTTGTATAGGTGCTTAAAAAATACATTCCTTGCTGACCATCCTCGCACTTTCAGGTATAATAATAAATAAATATTTCTGGACAATTTACACAGCGCCATCTAGTCCCAAATTAAGCGCAAAGCTTGTACTACGGGAACTAGACAACTGATAAACTACTATACTTATCTTAAATATATTTATGTTGTAATTATATACTTATATGAGTTTATCCATTTTTCAAAAAATATTTATCTGGCAAGTTTGCCAAGACAACTATTTAAATAATAATAATTTAACAATATTTTATAATAATGTGTATGTTACAAAACGTTTGAACTTTAATATTTGACGTCTATTAATATTTTTAAAATACTAAACTGAATTTTTAAATCAATTATATTATATACATTTTTTAATTAAGTTCCATTAGATTTCATTGACATTTGAATGCTATTTTTACAATTTATTTAATTAATAGACTGTGATAGTGATGTATGATTTGATTATTGACAATTTTAATATTAATTGATCAATTCTAAATATTTTTAATTGGGCTAAAATTTGTTAAATTTGCATGCTATTTATAATGGCTAAATAGGCTGGTGATTTGTTTTAAATAACATCTGTTTAAATGTTACCCTATTTATTGCAAATAAATTATTTTGAATTGAATATAATACAAAGAAAACATCCAGACGAAAAGAAACAGACATGTTCATGCACACAAATATATGTTTTTTGCGGGGATCGAACCCGCGTCCTTGGAATCAAAATAGCCATCGCTAGCTATTCGACCACCGTGCTCGTAAACGCAGTTGTAATTTGAAAAGTAAAAACGAATCTCGATATAAACTATATGACGAATATATGACGAGCTCGGTGGCATAGCGGTCAATGACGCGGCTTCGACACCAACTCGTGGGTTCGATTCCCACATAGGACAAACATTTGTGTGCATGAACATGTCTGTTTGTCTTGGTCTAGGTGTTTTCTATGTACCTATCATAAGTATGTATTTACAAAAAAAAAAGTATTTACGTATGTTTATCAGTTGTCTAGTACCCATAACACAAGTTTCGCTTACTTTGGGGCTAGATGGCGCTGTGTAATTTGTCTGACAATATTTATATTTATTTATATTTATATTAAAGGTGGAAGCCCACTTATTTAGTCCACTATACACGTTGGATGTAGTCAGCTTGCATCGAATCGTATTTCAATAGTTTGTGTCGGTCTTTAATTATACTGCTGCCCCCATGTTGTTTGAAATATCTCGTCTAACTTAACAAGGTGATAGTTGAAACCTGTCGTTTTTTGTTAGTTTTATTTATTTAAATTTTACATAATAATCCATATAAACTACTTACCAATAATTAAAAATATACAATTAAATTAAAAACTAAATATGGCTAACTATATATACAAACAAAACGGAAATGACAAAAACTAATTAAAAGTAATAAAATATAGTGATCTAAATTGCGTCAAATAATTCTTCCGCATCGCCGTCAAAGGGCAAAGTGGCCAGAAGGCCAGCAGCATTGCCACGCTGGATGGCAATGCTTATTCGCTGAGCGAGAAAAAGGCCAGCCCTCTGATCACGGGAAGAGTCGACCAAACATTTGGAGATATCTCGAAATAAAATTCTTGCGCTCGGACCCCATGGGCAAAGTGTTTCCATCCCAAACGGCTCAAAAACATAATTACCGATGAGCTTTGAATATTTGCGTTTGAAGGTCTCCGCTGATGCTGCCGCAGCCCCCGCAGAACACGACGTATGTGGAAGATGGGAAGGCGCGAGGGTGTCGACGCATGTTGCGTCCCACACCAAAGGTCTACCCATCTTCCATGGCAGCAATGACATACCGTCTGGTCTCTTGCCATCGTCGCGTACCAGACCATTTGGTTCCAAAACTGCTAGGACGCCGGCGGTGAAAAGAGCCCGTCGAATAATATAATTAATGCTGCCATGACGTGGGATTCTGCCAGCGCTCCTGCAACATGAGAGGCCATGGTGTCCGAGCCGGTCGACATCTTCACCACATCGACAGCGATGCGGAACAACGAAAGAAATTCCTAAACGGTGGAGATTTTCCTACTTAGTAGGATCGAACCAGCATCATCAGCGGCGAGAATCATAACTGCGCTGTACCGCTAGGCCATGAACGATACATTGAATGATGAATGATCAATAAAATTGTAACCTGTGGTTGAAATATATTTATAACCTTTGCAGAAAACCACAGCATAGAGTTCTCAAAAACGATATTGAGAGGTATTCACCCTACCGCCGAAGCTGAAGCCGATTACCATCAAATATTAAAAAAAATGTGGCCGTGTGGTTTCCGGCCGACTAGAATAGAATCACTCCGTCTCTTCCCGTGGATGTCGTACAAGGCGACTAAGAGAATACTTTATCAAACATCGATCAGGCCTCCCCAACCCGTTTGGCCAGCGTGGGGAGTGTAGGCCATCTCCTCCGTCTGTCTGGGATGGATGAGAGAGGATCGTGCTCCTGTAGTGGAGACTAAAATGACCTGATGATGATTTAAAAAAATAGTTCTTACGTATTAGTTACAGCCAAACATTCTCAGCTTAGTCGGTAGAGTTCCAGCGTTTCTACCAGATAAGTTAAACACAAGTACCATCACTCTAAGGTGAAGTTTGATTTTCGCAATCAACAAGTTATAAGTTAATTTAAAAAAAGACGTGTGGCACTCGGGGACTGCCGCGGTAAAGCTATTGCATAGCATTTTGTATCAACTTATGCAATTATAATTTTATTTATTTATTTTATTCATGCAGTATTGATTTTTCTTTGATATTAATTCAAGTTACACTTTTTGAGCGTGGTGACCGATAAGAAAACAATTTTTTCTATTATTAAATAAATAAAACGAGTTTCGTAGAGTCGTACAATACGTCTAATCGCACGCACACAACGCCGTGTCGAAGACTGCCGAACTGAAACGACGTTAGACGATGCACGGCCTTCAAGACGAGCTCGGTGGTTGAATGGTTAGCAATGACCACTTTGACTCCGAGGTCGCGGGTTCGATTCCCGTACAAGACAAATATTTGTGTGCATGAACATGTCTATTTGTCTTGGTCTGGGTATTTTCTATGTATTATATGTATGTATTTACAAAAAAAAAATGTACTTAAGTATAATATCAGTTATCTAGTACCCATAGTACAAGCTTTGCTTAGTTTGGGACTAAATGGCGCTGTGTAAATTGTCCAGAAATATTTATTTATTTATTTATTATTTATTCAAGCCACACCTCCTTGCCCGTCGGAGTGGGGAGCGTGAGGTTTTTTTCGTTACGGAATTTCTGGATTCGGTCCCCGCGCTCAAGGCCCGCGATAGAAGCTATGCAATAGCTTAAAAATCAAAATCCCGACTGCACCTACAACAGATTTATTAATCACGCGTAACAATAATATAATTCCATTCAAGCAAAGCCGCAGGCAAAAACTAATATATCAAATATATATTTGATATCAGGTCATCGAGACCTTTATTTTGATACCCACATCGATATATTTAGAAGAAAAAAAAACTACTGCAACGACAATTTTGCGGCTCACAGCCGCCATATTGATTTTATATATAGCCTATGTCACTCTCACAGCGAATACGAACCTAACGACACCTCTCAAGCTAAAATCCATCCAGCCGTTCAGATTGCAGAGCGTGCTAAACAATTATACATACATACATACTCTCGAAAAACATAACCCTCCTTCTGTCGCAGTCGGGTAAAAAATCCAATGGTAATCGGCTTGAGCTTCGGTGATAGGGCCTGTGGAGATGTCTCCGTTTGTGTGTGTACTGTGGAAGTTTAATAATAAATAAATAAATATTGTCAGACAAATTACACAGCGCCACCTAGCCCCAAAGTAAGCGAAGCTTGTATTATGGGTACTAGAAAACTGATAAACATACGTAAATACATTTTTTTTTTGTAAATACATACTTATAATACATAGAAAGCACCCAGACCAAGACAAACAGACATGTTCATGCACACAAATGTTTGTCCTGTGTGGGAATCGAACCCACGAGCGTTGGTGTCGAAGCCGCGTCATTGACCGCTACGCCACCGAGCTCGTCAAAGTTTACAAATATTTTAATAATGGAACAATTCACCTCAACCGCATAGGTGGGTCCGGTACCGATCGAGTGCTCTTTCAACTTTGAAAACTTTTTTGGAAACTTGCGGTAACCGCTCGCTTGCCATCAGACAAACTAAAAAATTGGTTGCCTGTAAAGTCGGTATACGGGCGAAAGTTTTACGTGACAACGACTTTGAGTGGTAAAATGTTTTCGAGTGGAAGGGACGCATGCCTTTCACTTTTTATGTCTGTCTCTCTCGCTCTTAGAAGGGACGCTCTTACAATGAGAGCGAGTGAAAGGCACGCGCCTTTCGCTCTCATTGTAAGCGCATAACGTGACCCAGTTTCTTGAAGTGTCACCCGGCTAACCAATTTATAAGACGTTGTCACGTCAAAAGATACAACATTGTCGTGGTATATGTGATAAAAACGACGGTTGAAAATGAGTTGACGAGCTCGGTGGCGGCGTAGCGGTCAATGACGCAGCTTCGACACCAATGCTCGTAGGTTCGATTCCCACACAGGACAAACATTTGTGTACATGACCATGTCTGTTTGTCTTGGTCTGGGTGTTTTCTATGTATCATAAGTATGTATTTACAAAAAAAAAATGTATTTACGTATGTTTATCAGTCAGTCTAGTACCCATAACACAAGCTTCGCTTACTTTGGGGCTAGATGGCGCTGTGTAATTTGTCTGACAATATTTAAAAAAACAAAAAAAAAGTAACTGATTTCCTAGGCAGAAAAGAAAAGCTTTTTTATATATATGACAGGGGGGGGGGGGGGGAGGTGGCAAACGAGCATGTGGATAAAACAATCATCACCGCCCATAGAGATCAGCATCACCAACTGGTCGCAGATCCGTTGCCAGCCTTTTAGCCTATTATATAGTCATCCCCATTAGAAACAGCTAGCCAGCGGTTCCCAACCTTTTCAATATTGTTACTGTTAGAAATGGATATCAAAATATCAAGTATTGTGAGATCTATTCTCGCTTAGTTGTACTAATTACTATGTTTACATTATCTATGACAGAACTCTATGTAGGTATCTATGGTAAAAAAATAAAATTCACTTGTTCGTAACCGCCAAACCGACTTGTTTTCATTATAGTTACCCATATGAACAATAAAGAAAACTGATTTTACTCCTTTCATATGTTGAATCTTATTGGTCTAAACGAATTTGTTATCTGTTATCAATTTTAAGAGGTATTAAAGCTAATCTATATATATAAAAATCAATGCCACTTTTCGTTGTAATTTTATAACTCAAGAACGGGCTCACCTATCCAAACCAAATATTTAGGGTTTATTCGGACTATTTAGTAGATGGTTTAGGTGAAGTTTGCACAAAATCGGTAGAGCGGTTCTTCATTTATCACATTTTTTGTAACAAATGAATTCAATAAATGGCGGATCATTTTGTTAATGGGGATTTTGCTGTCAAATTGAAACTTTTTTCAGATGGGGATTGTGCTGTCAAATTGAAACTTTTTTCAGTGTTGACAGTACATTCATGTTGTTATGTCATTCATGCGGTCATTTCATTTTGGACGTGCTTCGACTTTATGTTGCCTGTTCCAGAGTCGGTACCCCCCAGCCGTTTGTTTATTCATGCTCAAAATGGAAAAACAAAAAATATTGTTTATCCAAATGTTTTGAATTAAATTCAAAAATAGCTAGCAATTAATAAAATATTTTTTTGTTTGAATAAATGAATTTGATGTTCCAATTAAATTTTTTTAGTATTATGGCACTTTATACGTAGTGAAGCACGTACCGGGCCGCTAGTATAATATATTATTTTGGGGTGTTAGTGGTTCATCAACAACTTTGAACCAAAGCCAACTTCACCTGCACGCGGTGCACCCTGCTGACAAACAAACGAAGCTCTGGCGAAAAGAGAGGTAGGGAGCGTAATTGTAAGCTACCCGACTGGAGAATGTACCTCCACCTCACAAAATACCGCAGCCAAATAGCGCGAGCGATATTTAATATTGCGAGCATTAATATGGCTACGATAACCGCTTCACATCAGGCGGGCCGGATGCTTGTCTGCCACCCGACGTAGTATAAATATATATATATATATATATATATATATATATATATATATATGTATACCCTTTCATTTACCCCTACGGGGGTAAATCAGGGGTATCAAAGCCCATGGTTTAGGACCGCTGAGCTAGACAACTTACAATTTCAGAGATGTGATATTTGTTTTAATTAAGTAAACATTATTCTGTTATTTACATATGTACATACTTACAGCGCAGAGAACTATCTAGATAGTGGCAGAAGTTTTGATCACACAACTACTCTAACTACGCTTTTAAATGACACTTATGGTATAAAACGACGTTCAATTCTGTTGATTCAAAATCTAGTTAATTAAAACAAACAAACAGAACGGCATACAATACAATCCTATCGTCGTGTATAAAGTTGTGAGTTATATCCGAGCTCGCTGGAGCGTGTAGCTGAATCGATTTTAATCTGTATGTGACAAAGGATTTTAGTATTTTAACCCCAAGCCCAAAAATATGGGGCGCGGCTGTGTATTGGACACGGCTGTGTGGAATGCGTTATATACACTAAAATTATCTCAAAATGGCAGCGCTTCCCCCTCCCCCGCACGCGATGTTCCATAGTGCTTACTTAGCGTAATAAATTCTTTGATCCTTCATCAATCCAATGGTGTGATTGAATTTTGGATGGAGATGATAGATTTGTAGCTGCAACACCAAACTGTACACCCCGATTTTGTTATCATTAGTTTTGAATTGCATCCCTATGGGAGCAATTTGAAAGACGTACTCGTATTCACGTTAAAAAGAGGGGTTTCTTTTTTTTTATACGACATCGGGTGGCAGTTTTATATAGCCAACCTCTTTTTTCTTTTGGCTTTGGTTCAAAGATGTTGATAAACCACTTACACCCCAAATTATTTTTTAGAACGCAAATACAGTTAATAATTTCATCCACCATCATTTGAAACATGGTATAAGTAGTAAACCCAGGGGCAAGTAAGTTATAATACATTTATTATCCCTGGAAATGCACCTACGGTCCCTTTACAGCACCAATAAGGAAGGATTCCATTGAAAATCGAATCAAACTTGAACATATGCAAATTGTCCATATCGCCGCAAGTGGCAACACCAATCAACGTAAAGTATTTAATTTGGGTAAAGCCATTATTTTAACGTCAACACCATACCCTTATATATTCGCTGGACCCAGCAAAATGATTGATGACGCCGTCCAAATTGCTCTGAGCCGTCTCTCCGACGGTCTGAGCGAATTTAGGACTTGTTTTCTAATGTGTGGTTTAAGTCATAAGAGATTGAAATATCTAAATATAATAAATCAATTATTTTTTTATTTATAATTTTTGTTTTATTTCTTTTCTTCCTTTTTTTTCTACCTCTTTGTAAATATTTTATTTGTAAATATTATCTTTCTAGCTTATACCCAATAAAACACATACCTAAAAATATATATATATATATATGTATATATAAAAAACAACACAAGAGAACAAATTTCGTAAAAATAAATCAATATATTAACACGTGAAGCAAAAACTTTGTACCCCATTTTACGAAATTGCGCGGACGAAGGAGTTTGAAATTTCGCACAGTTATAGTCTATATAAAGGAGAATGCTAATATTTTTTTTTTAATATTATGCATAAAATATATATTAAATCTATAAAAAAAAACATTGTGACGAGCTCGGTGATCGAATGGTTAGCAATGGCCACTTTGACTCCGAGGTCGCAGGTTCGATTCTCGCACAAAACAAACATTTGTGTGCATGAACATGTCTATTTGTCTTGGTCTGGGTGTTTTCTATGTATTATAAGTATGTATTTACAAAAAAAAGTATTTAAGTACATTTATCAGTTGTCTAGTACCCATAACACAAACTTTGCGCTTAATTTGGGACTAGATGGCGCTGTGTAAATCGTCCAAAAATATTTATTTATTATTTATTTATTATATAGAGGAGTGCAGAATGCTAATATTTTTTTTTATTATGCATAAAATATATATTAAATCTATAAAAAAAAATTATACACACTGCTATGTATTTGACACACATACGCATATAAACTGTTAAAGTAATAACTTATAACGTAAAAACTTTTTTGTTTATTGTTAAAGTAATAATTTAAATTAACTATGGTCGAATTTTGACCATTGGCGACCACTAGTATATATAAATGTTTAAATGTAAAATAAAATTGTAGTTGGGTACCTAATAGATATTTAAGAAAAAATATAATAGTGATTTTTATAAGAGCAATTGACGCCATTATCTGTAAACTTTTTGTGCCTGACTGTCCGTATGCATTCGACCCGACTCAACTTGGAAATTGGCATGAAGTTGGATAGTGTAATAGCGTATATTTGACGTTCATTTCGATATTACGCTATCCAATTTCCAATTCACAGGTCCAAACGCATAAGTTTCACTTGTTTCTATTTGTTAACAAAATAGAAAATTTATAATACAGTTTAGCTGTCGCCATTTAGCTGTGAATAAGTTGGACTGTGAATTAACTTTATAAGCAATGTTGTGAGCCCTAATAACACAACAACCAATTGCGAGCGATCGTTCGTGTGGCGTTGCATATGTAGTTGAAAGATGCATCAAATAAAAAAAAAACAAAAAAGTAAATGTTCGTGAAGCAATGCAGTATAGTGTATTCAGAATGAAACTATAGATAGATTTTACATACTGTTTGCACTTTTATTATTAGTATTGTTATTTTTCTGTTTTACTGAACTGTAGAGAGGTTTATATAATTTTAATAACACACTTAATTATTCAGTCGTTGGAGAACTCTCAAAAATATCTTTTTCACATTTTTTTATTAATATTTGATTTTTATATGTATGTTTGCTTTTCCAACTTTAATATCCTGTTTTTATATAGCTGTTTTTATATAATAGCTGATACATGGACATATATACATTTTTTTTAAATACATACATGAAACATCGATACCAACACAAACAGACATGTTCCTGTGCAGAAATGTTTGAAATCGAACCCGCAACCTCGGAGTCAAAGTGGTCATTGCTAACCATTCTACCACCGAGCTTGTCAAAACATTATCTGCCATTCAAACCCGCTAACCGCTTATACCTCGCGCCATATATAGGCACTCATGTCCGCCACGCCAGCTCCAATTTGCATGTAATCATTCCGATGTTTAGCAGATATTGTACCTGTTCTATAATAATATATACATATATATATAACATCACGGAACAATGGCATCTTTAATAATAATAATGACTACAATTTTTATATTTACTTACGCCATTGATAGGATAAATTTCAATTTTAAGTTGGTGGTCGCCGCTATTAATCCTGGTAACACAGGATTAATAGCGGCGACCACCAACTTACCACAGTGGTGGGAAGGAATGTGTGGTCCTCCCCCCATCCGTGACATGGAACATCAGGCTCTATATAAGTCCCGACCCGATTTTATGGCCACGAAATTATGGCCCACAATGCCCACATCCAAAAATAATTGAGCAGTCTCGGCTTAGAGCATAATTCTAGCAATCCGTTTCATAAATCTCAACTTTCAAGATGCTCAATAAAAACATAATTTAAGACTTAATGAAGATTATCATTCAGCGGTAATTTTGCGAGTTTTTTATTAACCGCTAATAGCTGACGTTAATCCGGTAAAGTATATTCTTTTAACCAAATAATTAATCCTCCAACCCACATTTGAGCAGCGTGGTGGAGTATACTCTGAACCCCTTCGAGTGGGTCAACAATGGAATGATTATGGGTTGATGCCGGATGCCGAATTATTTATATGTTTGATTTTAATAAGTAAAAATTCTGATTCTCTGCCGCAAAAAAAAACACTTGGAGGAGGACGGAACTCGTCCTCCTCCAAGTGTTTTTTTTTTAATACTACGTTGGGTCGCAGACAAGCATACGGCCCGCCTGATGTGAAGCGATTACCGTAGCCATATTAACGCTCGCAACATAAAATATCGCTCATGCGCGGCCACCCCCCGTTGCCAACGCAGCATCTCCTTCCTTGTATATGTTCTTTAGTGTTTAGTGTATGTTCTATTTAATGTATATTGTATTTAGTGTATATTCTGGAGCGACAAATGTGATCACAAGATTTGAACCCACCTACGTAATCAAATGTATTGTGTATGCAAAATGACAGACTTTAACAAACAAATTCGTGACTTGTTTATGTATGGGAAGAACACACCTTGTGTCTTTATTTTATTTTATCACCATGGTAGAACCATGATAGAAACCATGGTAGAAAATAAATAAATAAATATTCCTGACAAATTACTTGCAACTTGGAAATTGGCATGAAGTTGGATAGTGTAATCACGGATCTCAAAGAAAGACGGATGTATGGCCACGACAAAACTAGGCGAAGCATGCAAGGTGCTACACTTTCGTCTGTCATACACGACACACACTCGCAATTTCACACTTAGGTGCTACACTCGCTGACATTTCACCCCGTGAGACAGCGCCAGTGACACGTCCTGTTACGTCAAAAAAAATATACAAAAATATCATTAAAAATGCCGTCTTGTGTAGTGAAATGTTGCAAAAATTTTATGAGAAAGAATAATAAGTCACAAGGAATCACCTACCACAGGTAAGCTAAGACGATTCATGATAATTTTAATTAAATTACGATTTAATAAGTATGTCGAAAATTATAACCAAAAATAACGGCAGTGTTGCTACTGTTTTTTACGGGAAATTTTCCCTAAAAGTGGGGAAATCTGTATTTGTTGCATTTGTGGCTCGGGAAGATCAGATTTCGTAACTTTTTAGGGTTCCGTATCTCAAAAGGAAAAGAATAGAACCCATATTATTCATATTTCTTTTTACTAGGTTTCCTAGAAATAAAACTCGCAGAGATGACTGGATTCTAATAATTCAAAACTGCAGAGGTGATATCGACTGGAAACCGTCATCTGCCAGTACCGTGTGTAGTGCACATTTTGATGACGTAGATTTCATAACTACTGCTAAGGGCCTACGTTGTTTGGTTCCGTATGCCATTCCAAAAAGGGTAAGTGCCTATTATTTCTATTCATCATTATCATCATCATGTCAGCCGCAGGAAATCCACTGCTGAACATAGGCCACCCCCATATGTCTCCAGTACGACCGATTTGAAGCGGCTTGCATCCAGCGGCTTCCTGCGACTTTCTTAAGGTCGTCGTCGTTATTTCTATTATTTGTTATTAATTTATTATTATAATTTATATATTTATTATTATATAGAAATATTTATTATTATATTATATAGAAAATTAATATTTATTATATAGAAAGTTGGCTAAAGAAAAAATACAAATATATAATAATAAGCAACATATGTATCTATTGACAAAAATATTGGAAATGTTCATTGGAAACCGAACAACATTTTCAAACATAGAAACTAATCACGTCATAGCAGGAGCAGATCATAAAATAAATTTAATAAAATGTATTATTCAAAAGTATTTGAACGTTCGATTTTATCATGTTTCGAAAATAGAAAGTATTTCCCGTACATTAGATAATAAAAGACAAGTGTACAAAAAGCTGACACAACACAAGGGATTTTAGCCTATTTAGGGGACTAGGAGGCACACCACAGTAATTACTGTGTTTTTACTGTAATTAGTCCTTAGTAGTAAATTATTGTAATTAGTCCCGTTATTCCCGTTCTAGTGGGAATTTCGGGATAAAAAGTATCCTATGTGTTATTCCAGATTTTATTCTACCCGTGTACCAAATTTCATCACAATCCCTTCAGTAGCTTTTGCGTGAAAGAGCAACAAACATCCATCTATATACATATCCATCCATACATACAAACTTTCGCATTTATCATATTAGTAACTAGCGACCCGCCCCGGCTTCGCACGGGTGCAATGCTGATACTAAATGTACTACAGAAGGTCTTTGCGCTTTGTCCTATCCAGTCCTTCCCCAGTTATAGGCACACGCCGGCGGCTCCGCGGCCGGTACCGCCACAGCCGTTATGTCCCTGCATTTTAAATGTGTAATATCTTCTAAACTATTCATTTAAATTACATATTGATCTATATTAAATGCGCAATGTATTTAAGGTACTTAATTGGATAAGGATTAATTCTGTATTGCTTAAAATCGCTTCGTAAATAAGGCATTATTTCTTGTAAAAAGCAAAGGATAAAATAACGGTTATTGTGTGTTACCACTAAGAGATAGACATATACCATCGCGAACTTTTTTGTAGACCATTTTAAGGTGAACAATACTGTACTACATTATTTTGATCTATCTCGTTGGGTTCAGCCAGCGTTTGCAATGAAAGAGCAAAAAAATGTGTTTATTTACGATATCACATTAGAAACCTCTAAATTATCAGTGTTTTTCTACTATGTTATGCATATATTATACATATAAACTTTCCAGTTGAATCACTCTCTCTATTAAAAAAAACCGCATCATAATCCGTTGCGTAGTTTCAAAGATTTAAGCATACAAAGGGACATAGGGACAGAGAAAGCGACTTTGTTTTATACTATGTAGTGATTAGTTTATAAACCTAATAATGTTATGTAAATAATAAATTTCTTTATACGTAACCTGAGTTTTCTTTTCTATCATTAATCATAAAAATTATGTTTCCACCACCACCAGCACCATAATAATCACCATTCACCATTATAACAGAAATTATGAGAGAGATTTAAAGTTTTAAACCATCAGGTAACCCGCATGCTCGTTTGCCAACCTCTTACAAAAAAAAAAAATTAAGTAGGGAAATTTATGAGTTATATGGCAACCATCAAATCACGCACACATCATAAATGGGCGGCCATTTTCAAGCTTCACTCGTTGTTAGACGACGGGGTATCCGTCTTTCTTTGAGATCCGTGAGTGTAATAGCGAATATTTGACGTTCATTTCGATATTACGCTATCCAATTTCCAATTGCCAAGTCCCAGGTCCAAGCGTATAAGTTTCACTTGTTTCTATTTGTTAACAAAATAGAAACTTTATAATACAGTTTAGCTGTCGCCATTTAGCTCTGAATAAATTGGACTGTGAATAAACTTTATACGCATCTCATATCATGTTGTGAGCCCTAATAACACAACAAGCGATTGCGAGCGACATCGTTCGTGTGGCGTTGCATATCAAGTTGAAAGATGCATCAAATAAAAATAAATATAGTTTAAAAAACTATAAAAACACGCTTTTAAAGCACATCAAATTCAAAAGTGAAAAGTAATTCTTAATACAAGCTGAAAAGAATAATGAGTAAAAAATGCCATATTTTACTTTTCTTTTTAAGCACCCCACACTTAAATACAATCACAATTTTGTCTGTCTATTTGTTATTTTAAGTTGCTCGATATACGAAAAATATGGTATGACCATGGTAGAACCATGGTGATAAAATAAATAAATATTCCCTGACAAATTACACACTGCCATATAGTCCCAAACTAAACCAAGCTTGAACTATGGGTACTAGATAACTGATATTATACTTAAACTAGCATACCGACCAAACGATGTTTTGTCATATAAATTTACGGGTTGATGGTAGAAGGGTGAAAATTTGAGGTTGTATGTATTTTTCAATCCTAAATAATACTGAAATAAAAAAAATTGTCAATAAAATAAAAGAAAATATTTAGGGGTGAGTCACCCGTATCATTTAGGGTTATGAAAAATATATGTTGGCCGATTCTCAGATTCACAAAATTTCATAAAAATCGGTTCAGCCATTTCGGAAGAGTTTGGTAACAAACACTGCGACACGAAAACTTTAAACTTTATATTTATGAACACAAATATTTGACTTATCCGAGAATTTAATTCGCGAACTCTGAGTCAAAATGGCTATTGCTAACCATTCGACCACCGATATAATATCAGTGATGATGATGATGATATCATTCAGTTCCGAAGGGCCTTGCCAAGATAAGATACATAATAAATTCGCTGTAGGTATATATCACTGTTCAAACGTGGATTAGGGCAATTTGAATAAGCCTCGACTTTAAATGTCTTTTACTTATTGGATGGTGCTGGACTGGAATTGGTATAAGCAGCTTAACTGAATAGTTATGACATTGTTTGAAACTCTGAATAAAGTAGATACCTCAATAATTTCAACACTATGGTGTTGAGCGAGAGTTATTATTTTTCTATATAATGTTAACTATCATAAAATTTATAGCATAATTCATAATTATTTTGCATGTGTTTATGCGTATGATTGCCACAAGTATTCCAGTTAAGGTACTCCTTGAAATAAAGTGAATGTGAAGCAACAGTAAGAGTTCCATTACTTTGAACAATCGTTTATAATAAGTATTAGATTCTGCATCAACTCAATATCACGCTCAATGTCATAAGTATTAGATTCTGCATCAATTCAATATCACGCTCAATATCATGATGGAATACAGGCCTCCAATTATGAATTTGTCCCTGTTTTGCAGAACAGATCCAACCAACATTTATTACTTTTAAGTTAAAGCTACTCGTACATGTCCCAGGCATCCACAGTTTGCACATAAATCCTTGTTTACGTAATAAATGCACAGGATGTGTGCTATTATTGTATGGTAAGCAAGATATAAGTACCTACAAGTCTGACCATTACTCAGACTAAATAGAATAAATAAATATTCCTGGACAAATTGCACACGGCCGTCAGGCCGTAGAGATGGAGACTGGATCGGAACTGAATTTTGATCAGATTTAAATTACGAGGGTTGCCCCACAGGCATCCACAGTTTGCACATAAATCTTTGTTTACGTAATAAATGCACAGGATGTGTGCATTTATTACGTAAACAAAGTAAATGTAATATTGTATGGTAAGCAAGGTATAAGTACCTACAAGTCTGAGCTTTCCTCAGACTAACTAGAATAAATAAATATTCCTGGACAAATTGCACACGGCCGTCCGGCCTTTGCTGCTTGCTGACAGCGGTCTTCTGTGAAGTGAAGGTACAGACAGGTACCAGTGTGTATTCTAAACAGCAGGGTGCACCACAGAATACCGCAGCCAAATAATAATTCCCTTGAGGATTGTTGTGTTCTTGCAAGTGATTGAGTTCACCAGAAAGAAAGAAAGTAAGGATTATAGGCTGGCAACAGATCGGCGACCTTGATGTCTGATCTCCTTGGTGGTGATTGCTTTACTTCATATATATATTGAAAGGGACTTCTCGGAGGAGTTGTAGTATGTATAGCACAATGGCAAATTTGTATGTTTTACCGTAACTTAATGGTTTACTGCGACATAGACGCATATTGCTTGGTCAGCGACAACCCAGTAGTATAAATAGCATTAAGGCATTATAATAAAGGCTCTATTCTTATTCAACAACAGGTGTGTACATCGTTGGTGCTCCTCGGAGCACACTCCACTACCAACCCTCACATCACGTTATTACAATATATATAAAAAAGGCGCAGGTGAGGTTGTCTTTGCCTGTAAAAATGACGATGAGCCGCTTTCACCCTACAAACTGGAAAAGTGTATAATAAAACGATTAAGTGTATATACAATTTATTAAATAACATATTTTGTCCACTAATAATAAATATCTATTAAAAACTATGTAGTTTACATTTGTTTCACGTGATTTATTTATTGAAAAAAAAAGTTATTATATATGTAATCGATATAGATATATTACATAATTATGAGGAGCTCGGTGGCGTCTTTGCGCGTGTCAGTCTAATCGAACACGCAAGATAAGCAACGGCGGCCGTAGCCTGTCCAAGGATGTCGACGACATAATAATATTGTATTATAACCTCAAGCAACTCAACCCCTACTCAACATGAAAATTGTTATGAAATTTAATAGCGCAATAATGTGTTGAACGATGGACTCCGACTCAACTTGAAAATAGTTGAACGTTCTACACACTATGCACTTATTACATCATTCAACTCAACCCCGACTCAACTTGGAAATTGGTATGGAATTGCACATAAAATAGAGTGTTAGACGTTAAACTTCGACTCCACTTGACAATTGTTGAACGTTCACACTATTTATATTACTTTTGCACTAGTTATTAACTGCCCCGCCCACTCTGACCAATATTTTGTGGTGACATATTTTTATTTACTCTTAATTCTATATACGATTTGTAGAGTTTAGTATAAGAATATAGTGCCATCATTGTGCTCGTCCATTTTGAGTGTGGACGGCGGAGGGTCCTTTTCGAGTAAGAAAGCCCTTAACCGTATAAGTCCCACGTTCATGATTGATATCGCCACGGCAGGAACTAGTAACCTGAAAAAGAAATATAAATTAAAAATGTCGAAGAAAAACTATTTTTCTATTCTGCTGTTGCATTTCAAGAACCTGTAGGGTCTGGCGAAAGAGGTAGAACATGTCGAGTCCTACTGCAAAAATACCTCCACCTCACAGAATACCGTAGCCAAATAACAATCCCCTTGGGCATTGTAGTATTTCTGCGAGTGAATGAGGAGAAGTCGCATCATTAGTTGCAACCACGTTGGCTACGGTAACCAATTACATCGGGCGGGTCGTTTTGTTTGGCGTTTTAAAAAAAATATCCTATTTTCATTAAATATAAAACCAATTGAATACCTAAATAAATTCTCCCTTTATGAATAAACCAACTGTCAAAAAAAATCACGTTGAAAGCAGTTCATTCATTTGGAAGATATGATGCCATAAACAGGCAACGATAGAACTTATAACATCTTTTCCATAGATCGTTAAAATTTATTACCCAATTTATTAAATATGAATGAAAACAGTTATTTTGTACAAAAAAGTTTGATTGTACAAAACAACTTTTTTTATTTTTATGTCGTAACTTAATAATGCTCGAACTAGCACCATGATTTTAATTAAGATACATTTCTATTAAGTATAATATAGCTATTATTTCCCCAGTACTCATATTATAAACATTGCTTAGTTTGAAACTCGATAGCACTTTGCAATTTGTTTAAAAATATATATATTTGTTTTTTTCATCAAATCAGCCGAAAGACGTCCTTGGCAGAACACAGGTCTTTTCCTATGATCGATTGTACCATTTGGAAATGGTACAAAATACAGTATGTACATACATCAGCTTTCTGCGAGATTCATCAGACCGTCCAACTCAGCATATTCCAATCCTTGATCGCCTGATTAACCGTTTTGCCCCAATGGCCCTCAGTTCTGTTAGGTATGTGGCCTGCTTACTGCCACTTCAGTCTGTTGATGCTAAAAGTCTTAATTCTTTCCATATAATGAGTCTCCTCAACTTACCAGTAAGAATATCCAAGTGACGCACTAGGCACATAGAAATCCAAGGCTATGAATGAAAATGCTAAATGCTCCTGAAGATCTGTCACTCCCCAGTATACTCCAAACATCAAAAGAACTGTTAAACCCAGAAACGATGCCAGCACATTAGCCCAGAGACAACCTGGAATATAATTTTTATTATACGTCTAGATCTTGTATGTCATCAATATAATATGTATTTTGTCACAAAAAAAACAACACAGTGAAGCAAAATGTTATTTTTGTTAGATACTCTAAAAGTTCCATTTTATTTTGTAAGTGAACACTTCTTTAGGCACGCTGTACACTTTATTTTGTGGCTAGCGAATGAAACTGAGTCGTCACGCTCGGGTATGTAACGCATTATGCACGCTCAGCTGTAACGCATGTTCGGGTAACGTCGGCAAGGAGGGAACGAGATGGAACGAGAGATAAATTTATTACTTCCGTCGTGTGGTCAAACACACACCGTTTGTGAAATAAAACTAATTTGTTTACGCACGCTTGACCTGGGAAGTAAGCTGGTGAATATGTAACGAGAGTGTTACGGATATTAGGCGAACGAAAGTTGATAGGGAGATATAAGATAGTGAAGATAGAAAGAGATATAGTTACATTTCGTATATCACTGTAGGGGCAAGAGAGAAAGGTGCGAGCACACATTTTATTTCTCTCTTTCTATCATAGCCAATTACGTCCAACAATTTTATAAATAACATATTAATTTATATTCAATACATTAAATATTCTACGTTGAAAGTGAATAAAATAAAATTGTAATGTCATCATAAAGTTGTTAGTTGTTTTTTTTTGCTAGAGAACCCTAAAAAATTACCAGGCAATCCAAATATGGGTTCCGTGGGGTTCCTGGTAGCATTGATGACAGACAGTGCAGCAGCCACCACAGCAAACAGCAGCTGCAGGAACACAGCCAGCACCAGGAACACGTAGAACACAAACGGTATCACTGGCTTTGTGGCCACTGTAAAAAACACCAAGGGTTTTGTGGCATTGTCTTATTAAGTTCTACTTACTATTATTATTATACTAATCCTACTAAATCTATTGCAGTTTTCAAAAAGAGGGTACATTATTATTTCCTTTCGCTCTGACTCCATCTAAGTATACTGACAATGTATATATATATATATATATGTGTATATTTTTATCTATGTTTTTTGTATGATTTGTATGTGTATTGTTTTTTATAATAGTTATTAAAATTTGTACATTTTTCTTTCTGGCCAACCCTACCTACTCATGCATTGTTTCGTTACCTCAAGGGTGCCTTGAAAAGATTGCTTTCAGCAATAATGTCACCTTGTTGCACATAATTTTGTTAACAATTTTAGTTTTTAGTCGTATTCTTTGTACTTTTTATCGTGCAAAGAAAGCATATTCTCTCTATCTAAAACGTTTATTAAATCATTCAACTCTATCCCGACTCAACTTGGAAATTGGCATGAAATGGAATAGTGTCGTGTTGGACGTCCAACACGCTATTACACTATCCAACCTAATGCCAATTTCTTAGTTGAGTCTGGGTTGAGTTGGAGCTGGTGCGGCGTAAACCAAACCCGATTCCTGCTTACAGGTAGCCGGTACTTGTGAATAGCAAACTGTACTTCATTTCATAGACTTAATTGATCATACCGACAGCCGGTAAGCAGAGCTTTTTTGAAAGCACCCTTACTTGTACTGTGAACACTGTGAACGGTGGTAAATAAGCATACGGCGCGACAGATGTAAAGCAATTAACGTACACTTTTACACGCACGAAACTTGAAATATCGCTCTCGCGCTGCCAACCTCGCTGCCATCGGAGCAACATCTTCCTTCCTTGTAACCTCACTCACTCGCAGGAACAAATCAACCCTCTAGGTCAGTGTTTTACAATCTGTGGGTCGCGACCCCCAGGGGGGTCGCGAAGTTATGATAGTAACGGTAACTGAAAACTACTAAAGACTACACAAAATGTTCTGTCAGTTAACACTGTCATGCTGGCCCAACATACTACAGAAACGCTAGACGGACTGGTGCGACGGGAACTGAGCGTGCCTACAGCTCCGGTACCCATCATGGAGATTGGGGAGTGGTAGTAGGGCCTCGATACTTGGAAAACCGAACATCGGTTCGCCACAAGCTACTCGACTTAAAAGTACCTAAGTAGCCTGCATGCAGACGAAAGGGGAGTAAGACCTGCTACCAATCCGCTTGCGTGCTCCGTTGGTTTACTGAGCGCAAGAGCGGTGCGGGTAAAGGTCCTCTCGTCTGGTTGGTTTACTAGACGAAAGACTCGCAATCCTGTGATATAACCGGAAGGTTGGCACACAGGGGCGCATTAGCAGTTAGGTATAGGGTACGTGTCATGCTGGCCCGCGAAGTACTTCTTCACGTTTCGTTTGAAGGATCCCATGTTGTATGTATTTTAACAAAAAAAAAACCGATTCCAAACATTACTCTACATTTATGTATGTAGATACAGGCTGATAATGATGAAAAAAATATAGGACCAATCTGGAAGTATACTCTTTCAAAAAAAATAACTTTTTTAAATCGATTTATAAATCACGGAGTATTTGTTTGTTTATAATATCTTTGTTGCACTCGATAAAACAATCATATAAAAGTTTACATAAAATAAATGCCGTACAAAGGCGGACTTAACCCTTTAAGGGATCTAGAGTAATTAAGTAACATTAAAAAAAATACAGCCGAATTGTGAACCTCCTTTTTTGGAGTCGAATAAAAAGAGCAACCACTTACATGGGTTGTTAGTGTCGACGACTGTCACGGCCGTGCACGTTGGGTTTGGTCTGTAGCGATTTGCCAGCGCTTCCACCTGAATAACAAATAAATCCAAACAAATCATAATTCTGTCAGTTACTGGCCGTGTGGTTTCCGGCAGACTAGACTAGAATCACTCCGTTTCTTCCCGTGGATGTCGTACAAGGCGACTAACGGAAATACATTATTAAATATCGATCAGGCCTCCCCAACCCGTTTGGCCAGCGTGGGGAGTGTAGGCCAAATCCTCCTTCAGTCTAGGACGGACGAGAAAGGGTCGTGCTCCTGTAGTGGAGACTAAAATGGACCTGATGATGATGAAATCATAATTCAAACAAATAGACGAGCTCGGTGGTCGAATGGTTAGCAATGGCCACTTTGACTCCGAGGTCGCGGGTTCGATTCCCGCACAAGACAAACATTTGTCTGCACGAACATGTCTGTTTATCTTTTTCTGGGTATTTTCTATGTACTATAAGTATGTATTTACAAAAGAAAATATATTTAAGTACATTTATCAGTTGTCTAGTACCCATAACTCAAGCTTTGCGCTTAATTTGGGACTAGATGGCGCTGTGTAAATTGTCCAGAAATAGTTATTTATTTATTTATTAATCATAATGTTTTCCATGAACGTGAAAATGCATTCTGATTTTACATACACACGACCATGATATGGATCCTATTATTTTTTTATGTGTGAGGGGGCAAACGGGCATGTGGGTCACCTGATGGAAAGCAATCACCACCGCCCATGGAGATCAGCAACATTAAAATGTCACCGAACCGTTGCCTGCCTATACTCCTTCCTTTCTTTCTTTCTGGTAACCTCACTCACTCGCAGGAACACAACAACCCTCAAGGGAATTTTTATTTGGCTGCTGTATTCTGAGAGGTGAAGGTATTTCCCCAATCGGATATTTTAAAAAATAAGCTATGCCCTATCTCTCTTTTGGCCAGAGCCTCGTTTGGCAGTCAGCAGGGTGCACCAGGTGCAGGTGAAATTGGCTTTGGCTCAAAGATGTTGGTGGACTTACACCCCTACATAGGTAAAAACTGAGTTTCTACACATACTCGTATCTGCTCAAACAACCAATATACCAGTACCACAAAATTTTTTTCTGATTCTGATTCTGATCTATTGGTAAAAACCTCTTAGATAACTACAATGAATTTACCAGGATACATTTTTTTTATATGCTGCGTCGGGTGGCAGACAAGCCACAGCCCACCTAATGTGAAGCGGTTACCGTAGCCATATTAACGCTCGCAACATGAAATATCGCTCGCGTGCTCCCACCCCCGCCAACGCAGCAACTCCTTTCTTTCTGGTGACCTCACTCACTCGCAGGAACACAACAACCCTCAAGAGAATTGTTATTTGGCTGCGGTATTCTGTGAGGTGGAGTGTACATCCCCAGTCGCGCAGCTCAAGAAATACGCTACACCCTACCTATCTTTTCGCCAGAGCCTCTTCTGTCAGTCAGCAGGGTGCACCACGTGCAGGTGAGGTTGACTTTGCTTAAAAGATGTCGATGAACCACTTACACCCCAGAAAAATTATTCATTTCCTTTCGAACTTTAATAATAGGTCCCTTATCCGTATTTTGATAATTCATTAAAGGTGTTATTTTGCGGAAGTCAAATTTACAGGCAATTTGATCTACACTACTTTGCGTGCTTCCGCCACCAATTAGGTCATGCAAACTACTGATTCTTTGTACCAAATATGACGCAGTATTCTGGTCAGTCAATGCATCAGGTGTTTAATAAATAAATATACATACATATCTAATCATCAAGCTATGGTCATTAAATCTTATCATTGCTATCATATGTTAGTCACGTAACCGATAAGGTGAACAATTATTTGTCATAGTGGTGCATTTGGAAACTACCTAATTCAATTTACAAAGTCGGCTTGCACTTTTACACTTGCCACGTCTGAGTGATGTCGCTGAAGTTGCAAGCGTCCATATGCCTTTTTTATACCACTAAAGTAAACAAGCATACGGTCCGCCTGATGGAAAGCAGTTACCGTAGCTTATGAACGCCTGTAACACCAGAGGTATCACACGCGTGTTGCAGACCCTGTAAAAAATTCTTCATGCCCTTTTTGAAAACCTCGACAGGCAGTTCAAGATCGTCAACGCAACGTTTTTTTTTTTACTGCATACGGCCCGCCTGATGTGAAGCGGTTACCGTAGCCATATTAACGCTGGCAATGAAAAGATGTTGATGAACCACAAACACCCTTACAACTTTTTTTTTTTTAATGTGTATGATCCATTGTAAAGAAAGGATACTATTTAACGCAACATCAAATAAATACATTGCTAACCTAACATAATTGCACATCAAAAAATACTTATCGCACATCAAATACAGGATTTGATGTGCGATTAGATTTGATATGCAAATCAGGTATTTTTATGGATCATTTTAATATTTTCCGTAAAGAAATATATATATTCAAGAATTTTTCACGGATCACATAATATATAAAAAAAAAAAAAATATTGTCACACAAATTACACAGCGCCATCTAGCCCCAAAGTAAGCGAAGCTTGTGTTATGGGTACTAGACAACTAATAAACATATGTAAATACATTTTTTTTTTGTAAATTCATACTTATTATACATAGAAAACACCCAAACTAAGACAAACAGACATGTTCATGCACATAAATGTTTGTCCTATGTGGGAATCGAACCCACGAGCATTGGTGTCGAAGCCACGTCATTGACCGCTACGCCACCGAGCTCGTCAAATAATATATTGAAATAATATATCCTATGACACTTCCACAGCTGAGACGAATTCGATGACACCTCATAAGTCGAAATTCTTTAAGCGGTTTAGGCTATAGAGCGTGCCAAATAAATATACATACATATATACACTCGAAAAACATAACCCCTCGCATCTTTGTCAGTCGGGTAAAAACCACTCTCGTTCAGAGTGCTTAGTGCGAGTTTGATGTTCGCGTCGAACATGTCAACGTAAACAAACCGACCAAATAGAGAAGAAGTCTCATGTTGTGAATTTACCAGACGCGTGTTACATATCCAAATTAGCCGGGTTGCTCACTTCAAAGTGTGAGCAAGTAAGCCACATACATAATTTTGATATGTACGAGTAACACGCGTCTTATATATTCACAACGTGACAGTTCTTTTCTATTTGGTCAGTTTGTTTTTTTTTTATACTACGACGGGTGGCAGACAAGCATACGGCCCGCCTGATGTGAAGCGGTTACCGTAACCATAGTAACGCTCGCAACATAAAATATCGCTCGAGCGCCGCCGCCCCTGCTGCCAACGCAGCATCTCCTTCCTTTCTGGTGACCTCACTCACACGCAGGAACACAACAACCCTCAAGGGAATTGTTATTTGTCTGCGGTATTCTGTGAGGTGGAGGTACATTCCCCAGTCGGGTAGCGTACAATTACGCTCCCTACCTCTCTTTCGCCAGAGCTTCGTTTGTCAGTCAGCAGGGTGCACCGCGTGCAGGTAAAGTTGGCTTTGGTTCAAAGATGTTGATGAACTACTTACACCCCTAACTGTTTACGTTGACATGATAGAACGCGAACAATAAACTCGCACTAATCACTCTGGTGCTGTCGAGTAAAAACACAGTGTACTCACACAAGATAATAATGTTCCACCAAGTGCCAACAATCTACAGTATCAACTTTACAGTGTACTCACCTCTTCAAGTCTTGCCTGTCTGGTTGTTTTGCAGCTGACGGCACACGCATTCATGCTTGGCACACATGTCACTGAAAAATATCGAATACAAAATTATTACAATACCTTAAACTTGGATGAGCTCGGTGGTGGAATAGCTAACAATGGCCACTTTCACTCCGAGGCCGCGGGTTTGATCCCCGCACAAGACAAATATTTGTGTGCATGAACATGTCTGTTTGTCTTGGTCTGGGTGCTTTATAAGTATTGTATAAATGTGTTTTAAAAGAATGTATTTAAGTGGTAAGTAACGATTACCAATACCCATAGTACAAGCTTTGCTTAGTTTGAGACTCATTTTGTCCCGCTATTTAAATAATCCATAAATATTTATTTATTTATTATTTACACTCATGGGGTTTAAATGGTTCTTCAATCAATCAATATTTATTCAGTAACAATTTACAATTACACATAATAATATACAATTGTCAAATAAATAGATTTGCAAACATGAACAACATTATTAAACTCTAACAAACATCATTCATCATCATCATCTTTCAATCAAAGGTAACCTTACCTACACGTACAAACGTGTAGGCCATGGTGCTCTATGTGTGCACCCTGCTGACTGACTAACGAGGCTGGCAAAAAAGAGGTAGATAGCGTATTCATAAGCTGCCTGCATCCAGGGCCGTCATGCCATCCAGCACGTATAATGGGCACAGTTACACACACCCACAACATATACCGAACAGACTGACGGCACCGGATGGCACAGTGTGTTGCACAGACACTAGACACTACAGACAATCCTGTCTATGTCCCTGTATATTCTTATACGTTGTATAAAAACTGTAGATTAGTGTGCAAGTTATATTGTTGTAGTATGCGTTATAACTAGGGTTGCTATCTCTAAACATTAGCAACCAGGACAAGATATGTGAAAACTCCGGATTTTGAATCTTAAAATCCAGACATGTCATCAATGTATTTTATTACTAGTACTATTTTTTATTCTGAGACAAGACGGTTATTCGATGCATCGAGCAGGCGGTAGCGATTCAAAACTTTTTACCCTGGATTGCAAATGAAACCCCGCCCGGACGCTCCCTGAATGCCCTCTAGACTAGGACAAATCCGGGGAAACCCGGACGGATGGCAACCCTAGTTATATATATAATATAACTAATGTTCTATCTATGTACTTACTGTAAAGAGTGCTAATAACCGGCGTTATAATGATGTAGTTCTCGAAAACACCCCTGAATAACCCATATCTAATGGTGCTGTCTTGATGTTGGACCTCGGCTGTCGCTGACGATTCTATCTGAAACAACGGAGTTGAGGTACTGGTCTATAATTTTACTATGTCTATCCATCCTCATGGACACAGCAAAAATAATATAGACCCCCACAAAACATGTATTTTAAATCCTCGGATGTAATAAAAAAATAAATCTAAATTTATTTATTTAATAACATAAGAGGGGCGCTACCGCCGGAGCAGAAGCCAATTATCATCGGATTTTTTATTTCTTTATTTAATAAAAAATAAATAAATATTGTCAGACAAATTACACAGAGCCATCTAGCCCCAAAGTAAGCGAAGCTTGTATTATGGGTACTAGACAACTGATAAACATACGTAAATACATTATTTTTTTTGTAAATACATACTTATGACACATAGAAAACACCCAGACCAAGACAAACAGACATATTAATGCACACAAATGTTTGTCCTGTGTGGGAACCGAACCCACGAGCGTTGGTGACGAAGCCGCGTCATTGACCGCTACGACACCGAGCTCGTCAACTTTTAGTTTAAACTTTATTTACCATATAATAAGAGTATAGAAGGAGAGTGGTAGAGTACGATCTAAATTCTTCTTTCGATTGAACGAGGAGTTCAGATCGTACCAGAATCGTACTCTACCACGCTGTACACCGACCAGGGGCCCTACCACTGAAGCTGAAGCCGATTACCATTGGATTTTTTAATGCGAAAATGAAACTACTGTTTACATTATAGGTAATTAGGTTTAGCTCAGCTGATAGAAACCCTAGAGCTCTAAGAACTAAGTTTTTTTTTTTTTTACACTACGTCGGGTGGCAGACAAGCATACGGCCTGCCTGATGTGAAGCGGTTACCGTAGCCATATTAACGCTCGCAACATAAAATATCGCTCGCGCGCCGCCACCCCCGGTGCCATCGCAGCATCTCCTTCTTTTCTGGTGACCTCACTCACTCGCAGGAACACAACAGCCCTCTAGGGAACCGTTATGTGGCTGCGGTATTCTGTGAGGTGGAGGTACATTCCCAAGTCGGGTAGCTTACAATTACGCTCCCTACCTCTCTTTTCGCCAGTTTGTCAGTCACCGCGTGCAGGTCAAGTTGGCTTTGGTTCAAAGAATTTGATGAACCACTTACACCCCAAAAGCTAAGCTGAAAATGTTTGTCAATAACTTTGACCTAAGTCAAATTTTGAATCAAAAAATCCAGTGGTAAGGGGCTTCTGCTTCGGCGGTAGGGCCCGCTTGTTCCAGCAGTGTGAAGAATATGTGTAAATGCAGATTAACAACCAAAGATATTCAATTGTTAAATCTCTTTGCAGTTAACGAAAAATATAAGAAGGCAATTAGTGATTCATAGCTTTGATTACAGATTGTAATTGTACTATAAGAACTTGAGACATTAAAAGCCATTGCAGTATCGTAGCAGTAGATAAAACAACGAGGATGTTAATCTATAGCATAAATAGACAAAGCATTGGTGTTAGGAGGGCAAAAATATCTTAGGATATAGGAAGTATTTAATGTATTATTGATTAATTATTTCTTCGATATATTTACTTAAACCTAATTAAGTAATAGGCTACTATTACGAGCTCGGTGGCGTAGCGGTCAATGACGCGGCTTTGACACCAACGCTCGTGGGTTCGATTCCCACACAGGACAAACATTTGTGTGCATGAACATGTCTGTTTGTCTTGGTCTGGGTGTTTTCTATGTATCATAAGTATGTATTTACAAAAAATAATGTATTTACGTATGTTTATCAGTTGTCTAGTACCCATAACACAAGCTTCGCTTACTTTAGGGCTAGATGGCGCTGTGTAATTTGTTTGACAATATTTATTTATTTATTGATAAAAATAATAATTACAATTTATTCAAATCCAAGGATCTTGATGCTCTACAAATAAATCCACAAGTGACAGATGGTGTCTTTTGTTTTTTTTTTATATGAGAGGGGGGTAAGCGAGCATGTGGGTCACCTGATGGAAAGCAATCACCGCCGCCCATAGAAATCAGCAACACCAAGGGGTAGCCGATCCGTTGCCAACCTTTTAAGGGCTTAAATATTGACTCTGTTTTGGAAGGTCCCTATGTCGTATTTATTTTGGAATACAGCTGAGGGAAGTTGATTCCACAACGTGGTGTCGGAGGCCAGAGTTCTCTTTGAGTCTTTGAGCCCGTGAGGTGGTGATAGTGAATTTTAAATCATAAATCATTTATTTCTTGCCAAATATGTTACCCATATTTGGCAAGAAATAAAATGATCTTATAATTTTTACAATTGAACAAACTATATTTTACCTTTTGTATAAGCATGCAAGCATTTTTAAAGTTAATTATCTAAATGCATGTCACATTTAAATAAGTAATTATCAATACAATTAAAGATTATCATTATTTTTAAGAATTTATTCATGCAATTTTGCAAAGACATGATTAATTTATAATCCGCGGCCTAATTTCCTTATCTACTTTAAAGACAGTGCTTAAGGTTATCATAGACTTATCACAGAGGGAATTCTTCTAGACAACCTTGGCAAGTTGTTAACATAGGTCTTAAAATCAGCAAGCGGAAGTGGCAGTGGTCCGCCACATCTCCACAGACCCTACCGCTGAAGCTCAAGCCGATTACTTGAATGCGAAAATCAAACTTCACTGTAGATTTATGGTACTTGTGTTTAACTTAGCTGGTAGTAACTGGAGCTCTAGCGACTAAGTCGAAGATGTTTATCAATAACTTAAACCTAAGAACAATTTTTGGAATCAAAAATACCGATGGTAATTCGGCGGTAAGGTCCCAGGGAAGCTGAAACAGATATACCGACGAAGCTGAAGCCGATTCCCAGCGGATTATAGTTCATTACCTGAATATGTAGTTCATGACATAGAGTTCATTATCTAATGCTCTACCGACTTAGCCGAAGATATTTGTCAACAACTTTAACCTGAGACCAATTTTTGGAAATAAAAAAGAACCGATGGTAATTCGGCGGTATGGCCCCAGGGAAACTGAAGCCGATATACCGACGAAGCTGAAGCCGATTTCCAGCGATTTTTAGGGTTCCGAACCTCAAAAGGAAAAACGGAACCCTTATAAGATCACTTTGTTGTCCGTCTGTCTGTCTGTCTGTCTGTCTGTCTGTCTGTCTGTCTGTCTGTCTGTCTGTCTGTCTGTCTGTCTGTCTGTCAAACATTTCTATGTCGAGAATGCGTGGAGGTATCAAGCTGAAATTTGAACTGTATACACAGGTCTACGGTCCCATGAAGTTAAAAAAAAATCAAACTGCTAAGTTTACGTAGAAAAAAGTTACGGCCGTTTATTCAGCAAAAAACGCATATTTCGACACACTCAAAGGAATCAAAACCTATAGGGTACTTCCCGTTGACCTAGAACTATGAAATTTGGCAAGTAACATCGTTATAGACTACAAGTACAGGAATAAATCTCAAAACTATACATTTGTAAATAGATCTAAAAAAATAGGGGGTCTATATTTTTTATAGGGTGTCGAAATTTCAAATTGAAACTACTAGTTCAAATGGGGTATCATTTGAAAGGGCTTGATGTACACATTGCAAAATATATTTTATTTATTTTTTTCGACGCATTATTTCTTATTTATAATGAAAAATATCAAATTTAATAATGATACTACGTACCTACGGAACCCTCGGTGGGCGAGTCCGACTCGCACTTGTCCGGTTTTTTGATTGTGAAAATAAAATTTCAGCGTAGATTTGTAGCAATTGTGTCTAGATTAGCTGGTAGAAACCCTGGAGGCCAAATATGGCCGCACACCGAGGCCAAATTAATACAAAAATATAATAAATATAAATAAATATTTCTAGACAATTTACAAACTGCCATCTAGTGCCGCCATCTAGATAAAATCTTATCTAAATTTATATATTTTTAATGCAAAAGCATTTGTTTTGAAAGCTTAAGAGAGAATAATCAATTCTATTTATTTATACTGAAAATAATTAAATTATATTAAAACAATTTTTTACTCCTACAAAAAACAATAAAAAAAGGGTTTCTACCATTTGTGCTAAACATAATTAGCAACAATCATCTCTATTTTGCATCCAAAAATTTCTATGGTAATCGACTTCAGCTTCGGCTGTAAGACGGTAAGACCGCAGAACATCCTACAGCTGCCAAACTAAAACAACACTCACCCAACTATCACTAGCGATAGCCACTACAATCAACAATAAACCCAAAACACTCAACAAAAATGCACTAAAAATGTAACCACGACGTGTGACCGCCATATTGTAACTTATTAATACTAATACTTAATCATGATAACATAACATGAATTATCATTGATAACGGTGACTCGTTTGATAAAATACCTGTGACTATTATGATAATAGAAGTCAATTAATTGACGATAATTGGAAGGCCAATGTCTACTTCGTGAAATTCCAAAGCTGCCTTTTTTTATATGAAACGGGGCAAACGAGCATGTGGGTCACCTGATGGAAAGCAATTACCACCGCCCATACAGTTCAGCAACAACAAGGGTAATCTGATTCATTGCCAGCCTATACTTCTTCCTTACTTTCTGGTGACCTCACTCACGCGCAAGAATACAATAATAACCCTCAAGGTAATTGTCGGTTTTCTGTGACGATGAGGTACTTCCCCAGTCGGGCAGCTTAACAAATACGCTATGACCTACCTTTCTTTTCGCCAGAGCCTTTTTTTACCTTTTTTGTCAGTCAGCATGGTGCACCAGTGCAAGTGAGGTTGGCTTTGGTTCAAAAAAGTTGAGGAACTGCTTACACCCCAAATTTTCTTCTGATTGATTCCACCGGTACTGCAGTGGACTTCACTGTTCATTACCTTTCTATTGGTCATTTAATGCAATAAAAAAACAATTACTGTCATTCAAAAAGTTAATAATATTATGATGTCGACAAGAATATAAAGGACATATTTTTAGGGTTCCGTACCCAAAGGGTAAAACGGACCCTATTACTGAGACTCCGCTGTCCGTCCGTCCATCCGTCTGTCATCAGGCTCATCTCATGAACTGTTAGACAGTTGAACTTTTCAGAGATGATGTATTTCTGTTGCCGCTATCAACAAATACTAAAAAACTTTGTTTTTTTTGCCGATTTTTTAGATAATGGTACGGAACCCTTCGTGAGCGAGTCCGACTCGCACTTGGCCGGTTTTTTTATATTTCCTTAATATTATTTTATTAATAACTCTAACTGACATCATTAATTAAAATTAGTTTAGATTTAATTTAATCATGAAAAAAAATCCTTTCTTTTTCATATCTCTACTGCTTTTTGTGTGTTTTTGTGTGTAAACACGAGAAGGCCCGTAGGACTCTCAGCTCTGGCTTTATTGGCCGTCCAGATAGTAGTCATCAGAGCTATATGCTCTAGGCTCTAGGGGTGGAAGTGTTAAAGGGCATAACGCCGCGAGTAACTTCGGAGAAAGTGCAGCACATCTCTCGACACCCCTGAGTCACCCACACCGGTGTTGCCCCTAGTCTATTTTCCTGGCATTTCGGGGTGTCCACTCTACTGTAATAGACAATAGGCTTGTTGCCCATGTTACAAAATTATAAAAACTCTCTATCAGTAACGTAAAATACATAAAACTAGAACGATCTGCGATCTTAAAATTTTAATAACTTATGTCCGACGTGTTTTATGTTCGGTCAAAGTTTGGTGGGAAAGTCCATTTTAACTGTCTGTCTGTCAAGAATTTCTATGTCGAGAATGCATGGAGGTATCAAGCACAGAAATTTGAACTGTATACTCAGGTATACGGTCCCATGATGTTGTAAAAAAATCAAACTGCTAAGTTTACGTAGAAAAAAGTTACGGCCGTTTATTCAGCAAAAAACGCATATTTCGACACACTCAAGGGAATCAAAACCCGTTGACCTAGAACTATGAAATTTGGAAAGTAACATCGTTATAGACTACAAGTACAGGAATAAATCTCCAAACTATACATTTGTAAATAGATCTTAAAAAATAGGGGGCCTATAGTTTTTATACGGTGTCGAAATTTCAAATTGAAACTACTAGTTCAAATGGGGTATCATATGAAAGGGCTTGATGTACACATTGCAAAATATATTTTATTTATTTTTTTCGACGCATTAATTCTTATTTATAATGAAAAATATCAAATTTAATAATGATACTACGTACCTACGGAACCCTCGGTGGGCGAGTCCGACTCGCACTTGTCCGGTTTTTTTTTGATATTTCTTTACTATTTGTGTAAACTCTTCTTGTACTACAAACGAGCGCTCAATATTTGTTTTTGTTTTAGTCAGTTTTACTAGTAATAATTGGCCTTGACTTTCAATGTACATAATTTACAAATTTGTGAGTTCACTGCTTCTGCAAGCGCTGCTTATACCGGTATTGATACTCGGTACAAGCAGCGCTTTTGATACCACCTGTGAAAACATGTAATTTGTGTAATAAATACGTTCATTTTCAGAATAAATCTATAAATACTTAGGTACCTTACCATCACTGCCAAATATATCTCGTCAGGAGCACCATTAAAAAAAAATTCTACTTCATGAGAGGTGAAAACCTTAGATTTCTTACTCTTGTACCCCCGAGACTGTCTTTTCAAAAATGGTGGTAAATTATGGATTTTTTTCAAATTTACATTGCGCTTTACACTAAGTGTTCTCTTGAGCATTGAATATCGGATCCAAAGCGTAGAAGGTTGTAGTTTGCTACACAGTCCATTAAAATATGTAAGAAATACACTTTCGGAAAACGATTTTATATTCTTCTCTGCTCACCACTTCATAAAATCATTGTATGTGTTTATATATCTTTCTTTTGAGATTTCTGGCAAAAGATTTTCAATAACACAATTTGCCTCGTCTTTAATTGTAATAACTCATTTTTAATATTCATTCAAATCTTAGCATAGAAGATTATTACCTATTTTTTTAAATTCCGTCACAGTCTGTGACTCACAGATACAACAGATTAGTATCCCGCCAATTTATGTCGACTTTTTAAATTTAGAAAGTCACATTGCCGCAGCATTCTTTTTAAATTAGTTTTTTTTTACATAAAACTCTTCACAGCTGACAGCAGTTCTATTTTTAAAGTTCATTCCGGCCCATAGGTGGGAAGTAATTTGTACGAGTTTTTCCCTCTCTATGGAGGGAAGCAGCATTTTCCACCCAATAATCAGATCAAAACAACACTACATACTTTCCGAGTATGAGAAATGAAAATACATTTTTCATCCCTCCATCTCGGAAAGCTCTTTGCTCTTCGATATCTGAGTTCAAAGGTCGTTTTTATCCGCTAGAGGATAAAGTAAATTTGAATTTAATGTCTTCTAATTGTGTGCACTAAGTATTTGTGAATTCAAAACATCATTAAACCTATTTACTTCTACCTCCATGGTGTCGAATTTATCATCCAACTTTTTTAACTTGTTAAAAACTCAGACTCGGAACCTCCTTGGTGTACTTTTTTTTTAATTTGCTTTGCGCGCGCAATTTTCTTTTCACGTTATATTTTTAAAACCTTAGGTTAAAAACAAGTGAAAAAAGGGAATGTAGTAGTTAATACCTAAACTGAAATAAAAGTATCTTGTGATTGTAAATGTTTTTCATTTTTACATTTAGTCATTTCCTCTGCTGCTGAGGTGGGATGAAGAGTTACGTGTTGCACTCGAGCGTAAAGATTTTTCACCTCGTGCTCTTTTGATTCCCTCGCTAACGCTCAGGATTCTAATTTTTGAATCAAATCCTTCGCTTGCTTGGTCATCAAAATTTTGCACACGGTTAAAAAGCAACTTTGCACTCTTGTATAACAAATAACTATTTTAAGTCTCTCAAACATGCGAGACATACATAAAATTACTAGCTGTGCCCGCGACTTCGTCCGCGTGGAATAGTGTCTTTGGGCAGCATTTTTAAATATTTCGGCTAATTATTTTACAAATAAGACACATACGTATTAATACTTATATGAGTTGCAGTGTGCCATCTAGTGCTTATATAGCTCTTTTGTGGAACATTGAACATTCATCCCAACCAACAGCTTACACAGCTGCAACTTTCTTCCGCGCTCACTGCTTTTGCTAATGTTACATACCGGCATGTCCTCATCAGCTAAGTTCAATGGTAGTTTTAGAACCGAGTGCGCTATACCCCTATAACTATTTACACTTTATTTTGCTTTTAACCGTAAACACAGAAAACAAAACTTCTTATTATGAAAATAACTTATTTAAGTATTTTATTTAATTGTATAAAAACCTATTTAAAAAAAATTATAAACCCAAATGAATTAAATTTAACTAATTTTATTGACCCAAATAAATAAAATCTCTATACTAAGTATAACTTTTTACACTTGTACTTAAGAACTTGTTTTTATGAACCATTTGTAACCGATTCCTAGAAATCCCTTTCGGATATTGCGACTTCTGACTGAGTCGGCATGCAAAGGCATATAGACTCATTCATAAAACTATTAAGCTTTCTTATCTTTTGTTTACATTCACAGATGGTCAAATGCTTTGTTTGTACAATGCTCAAAAAAGTACTGTTTATTTGGTGAGGGCAATTAACTTACCGTTCTTAGGTACCTGCCTAGCATACAAATGTGCAACAAAAAAAAATGACGTAATAACATCTAATTAAACTCGAAAGTAATCTACTTTTAACGAATGAAATAAATAAAACAATGACCCAATGAATGAAAAATATTTAATAACTTATCTACTAAAGTAAGCAAATCGAATTGTAAACAATGTGCAGTGAATAATAATGCATTTGTAGCGGAAAAAATAATAATTGTCACGTGTCTGCACGTTTGGGCAAGCCCACTTGGGCATATTTTTTCTGTGCCGTACCACCGTTTTTTACTCATGTGGTACCACGCCGCGTAACGACCCCCGGCCCGCTCCCTGACCCCCGCGTGGCAGCTTTCAATGTGTACGGGTGGTGTACGGCGTTGAGATAGGCAAAATGCCTGGCATTTACAATAAGTGCCCAGTAAGAACCTGTAAATGCCCAATAAATGCCTAGTTTTGGGCATAAATAGGGAATTTATAACTATTTTTTGGACATTTATTGTAAATGCCCGGCATTTTGCCCATCTCTAGTACGGCGCGATGCTTGGCAAGTTTTTTACTCGCGTTAATTTCAGTTTCTCATTTTGTAATGACTGCGTAAATGTTATCTACATCAGGATAGCACTAATATTTTGTCTCTTGGCAAACAAACTTATAAAACATTCATTTATACCTTACATATTTCCATACAAACTTTCATCCCCTATTCCCTATTGTTATTTTACCCCCGTGTGGGTAAAACTTTTACAAACTTTGAATGTCATATTTATTTATATCGAATCAACAGCCTAAAAAATAAGTTTCAAGCTTCTAGCTCTAAAAATAACGATATTTCCATACAATCTTTCACCCCCCCTTTTAACCCCTTACAACCCTTTTTTTGCATTAAAAAGTAGCCTATGTCCTTCCTCAGGCTCTAAACTATCTGTGTACCAAATTTCATTTAAATCGGTTCAGTAGTTTTGCCGTGAAAGCAGGACAGACAGACAGACAGACAGAGTTACTTTCGCATTTATAATATTAGTAAGGAAGTAAGGATAGTAAGGATAGTAAGGATAGTAAGTAAGGAAGTAAGGATTGAGAGGACTGAGCGGAGCGGCGGAATGCTTATATACGCCGAAAAGTCACATTTGGAATTGAATAATCTCCAAAACCACTGAACCGATTTTGATGAAACTTGTAATAGTTAAAGACCTCGACATGAGGTTTGTGTCGAAAAAAAATTAAAACCAGTGATCATGTCCTTGAGAAATGATCATCAAATACATTTTCCACTGAAATCAATGGAAAACATACACTCAGCGAATCTACTCGCTCCACTCAACGTCGATTTCGGTCCTCGTATAATATATTAATTGACTCAAGTCATGTTATAAATATTATAAAAAAATAGTCTACAATACAAATGTAATATATTTTTTTTTTTAATTTATTTTATGAACCACAAACAGGTTTACAATACATATTGATTTGTGATAATACTAAATGACAAACTCATTATAAACCCAACGTAATGGTTACAAATTATTTCTATAATTTTTTAATCTTTCCGTGAATCCCAATTAACGTCAACGTTTAGTAACGTAATTTACTTACTACCTGGAAAACTATAAAAGAGATTTATAACATCACAGTCTGAATAATATATAGTATATATAGTAATATGTCACTTAACTAATATTTCAATATAAATATGTTAATTAATAATCTAATGTCAAAAATCTTTATCCTTCAAAAGATTATCTAGACGATAATAAACCTTATCAGTTAATACTGCTTTCAATCATTTTTTAAACATTGTTAACGGTAGCTCCTTTATGTAAATTGGTATATGGTTTTATAATTAATTACAGACATTTTGGAACACACTCTTGTTAAAATATGTTGTGCAATAATTATGTTGTCATAAATGAATATAAATAAACTGAAATAGTAACAAAACGTTAAACTTTTTCTTTGTCTATTTGTCGGGACTGTAAGTATGTTCATGCGTCAAGCAAAAACTACAAATTATATTTAAAATGTATTTATTGAAAAATATGCTTTAATTTATAGTAACTTTTTGTGTTCTTGTAAATCGAGCCACGTGTAAAAATATTAAAATTTTAAATTACATCGCCTAGCTGCTTTCCTGATTGCAACTTCGAAAATGAAATAATTTTTCAAACAGGTGTAGCGGTTCCAGAGATTATCCTTCAAATACACACAAACTCGAAAAAATAAACACACTTTCTTCATAAATATCTTAATCTTAGAGTGGGTCCAGTGCTGCAGCACCGGCACACACCCGACACGTCGACCCTCATGAATCTTTTGTGCTCTCCCTAATCCTTTAGTCACTCTCCCCTGATTGACTGGAGACATGTTCCATGTAGGTAGTTCAGTATGCGGTATATTGGGAAGAGGCTGTAGCCCTCCAGGTCTGATCATCAACACGCTTTCTCTCTTAGTAAGTAAAAAGTATAGATTATTGGGGTGTAAGAGGTTCTTCAACATCTTTGAACCAAAGCCAACTTCAGCTGCACGCGTTGCACCCTGCTGACGACAAACGAAGCTCTGGCGAAAAGAGCGGTAGGAAGCGTAATTGTAAGCTACCCGATTGGGGAATGTACTTCCACCTCACAGAATACCGCAGCCAAATAACAATTCCCTTGAGGGTTGTGTAAGTGAGGTCACCAGAAAGGAAGGAGATGCTGCATTGGCAGTGGGGGTGGCGGCGCGCGAGCGATATTTTATATTGCGAGCGTTAATATGGCAAGGGTAACCGCTTCACATCAGACGGGCCGTATGCTTGTCTGCCATCCAATGTAGTATTAACAGGTTCACAGTCCCGAAGCAAGTTGCGATCTTCTTTGTATAAGTACGTCCCCATAGTAATAATGACACCTAACGCTCATGAAGTTTCGTATTAATTTACGTCATCTACATGACTGGCCAAGTGGCCATGAAGCACATGTGACTCATGGACGTACCAGTGAAGTCACCCATGAGGCACATGTGCCTCATTGGACTGCGAACCTGTTAAAAAAAATATTCGTGTGGTCATTCTTTGTGGCTTATTTTCACAGAACGGATAAAAATGATTATCTCAGCTAATTTTAAGAGAGGAAATATCCAGCGAGAGGTAATATTGTGCATTGCCCATAACAATGATTCTTGTTGGGGGTGAGGCTTAATGAGACATCTCGCTTAAAGCCTAACCAGCGCCCTACCGCCGAAACTGAAACCGAATTCCATCGGCATTTTTTTTTATACTACGTCGGGTGGCAGACAAGCATACGGCCCGCCTGATGTGAAGCGGTTACCGTATTACGCTCGCAACATAATATATCACTTGCGCGCCGCCATCCCCGCTGCCAACGCAACATCTCCGTCTTTTCTGGTGACCTCACTCACTCGCAGGAACACAACAACCCTCAAGGGAATTGTTATTTGGCTGCGGTATTCTGTGAGGTGGAGGTACATTCCCCAGTCGGGTAGCTTACAATTACGCTCCCTACCTCTCTTTTCGCCAGAGCTTCGTTTGTCAGTCAACAGGGTACACCACGTGCAGGTGAAGTCGGCTTTGGTTCAAAGATGTTGATAAACCACTAACACCCCACATTTTGAATGTGAAAATGTAACTACTGCTCAGATTGTTGCTAATTATTCATTATTATATTATTACTAGCAAACCCGGCGAACTCCGTTTCGCCACCAGATGGCGCTGTATGTGAAAAAAGATTTTCCCGCTTTTCTTTTCAAATTTTTCCAGAATTTTCTTTGCTATAAACCTCACGGAGCCTGAGACCTTTCCAACGAATGCAAAACCGTGGAAATCGGTTCGTGCGTTCTGGAGTTATAGCGTCAGGAAGGAAAACCCGACTTATTTTTATATAGTAGAAGATAGGTATTATTAGCTCAGCTGTCAGAAACCATAAAGCTCTACCGACTAAGTTGAATATGTTTGTCAAAAACTTTAACCAAAGATCAGTTTTTGGAATCTAAATTTTTGCAATCTGCTTCAGCTTAAGCGGTAGGGCTCACCCATCGGCTTTCCGATCATTACGGTTTACGCCATGGATGGTGACCTTCTATTGAAGTGCCTTTGGCCGTGAAGAGTCAAGATGACAAGCTAGCGTTGAAGAAATTAGGGGTGTTCAACAGAGCGACGCAGTACTTATACTCCTTCGTTTCTTTCTGGTGACCTCACTCACTTGCAGGAACACAACAACCCTCAAGTTGGCTGCGGTATTCTGTGAGGTGGAGGTACTTACGCTTCCACCTCCCCTGCACGCGATGTTCCATGGTCCTTACTTAGCGTAATAAAGTCTTTGATCCTTCATCTATCCAGTGGTGTAATTGAATTTTGGTCGAGATGATAGATATGTAGCTGCAACACCAAACTGTATCTTCCGATTTTGTTTTCATTCGTTTTTTTTTATTGTCCCTAAGCTTTGGTCTCTTGATCGTAACGCATAAGGGTCCGTTCGCACAGATCAGCTCGAAGAGAAGAGCAGATTTTTGTGGCATTTAAAATTGAGTTTTGCATCATTGGTATAAGGTTTATTTTTTTTTATTCACGTCTTTTGTTATATGAGAATGCACGAGAGCCGATGTGGATTTTAAAGTAAACCTTATGCCAATGACACAAAGCTATATTTTAAACGCATTCAAAATCTGCTCAGCCCTCTTACCACCATCTCTTATTGCAATTCAATAATTGAATAGTTCATACCGATGAATAAGCGACTCTATTCCATTTGAAATAGAATCGCTTATTCATTGGTATGAATAAGCATTCTATTCTGTTATTGAATCGCAATAAGAGATGGTGGTAAGGGGGCTGCTCTCCGAGTCGGTTTGTTTGAACGGACCCTAACGATGCGGTATGCGGCGCCGGACACATAGTTGTATGAAAAACATCTAGGATGGTCTCTTGTTCCGTTGAACTATGTGTCGGCGTTGAAGGGTAAGCGCGGTGAAGTGGGGAGCGGGTACACCGCACTGCGCGGTTCGTCGTTCTCGTTCATCGCTGCTGCGGTGTGCGTCACGAGTTGACAAAGGATTTTTTTTGAAGATATTTTAATAGAATTACTCCGAAATTATCCTTCTGTATATAAAAGTAAAGACATAAAAGTTTAATAGTTAAAGAAAATTGCTTTCATCATCATCATCAGGTCATTTTAGTCTCCACTACAGGAGCGCGACCCTGTCTCATCCGTCAGAGACAGGAGGATTTGGCCTACACTCCCCACGCTGGCCAGACGGGTTGGGGAGGAAAATTGCTTTAAATTATCTCTTTCATGTATGCAATTATCAATATCATGTCGACACGTCTACTTTGGTAGCTGCCGCAAAATCAACAGACACTTCTCCGCCGAGACGGTGAACGCTGCGTCGTGTGTTGAGCCGCATTCCGCAGCGTTGTGCGGCACCATCAAGAGACCAAAGCTTATCACAGCAATTTTAAACGTGCCTTATTTCGGCACTGCCCAGGTCTCAGATCTTGATTTTAACTAGACAAAAAATTAGTCGTTAATTTGTCGCTCAAAGGAAAAAAATTGTCGCTCTCCCGTTAAAGAGCTATAAGGTTTTTTTTTGTGGCAGTGCCGAAATAAGCTTATTTCGGCACAGCCCACTCGGGATCTATTAAACTACATAACATAGCGAAGATATGATTTCCCCCAGAATTAGTCAATTTGTCGAATTCAGACACCAAGTATCAGAATTAGTCGACCTCCCGTTAAAAAGTTATAAGTATTTTTTTGTGGCAGTGCCGAAATGAGCCTTATTTCGGCACTGCCCAATAAAACTACAGCACCTAGCGAAAATCTGAATTTGTCGGAAATAAAACACAACTGGTCGATGCGTAATTAAAAAGTTATACTAAATTAATTAGATAAATTAAACGGGTCACTCACGTCTTTTTGTCGGGAAAGCAGACTAGTTTCGATCTCAAAAGGAGACCTTCATCAGGGCGAATGTCCAGACACGTCCACCCTTTGTCTCTCGCGCCGGACACTGCGCGCAAATGCGCGCGCCGCACGACTAGAAAGGGTGGTGGGGGGTTGGTGCGTTGATTGGTGGAGCGAGAGAGTTATACGTATTTTAATAATTCACGTTGTAGTCAGAGAGCCTAACGTAGGCAGAGTAGAATAACACCACCCCATTCACATATGGCTATCGTAAAAAGCGACTAATGTAGTGCTAAAGAACACCTAAAGCATTCGTAGATCAGAAAACAGTTCCATGCATTGACAAACTTTGCCAGACTCTGAAAAAGGAAGAAAATAAAACTTTACTGTTGCATTTCGTGCATGATATAATTTTGATGCAAGATCTCGGACTATACTTAGTATCAGAATTATTAAAATGCGTGTAACTTTTTAATTACGCATCGACCAATTGTGTTTTTTCTGCGATAAATTTCGACAAATTCAAGGCAATATCTAGGTGAAATCAGATTTTCGCTAGGTGGTGTAGTTTTAATGGGCAGTGCCGAAATAAGGCTTATTTCAACACTGCCACAAAAAAATACTTATAACTTTTTAACGGGAGGTCGACTAATTCTGATACTTGGTGTCTGAATTCGACAAATTGACGACTAATTCTGGGGGAAATCATTACTTCGCTATGTTATGTAGTTTAATAGATCCCGAGTGGGCTGTGCCGAAATAAGTTTATTTCGGCACTGCCACAAAAAAAACCTTATTGCTCTTTAACGAGAGGGCGACAATTTTTTTCCTTTGGGCGACAAATTAACGACAAATTTTTTGTTTAGTTAAAATCAAGATCTGAGACCTGGGCAGTGCCGAAATAAGGCACGCCAATTTTAAAAACGTATACACAGCTTAAAAATCCAAATGGGTCGCAAAATAAAACAAAACATGTTATATTAAATTAATGACTATTTATTACTGCGAAAGCGTTGCATTTAAAAATATTAATAATTTTAATAGATTTTCCTAAGAGTAATACATACAGATTGTACAACATCATTCTTAAAATATTAGGTACAGTTTTTTGAAGTAAAACTTCCTTTACCCACGCTTGCCCTGGGGAGTAAGCTGGTGAATGCGTGACAAGAGCGTCACGTAAACGGCGAACGGAAGTTGAGGCGATATAAGTTACTAGAGCTAAAGAAGTTTTACTTCAGTCGTGTGGTCTAAAGCACAATTGTTTTTTTATAGTACTTTTTCATCGCAATTTTATAATCAAGCTAGCCAAATAAGCGACTTTATTCAATTTGGAATAGAGTCGCTTATTCAATAGTATGAATAAGCATTCTATTCAGTTATTGAATCGCAATAAGAGTTGGTGGTAAGGGGGCTGATCTGTGTCCACTTCGTTTGGCGGTACACATTTTTACGAAAAATCCTTTTAATGCCTATAAAAAGATTTTTTTAAATCGGTTCAGTAGATTCAGAGATTACCCCCTCCATACCAATGCAACCCATAAATTCACAAACTTTACCTCTTTATTGAGTGAAGCGAGCGCTCCGCGTTTGTATAGGCCGAGGAGTCACTCTTGGAAATAGGCTCCAAAGCCACTGAACCGTTTAATTACTACAAAATATAGCGATGAAAAAGTACAAATAAATTACAAAAAAAAAATGCAAAAGTGTGTTTTAATCATTTACAAGCTCGAGTTCTAAATTTCTTATAATTAACAAGCTATAAAGACTTTTTTAACTTTCGTGTTGCACGATTTATGATGTTAACAAATGGAATTAACGCGATCATGAATTTACATAACTTATGTGCATATGAAGCCCGTGTTGACAGTCCTGTGACCACGGCCAGGTCAACCTGGGGCCCTGCCCTGGGGCCTTACCCTGAGGCCCTACCCTGGGGCCCTGCCCTGGGGCCCTACCCTGGGGTTTGTCTGTGACATGCTTAACACTGATTTACAATACTTCAGAATAAATAATGTACATAGACAAACATTGCCAACACTCGTATTGTAGATAAACATATTGTTTCCATAATAGTGGTCGGTTCGTGGAATAGATGTCCATAATTTATTCTAAAGTACATTAGCCTACGATACTCTCGTGTATGTGCTCAAAATTAGAGAAGAATTCAAATGCTACTTCTCAAACTCCAAAATATCTACCGCACAAAACCAATATTTTTTAAAACAAGTTTTAAACTAATATTACATACATTTCAACAATCGATATTAACTCATATTTCATACTTTCTAGAATAAATACTATAATTAAATAATGAGTAAATAAATACAGCTCACTCGCACAACGGAGCTGAGGAGAAATAATTAGGAATTGGAATAGGCAATGCCAAAGTACACTCGACAAAAGATATAGGGGTTCAAACGCACTGAGCGACCGCGATGATCGCACCGACCAAGCATTTACATTATTAACCTTTCGCCTGCCGCGGTCCCATAGTGGGTACAGCGTTGATACAGCGCTTGCTACAGAATTGACAGAACGCGGCACGCAAAGGCTTAATGAACGCGTAGTGCGTGGCATTGAATAGAACAGCGGTTCTTAAACTTTTTTAGTGACGGAACCCTTTTGGAAAGAAAAAAATACTTGACGGAACCTTACAATAAAATGTTCGACCAGAGAAAGGCTTATTTGATTATTATTTTTTAATTCTTGTGGAACCCCTACAGTGGTATCGCGGAACCATAGGATTCCGCGGAACACACTTAGAGATTGGCTGGAATAGAATATAACAAATGGTTGGTCCGCTGCGATCAATGTTCGGAACAGCCTTTGCTTTTTTTTTAATGATAGTTTTACAGCCCTGGATACGATTCGTTTAGAGCTCAACTCTTATATTAATTCATCTTATTCCTGGATTCAGGGGCATGCCAAAATATATCGTCAGGAATCTTCTAGGTCATCAATTACTTTTAATAATTCAATTCTACAACAAAACCGATAGTGCAATTTTACTACTGTTTTGCACTTTTGGGAGCAACTCCACAGCGGCGATATAAACACTTTTAATCAAAGATTCCAGTAATATGATACATTATAATGATCACTTGCAGCATATGCTGCAACTTTTACTTATCTTTTATTCTCTTTTGTTCTACTTTTTGGCGCTTTATTGCTTTGTAATAGAGGTAGTATTATTTAATACTATAATATATAATAATAGGGCCAAAAGTCGGTCGCAGTCGCCTATTGCGTTTGAGCTCTAAGGCTTACAATAAATATATTTTTTTAAAATATTTAATATGTCCAAGTAGAGGACATATTTTGTCAAAGTAAAGACGAAGCTCTTTCTAAATACACACTTAAGGCTCTTTTACTCCTTAATTATAATCTTTCTCTGCCTTTAATTTTTTAATTAAGTGTTGATTGAAAGATTTTCTATGCATTGTTATAATAAAATTCAAACTTGTCTGTATAGGAGATATTTAAGACGGAAAATAAATAACTGAGCGACTAAAACATACTAAATGGGCGACTGGGATACTACACATAGGCCATTTTAGATGACATCTATGACAGAAAATAGTGATGGGACTTAGATCGATTTAATATCGAAAAATATTGTGAAGCGAGAATTGCATCTATGAGCTTTATTTAAAAAGTTTTAAAAACATTTTTGTTGAATATTGAAATATTTTTGCGCTCACGATATTAAAACTAAGAAGGAGCGCTTATTTAAATTGAAATAAAGAATTTAACGGAAAATTGTGTACGTTTTGTTATCAAAATTAATTGTGTTATCAAAATATGCTGAATGTTAGATTTAAAAAAATCAAAAATTCACATTACACTACTTCTAGATATCAAGATTCGTATGTTCACTTCATAAACAAGTTTTTTAATTAATAGCTCACACACTCTACATCCCCTTTTGAACCATTCGCAGACTGAATAAGTTTGTGTCTTAAAATTATACATTCGATAAATTACTTTCATTATGACGCACATCACTACTGATCATGAAGAATAGCAATTGGTGCCTTCAAACGAAGTTGTTAATTTTAACGAAACTTCATGAGTGGACAAATGTCATAGATGCCATTTTAACGTGGCGAAAGTGTAGTTTAGGTATGGTATGTTTTATGTCACCTTTAGTCGACAAGTTAGTATAAATAGTCGCCCTTTTATAAGTTTAGATGCTCCGTTTATTTAAAAAAAAATACATTAGAGCTCTATGTTGGCAATAGAAGCAAAGACAATTATTTTTATTTTTTTTGTCTGTCTGACTATACAGAGTGTATTTTTAAAGGCTGGTCAAATTCAAGGAGACGATTATGTTGTTGGTATTAATCACGAATCAATAAAAAACCCAAAAATTAATCAACCATAAACTCGGTATGGCTATCGAAAAATTTCTTGTTTATCTCCGAGATTCACATTTACTATGTAGGTAGGAGACACGTGAAGTTGTCGCGCATGCGCCCTCTGCGCGCTTTCCGTTGTGACCGCTTTCAGCGGTTATCAACATTACAGTATACGCTAAAATAACAGATACTACAAAAACGAAAATAATTTTGATGATTTTTTAAGATAGTTTTTTGACGTGACAACGTCTTATAATTCGATGGAGCCGGCTGCACGCACGAAAAAACATGACTCATGCGGCGTTACATCGCTCTGAGGCGTTATATTAAAATTTTCTTTTGAAAAATGCAAACATTCCAGCAGTATTTTCTTATGACGTTGTCACGTTCACCTATCGTCAGTAAACCGACTTTACAGACAACCGATGTTTTTATTGTTTCGTGATCAGTAACAGCTATACAATCGCATCTCTATACACGTAATATAAGAGGATTAATTAACAATAACAGTTCAGAAGTTCACGCGGCCACTAGTTATAAATAAATTTGTACTGTTTAAACATTCAAACAATTTAACAAATCGACTAAACATTCATTTTTTTCACACAACTCTTTTAACCTTTCTATCTGAGATCCACTGAAGTTCGAATGTTTAGCGACAACACACAATAACCTTCTATCATTAAACGACATACTACTAGTATTACTTAAAAAATCCCTAAAAACTCCCCATATAGGTTCTTCAACAACTTGCTTTTGGAATGCAGACTTTAACATAGTATAACACAGAGGTGATAATTGCCTGATGTATTTGTTAGGACTGGCTGAAAGTAGGAGAGTTAAGAGGCAGTAAGGGAGTAGGTTTGGGGAGACCTTTTCGCTTAATAAGTGGCAGAGCGCTTCAAATATCCACCCGCTCAGGACAGGGAGTTGGTCTTGGCTTACTGATGTTTCGAATACCTGAAAATGATATTTTATTAGTTCATAATCTAATATATAAAATTCTCGTGTCACAATGTTAGTTACCATACTCCTCCGAAACGGCTTGACCGATTTGGATGAAAATTTATATGTATATTCAGTAGGTATGAGAATAGGTTGTTATCTATTTTTTTCTACTAAATAATACTTGGAATAACTTCTATGGCAAAACAATGTTTGCCGGGTCAGCTTGTAATGTTATAAATTTAGTAATATTTTGATGTGACATATTTAATGCGGTGGGTCAATTTAACAGTTGATGTAGTGACGCGTCGCCACGCGCTCGAAATTCTGCAACTCTTCCCTATTCGGTTTATCAATGTGCCTTCTCTTTTGTTCGATATTTCAGATCTGCCAGGCAGTGACAAATTTAATATTGCCGCTTAGATTAAGAAGTAACCTCCTGGAGAATTGGACTGAGGAAGTAGCTCCACCTCACAGAACACCACAGCCAAATAACAATTCCCTTGAGGGTTGTTGTGTTCCTGCGAGTGAGTGAGGTCACCAAGATGGAAGGAATTAAGGCGTTAGCAGCGCGCGAGGGATATTTCATGGTGCGAGCGTTTATATCTACAGTAATTGTCACATCAGACGGGTCTTATGCTTGTTTGCCATTAGACGTCGTATAAAAAATAGTAATTTTATATAAAAAATATGCCTGAACTAGATAGGAGATCGTCGAGCTGGGCTGGAAAAGAATCGCAGAGTTACGAGTCAGTGGCCAAATAACAATTGCCTTCGGAGTTGTTGTATCCCTGCGAGTGAGTGAGGTCAGAAAGGAAGGAGTTGCTGCTTTGGCAGAGAGAGTGACGGCGCACGGGCGATATTTCATGTTGCGAATTTATTTATTTATTTATTTATTTATTTATTATTCATTACATTATTATTACAGGTTACCCCAATGCAACAATGTAGGTAGTTAATATTACATATTATTTTCTAAACCATAACATAAGTTAAATAAAGTAGCCCTTGTGAACTCGGTCAATGAGCAACAGAATACATCCACGGTAGTAGCAATCGCGTTAAGTGACCTCAGGGCTCTCACAAATGGTGCCTGGTTCATGACGTTAGTTCGCGCGCGTGGAACTGCGAACAACGGAGGCCTACGGCGCCGAAACACATATCGGTCCGGTACGCACAGCGCCATCTCGTGCAACACGCCCGGGTTAAACACCCTACCCCGTAATAACTTGACCAAATATGTAGCAAGACTAAGGCCACGTCTCACCTCCAGCGTGTTGTACCCCACCATTCCTAGTACGAACAGCGTGGGATACATTAACGGGTAAAACGGGTACACACCATATAATTTTAGATACATGAATCTAATGTATTTATTCTGTATCCGTTCTAGCATCAACTTATATTTGGTCTCATGGGGTGCCCAAATGAACGCGTTACACTCCAGGTGACTTTTAACAAGCGCTTCGTACAGGGCTCGCACCGCATTCAAATTTGTAAACCCACAGGATTGGCGCAACATAAATCCCAAGTTCCGATATGCCTTCTTGCAAACTCTGCTTATGTGTTCCCGGAAATTGAGGTCAGGAGTAAAAATAACTCCGAGGTCTTTTATTTCCCTCACTCGCTGTATTGGGGTGCCTTCTAAGCAATATTGGTGATTGAGTGGCTGTCGCGCTAGTGTGAAAGACATTACCGAACACTTATTGACATTGAAATATAAATGGTTCTCATGGCTCCACTGTACCACCCTATCAATGTCTGCCTGCAGTCTATCGCAGTCCGACTGGTTTCTAATTTCCAGTACCAACTTCAAGTCGTCAGCGAAAAGGAGGCAAGTTGATTCCAAAACAGTGTTGGGTAAGTCGTTTATCATCAGATTAAAAGCTAGGGGGCCGAGATTACTCCCCTGATCTGGTATAATAAGGACTTGATTTTTGTCCAGCCCAGTCTACGTATTGACGTCTATCCCTCAAGTAACTTGTGAAGAAAGACAGCGTTTTCGGCGTAAAGCCCGCGATTGCTAGTTTCATGAGTAAGACGTCGTTGTCGACGGTGTCGAATGCCTTCTGGAAGTCAAAGTATGCGACATCCACCTGGGCCCCCGAATCAACCGCAGGCACTAGTTGAGTCATCAATTTCAGCAGATTGCTGGCAGTGCTGCGTGCAGGTCGAAACCCATGCTGTGCATCCGATAACTGAGCACTGACCTGCGAGTAAACGGCGTCATATATAGCCGACTCGAACACCTTAGCAGGTGTGCACAGAATGGCCACCGGTCTGTAATCACATGCACTAATTCCACCCGAACCTTTGGGCACTGGCACCACCCTTGTCAATTTCCATCGGTCGGGACTCGTTTCTTCCTCAAGGCATGTGTTATATAGGTGCAAAAGTGGCGCCGCCAGTACATCGGCGCAGTCCTTAAAAATAAAAGGTGGAATACCATCGGGGCCAATTGAGTGCTTGGGCTTTAATTTCCGCAACGCACGACCCACGTCAGTCAGCAGCAGTGCATGTACCTGGACACGCGCTGCGCTAGCCGGCGCCGAGGCGCACGCTGTAGCCACATCCAGCGACGCAGGTTCCCGACGATATACAGAACAGAAGAAGTTAGCGAGTTCATTTGCAGATTCTGTATCGGAAAGAACGTTACCATTTTTTATTAATTTCCGTTTGTTAGTACTGCCTCTCTTAGTCTTGATGAAATGCCAAAATGCCTTCGGATCTTTCATTAGATTATTCTGTACTCCATCCTTATATTGATTATGAGCAAGTTCTACGGCTTTTTTTACTCTCGCTCGACAGCGCGAGAATTCTTCATAGTCTATGTTCGATTTGCTTTTTTTATATCGCTTATGTAACTTATGTTTTAACTTAATATCGAATATTATATCTGCCGTATACCACACTGGGTAAAGAGGCCCTACCTCAGAATTGTTGGACCTTTTATTGGGAACACACTCGTTAACAATCGTATTAACCTCGTTATAAAAATAATCTAATGCCTCGTCAGGGTTTTTTATGGTATACAAACCACTCCAATCTATCTCTGCCAAAGACGAATATAAAAGATGGAAGTTAGCTTTTCTAAAATTCCATTGGTTTACGACTGGAGTAGGACGCACATGGACGCTTCTGTATGCTTGTGTGCTGGTTTCGACTGACGAGACACTTACCGCGAGAGGTGGATGATGATCATCTATCGGCTGTAAACCGTCTGCTACACAGACGGACACCGTGCCACGTACCCCGTTCCCGCTTAATACGAGATCTAGTTGCCTATTATTACTATTAGGTACGCTGTTGCTTTGACCGAATTCACAAAAAGACATAAAATATTCGTAATAATTACAGACATCCTTACTGGCAGAATACAAGTTAAAATCTCCCAACACAATCACATTATTTTTGTATTTTATACACAGTTTCTCGATTAGACTAAACATAATCATATATTCTTTATCATCTGCCCGTGGTGGAATATATACAACGCAACAAGCAAATAAAAAATTTGATCTTAAAAATACAGACGCACAGATCATCTCGAAAGAATGGTCGCTCAAGTCCACATTGTCTGGTGTTGGCACTTGCCGTAATTCATACCGAGGAGAGGCTACCAAGCACACACCACCTTGTTTGCGACCATCTGTTCT